>CM050426.1:8261969-8812469 GCA_027564155.1 Gymnocypris eckloni scoliostomus
GAAAGTGCGTGACATAGAGTATGGTGACCCATACTCGTTTGTGCTCTGCATTTAACCCATCTTAAGTGCACACACACAGCAGTGAACACACACACACACACACACACACCGTAAACACACACCCGGAGCAGTGGGCAGCCATTTATGCTGGGGCACCCTGGGAGCATATGTGCCTTGCTCAAGGGCACCTTAGTCACGGTGTTGAGGGTGGAAAGAGCACTCTACATTCACTACCCCCACCTACAATTCCTTCCGGCCCGGAATTCGAACCCACAACCTTTGGATTACGAGTCCAACACTCTAACCATTAGGCCACGACTTCCCCACAAAGTTTTTGTGCGTGTGTGCGTGAATGTGTGAGTGAGTGCATGGGTGCGTGTGTAAGGACTAATGTGTTTTTTTTCCAAATTAAAAGGACTGTGAACACTAAATGAATACTGACATTGTATTAAGCCATTAAGTAAGTTGCTGTACTGTAAGTTTGTATCAAATTATATATTTTTTTATTTTGGAAAATGTAAACCTGAAAAACAACCAGTTCACATGTATTTTATACTAACTAACTAACTAGATAAATAAATAAACAAATGCATAATAGTTAAATATCAAGCAGTTCAGTTTGAAAACCCCTACTACAAAACCTGAATTAAAGTGCCCTTTCTTCTCAGAAACAAAGCATGTTAATATTTAAAACATGCAAACGAATGAATTACTTCAAAAAAGAGATGATCAGTCTATTTTTAAACATGTACCCGGAATTTCACTCTGAATCATTACATTACAGACTCTTGCATAAAAATGCCATTATGAAATCAGTAACGCGAATCAGACTAGTTTGTGGGAAAAGAACAAGTAGTTCTTAGAAAAAGAAAAGCTTGTAGGTTTACGCTTGAATACTCAGAGGAAGTTACAACTGTCTTTGGCAGGGATGATCCGTTTTATCAGTAAATAGTGTCGCAAATGCTTAGTCATCAACATTACAGATAACAGAGGCACAAAGTGTAACACAAACCTGTTCTGTGTGTTAAATTAACATAGTCATGGCTAGGAATTGATTACTACCAAAATAACAGATTGTTTGTATATAGATTTTATTTTCATAATTAAAAAACATACTGTTTGAGGTAAGGATTTCTTTTGAGGTCAGGTCTCTTTTATTCACCAAGGTTGCACTTTTATTATAAAAAAATACAGCAGAAACCTTGTGAACATACAGTGAAATATTATTCAAATTTGAAAATAATAGTTATCTTTTTAAATATATTTTTTAATTACAGGGCTATGCTGAGAACATTGGTAACAAATAATGTTTTTGTAGAACATTGGTATGTTTATATATATATATTTTTTTTTTAAGGGTTATTTGATGAATATAAAGATTTTATTAATTTAATGCATCATTGACCAACCGAAATATAATGTATTTCTACTGACTCCAAACTTGTAAAATATTGTTTCCATTTAATAAGCACAGGAAAATGAGAAATAAGTAAACTATTCATATGTTGACTTGTTCAAAAGAAGCAACACAAAACATTGCTTTTTATTTGAGCATCATTCTGAGCATCATAACAGCAACATTCTGTCAACCAATGGCACGAGTTTGGGACGGGCTGTCTGTTTATTCAACCAATGACAGGGCATTTGGGAAATGGAAAATCACAAAGCTTTTCCCACTTCAGGCATTTTTATTTTCTTTAGAGTGCATAACTGTAGCAAACACATACATAAAACAAATTTGAATGAAACACCATGAGTAATCGGTTTGAGTCAAAGGAATTTACAATGACTATACGGTTTTCATAACAAATTGTCATCGTCAGAATTACAGCTACCTTGCATTGCCTACTAAATGAGACCTCTCTGTCAATAATCCCCTCTTGATTTGGAAAATTATACATATTCATCTAACGTTACAACAGTTTACTGACTCACTGACAGGCAGGGTTTTCCAGAGGAGCCAATATCCTTCCAAATCAGGCGAGCTGGGCCGTGATTATGAGCTATCCCACTGCTGCAATATTAATGGAGAGTGTGAGGCAGTCCCTGGGCAAGCTTAATCACCTACTCTCACTCTCCCTCCTCCCTCCTCGCTGCCTGTGAGACAGCTGTGAGAAAAAGCCTCATCTGAGGTTGTGTGTGAGTGCCATCCAGACCTGCAGTGAGTCCCAGTGCTGACATTTCCTAAATGGCACATGTTTGTCAGCAGAGTGACACGAAGAGCAGCTCCGGCAGCACTTAACAGGCTGCTCACCCATGCGAGAGCTAGAATTACACACTGCATTTCCGGAAATAAATCAAACAAAGAATGACTCAGATTATTTGTCACAGGGCGGAAGTGGTGTAATATGAAGAAACCATAACCTCCATAAACTCCAACATTAATAATATGAGAGATTATAAATGTACAGGCAACAAGTCAGTGTGATTCCTACTTCAGTGTAATATCTGAATTTCTGTTTAATTACATTACCCATATAGTCCAGCAAGAGAGCCCCACCAATCACAGAAGTTGTTAAAATGAATATTGTGCCAAATGTAAGCGGGGTTTAAAGTTTTGCTGCTTATTTGCTCCAGTAAGTATCATTTATCATTTATTATCATGCATTTTGGAAACAGGAGATGAGCCCCTGGTCTAATCGCCACCTGGCTTGAGAAACCCGTTCTCAAAGACTTACTTTTAGCCATTATTTGGGTAGCACACATATTCTGAATGCCTTCGGCAGAATTCAAATGAGTTATTTTAATCTAGATTAATTCCAAAATTAATCTAGATTTAAAAATTAATCTATGCCCACCCCTAATATATACATATATATATATATATATATATTATTCAAAATGTCCTAAGCTAACTGAATGTGTATATATATATATATATTTAAGCTGGTTGGTTTAATTCAAGGCTTAGAACTCTTTCGAAGAATGTTTTGAAATCTTTTTGAATAAATGTGAATTACTTCCAAAAGGTAGAGACTTCAGAGGATGAGATTTAGAAAATTTCAAGTGTGGGTTGGCAAAATGACTTATGAAGTGGGTTAGGAGGTGGATCCATTTAAGAGGTTGTTTAGATGAGAGGACACCATCACAGTCACACACATTGAAGTCAAACTGAGCAAGCTTTACACATGCTGAAGACGAAGCACTGACATTAGAGAAGAGAGAGACTCACAGAACATGCCCAAAATATTATATTTCAAGCCTTTGTATAAACACACAAGACCCCAATCCCCAAACCTGTTCTTGAAGTGTGGAGAGCAGTCACACGATGTTGGCGTTTGCTGTTACATCTCCAGTGTTGTGCTTATGCTCCCTACATGGTTCTTCCTCCAGAATCTCAGTGCGAATCATGGCCTTGACACCCAACAGAGGGCTGCTTGATGTCTCACCCCTCCTGCCTCGGTGTGGGCTCAGCCTCGAGCTTGATCTCAGGCACAAACATGCTTACTGCAGTATTTTCTGTCACTTTCTGTGAAGATTGTTGACTCACTAAACCAGACAGACAACAATAAGTAAGCTTATGCCTTGTTTTGCAAAAAGTCATTTACCAACAGAAATGAAACTAATTACAATTTGAATACAAATACTAATGATACTAATATTACGACTTATAGTAGTAGTAGTAGTAGTAGTAGTAGAAGTAAAATATAAAAATAATAATAACAATATATATTATTATTATTATTATTACTTGCATTATTATTATCTGCCAAAGTCTGGAGTCACAATGTTGAAATAACTCATGATTATGAATTTATTTGTATAATTAAGAAAAAAAGTATATTTAATGTATACTTTATTTGTAATACTTGTCAGTTATCCTTTATCTGAAATATCACAATATTAACAGTTTTATAAATTTGCATCCCCTTGTGGTGTAGACATTTAGAAATCACAAGACAAGGGGTTATTTTTTATATTTTATTTTTCAAACAATGACATTATAAAATACTGGGTCTTCTGTTTGTGCATTAAAAACCTGTGTGCGAATAACTTTGCCCTTGATGAATAAACACACACCAGGTAATACATATAATGAATATGGAATACATTAAACATATAAATGTATTCATTATTATTAGTAGTAATACTATGTGCATCAATGTAACTAGAAATAATACATTACAAAAAAGATTACTTTTATAGCTCACTGCTGCCAGTAGAGTTTACCTTCTTCTGAACACTACATTAATATAAGACTGTAGGTTTGATCAGAAGGGCTATAATGCCTTTGCCCACCTCTGTTGGCATGGGCATAACTGCTATCACGGAGAGAGAAAAAACTATCTACTGAAGCTAGTGCGCCTTTCACCCACAAACTGTGAACTCAGCAGAAAGAGTGCGATATCTGGAAGCACAGCAAGACAATGGCGATTCAGGAGATGGTGAAGACAAAGCAATGACAAGTCAAAGCTTGGATCTGCGCAGGTTAGAGACCCGAGCCACCTTGTTACCTTTAAGTGTTGTGTTTTCTCTTGTCTAACTGTGGTCATGTTTAAAATGGCAGACATGATTCTGGAATACACTATTTCATGAGCAGTGGAAAGTTGCCCGGTTCAGCTGGAAAACATATTGAGCAGATCTACACTAGGGTCAGCAAGAGTTTTTAATTATTGAGAGATACTACAAAAGTGTCTGGCAAGGATATTGCTCACAGAACGTTTGGGGAATTTTCAGGAAACACGGAATGAAACATTGAGGACCACATGGATGCCATGGATTGACAAACATGTCACATGGATTGACATGTTTGGGAACATGTCAAAATAGGCCCTTGCTCTCTCTCTCTCTCTCTCTCTCTCTCTCTCTCTCTCTCTATATATATATATATATATATATATATATATATATATATATCATTCTGTCTCTCTCCAGCTGCACTTCAAACAGAGGAAATCTATATTGATTCAGAAGTGGGGATGAACTGTTTTAATTTGCTGCTCTCCACTTCTCTTCTTTGGCAAGTCCAGTAAATAAGAACCAGAGTTCTAAGTGAGTTGCTGCACAAGGCTAGACAAAGATGAATCTTGCAACACTTTAGACTGGACTGCAGGGAGTCCATCACTCACACTTCCATCGGACAGGAAAAAAGAGGCTACACACAAATCTGAAGGAAGCACTCATGTCTTCTGGCTTTTGTTCCCCAACTAATGATGGAGCAGTGTTGAAAACTACATTTGCATTTCCCGAGGACAAACTGGAGCAACAAACCTGAGCAGCTGAAGCAAACAAACCCTAATCATTTTAAGCACCAAATATCAGGAACAAACTATACAGTATTAACATTATATCAGTTAATGAGATACAAGTTTGTATTGTAAATTTGAGTAAAATCTGTAATGTGTATATATATATATATATATATATGTGTGTGTGTGTGTTGTAAATGTTATATATATAAATGTGTAAAGGTTAAATTTTAAGGATTATAATTTTATAATTAGTTTGTTGCTAAAACATGTATCTCAATGGTAAATTGCTATTTCGTGGTCTACAATATGAAAGAATAAAAGTGTCCGCTTAATGAATAAATGTAAATGTATATAAAATAATCCCGTTATAACATCTACATGAAAAATTTTGAAACATTGGACAAAACTACGGGGCACCCTTGTGCAGCAGCAAGCATCACGACAAAAAAAAGAACCTCAAGGTTGATCTAGGTAAATGTGTGCATATGTATGCCCCATTCTTATATTTGCCTGGGGCTCCCAATTCACTAAATTCACCATTTACTTTTAAGCAGGCTGTGTTGTTGAGCACAGTGACACTGATATTTCACACATTTTAAGCTCTTTATTTTCCAAACTTAAAAGGATTATTCCAACATTAGTTCGGTTTGTAATGCGTACCGAACCGAAAGCCTCATACCAAACGGTACAAAACGAATACGTGTATGGTTACACTCCTATTTACACATATACATATATATATATATATATATATATATATATATTTGCAAGCTGTAGATTATTTAAAGCACCGTAGATATATACAAAAGTCCACGAGTGATGGCGTGAAGAAATATATACAGTGTAATCACCAAAAACCCCAAAAAACAAAGTGACAAAGAAACAACAAACTGGAGTGAAAAAAAATATGTGCAAAGTATATAAGGTCCATGACATTTACAACACTATTAACTTGCATAGCTTAACGTACAGAAAACTGTTCATGCAATCCAGGCTTTCGAGTTTAAGCAAACAGAAAGGGATGCTAAAGGATGACTTTAACGTTTCCTGATATGAAGTGAGCGCTACCAACACGAGCCTCTTTGATCGTAGTATTGTCCCAGTCTGCCCGTTTAATAGCTTGCAGTCACAGATGTCGTCTATTTTTTGAAACGGATGAGATCCTGCAGGAATCCTGAAAAACTTGACTCCAGAACTGGTGCGATTTTCACAGTCCACGACGCAACAAGTAGGCATTTTGTCTAGGGCTGTGATGGTGGCCATGACAACCGCGTCACCGGCGGTGGTGCACGTGACGTCACACCGGGTGTATTTAACTTTCTCATTTAAGGCTACTTTCCTATTTAACTGTATTATTTATTTGATATTTATTTTAGTGTTTTGCAGGCTGAGTGTTCACTGACATAAGTGCTAAAATAAACACGTATGTTTGTTAATAGATGATTGAGCCTCATTTATTTATTTTTGCGTTTCAGAATTATATATATATATCACAACACCGCCCACCTGTAGTAGTTGGTCCATTACCACCGCGGTGGTAAAAATCTGCCACCGTCACAGCCCTAAGTTTTGTCTTGACGAGAAATTCTCTGGTTAACACAATGGGATGAAATTAACGTTCTGACCCCGACATGCGCACTGCGAACTTCTGTGACGTATACCGTGAAGGGGTCTATAGGCCTCTGGGACCAGTTCGTATGCCCTCAACACTGCATTCTTAAATCACACACAAGATGAATATGTATATTCAATATACTCATTCTGATGGGGGTTTGCTCACAGCACTACTGAGTTTAAACTAAATATATTCCATTCCAAGTGTCAAATGCACATAACTATCAGCATTGGTGAGTATATGTAATTATAATTATATTTTTTCTATCTGTAATCTTTGTATCTATTCTGACTCTCTAACACTAGCTAACACTTGCTTTCTTCTTTTCTATTCTATCTACTTGTTTTGTGAAAAAAAAAACTAGCTTTCTTTTGTTCTATTCTATTTTTTTTCTTTCATAAAAAAATATATTGCTACGCGTACTGCGTTAGGCTAACTAAGACTTGTCATTGCGCTCGCATGTTGTTGCTCTTTTGTTGGTTTTGATTGCTTCTATTGTCCTTATTTTTTTAAGTCGCTTTGGATAAAAGCGTATGCTAAAGGACTTAATGTAATAGCTGGCAGAGTCAGCTATGTGTGTGTGTGTGTGTGTGTGTGTGTGTGTGTGTGTGTGTGTGTCACGGTGCACGGGGGAGCCAGGAACGAGGAGGCGTTGAACTTCCTTTACACACTTTATTTGAAACACAGAGATCGCTGGAGCACAGGTACACACACCAAATGATGTTAAGACTCGACAAAGACACGGGGAGAACTGAGGACTTATAAAGGGCAGGAAACGAAGGAGCAAACAAGATAATTACTGAACACAGGTGAGAAGACTAAACACAAGACACAGAGAACACAGGTCTGACAGTGTGTGTGATGCGTGCATTTTTGTGACAAATGAGGACATGAATTTGTAAAATGACACAGGTATGACACAGGTATTACAAGGTGAAGGGGACTTTTCAGGACATTGCCCCATGTCCCCACTTTTCAAAACGCTTATAAATCCTACAGAGTGAGTTTTTTTGGGGGGGGAAGTAGAAATGCACAGTCTCCTTTGAGGGCTAAGTTTAGGTGTAGGGTAGGTGTAGGGCAATAGCATATACAGTTTGTACAGTATAAAAACCATTAAATCTATGGGATGTGTGTGTGTGTGTGTGTGTGTGTGTGTGTGTGTGTGTGTGTGTGTGTGTGCGTGTGCATGCATACGTGTGCATATATATAACAAAGAAGAATTAACTGCTAAAAAAGATGAAAGAAAGAGATGATACATCTCTCTGAAAAATGACTAGCAATGTTGGCTATATATTTTTAATGTCCGTCTATTAACACAAGATTGCGCCCACTTGGTTTTCATACTGTAAAAAATGCTGGGTTAAATACAACCCAGCGCTGGGTAAAATATTGACGAATCCAGCGATTAGATTATTTAGACCCAGCGGTTGGTTTACTGCCCAGAAGGTTTGGTTAAACATTTAACCTAACTGTTGGTTGATAACAACCCAGCATGTGTTCTGTCCAGTATTTAGCCAGCACTGGGTTGTATTTAATCCAGCATTTTTTAGAGTACATGGGTAGATTATGTGATGCCGGTTTCCAGTAAATGGATAACAACATCTAACATAGTGGACAGGTTTACATTTTTATTTTATCCAGAGAGAATGTTGGATGTTCCACTTGCCAGCCTGCCATGGGCGGCAGAATGATGACACACATTCATCAGAGGTTAGGGGTGAAGTGTATTGCACAAGGTGTGTAACAGTGAAGTGTAACAGCAATAGCCAGAAGATGAGCATGGGCATTAGAAACATCTGCCCTCGACTGCAAGACCCCTGGTTACCCTCAATAGGGTGTTGAACACTAAGTCATCAATTACTTCCAGAGTTAACATCTATTATGCCATGGCCAAACCCTTCACCAAGAGATGTGCAAAATGCAGTTTACTTTTCAATGTTTTACCAATTAATGACCCAAAAACACATGGAAATCAAGAGAATATGTCATTTAAATTGTAAATTGTTTATAGATCATGCTAGCATGTATTGTTTTTGTTGTTTTCAATCATTGTATTACGGCATAATCATATTAGTACCAAGAATTAAATAAGAAATACAAAGTCCAAACATAAAGTCAACATTGTAATGAGAATGTTTAGGGGGAATTGTGCTCAGTTGTGATGAAATGATGTCACAAAGCAAAAAAGCTAAATGGTATTGATCCTTCCTTTTTATTTTGCTTTTACTATGCTTTTATTTTACTACTATTTCTTCAAGTACACTATTTATTACCAGAAAGAGAGGTTCTTATGGACTTTTACATATACTTTTACATGTCTCCCTTTATTATGCCTATATAATGCACTTCCGATTACCACTATGTGTGAAATGCATCATCCATTTGCACCATTTCGATTTTTTATAACATTTCACAAATTCTTTCATTCTGAAACTCTAATAACAGTGTTTTCATGTGTCAAATTCTGACATGCAAGTTAACATGTTGCTCCAAGTTCGGTCTATGGTCTATCACAAAAATAAGATTACAGACCATATCGAGGAGAGTACGGAGCAAAATAAAATAGACTCTCTTACTCTCAAAGCTCTCACTTCTCATTAGAAAATCATGTCACTCTGTCATGAGATTTACTCTTACACATATACCATGCATTAAACTTCCCGCCTTCTTCAGATATAAATTAATATGTCCATAAACCATGAGCTTAAGATGACAAATTATAAACAGAGGTTATTTTGAAGCACAGCAAATCAAATATTGAGATTGGCAATTAGCAAAAACCAGACAGCACACCATTTGTGAGCACACTCTGAAGCAGAGCATGAGGACCAGATGAAGGACTCAAGCGGGACATGAAAAGCAACATCAGATGTCTCACTTGTTTTGTTTTGTTTTTCTTCCATGAGCAGATTGCAATAAAAGCCTCTTCCTTTTAGGGTGTATTAGCGGATAATGGTGCCAGTTGGTGGCCTGTAACTGTCCTTTTAGTAGATGTTTATAAAATGTGTCAAATCTTGAAGGATGAGCAGGTGGAACATTCAAGTCAATTCGACGGTGGAGCCAGATGAAAGGCCGCAAAATACAAATGAGATAGTGGCTTGGAAGGGGCAGAAAAGCCAGAGCTAGAAAAAGAGAGAAGGAGCGCTGTCCTGGAATGTAGCTCTTTCTTGGCTGTCTCACTGGAAGCTCACTGCTGGCATATTTTTAATAGCCAGCCTGTTCTACATGAAAGTAGGGTTTTTGGTGGCCTGCTACATTGATGTGAGGGGGAACAAAGAAGAGGTGGACAGAAAAAGAGCCATTGTTCTTCTGTTTGTACCACAACATTGTTGGCCACCAGCATAGGTTGTGTTTATACACTAGTGTCCTTATCAGGCTTCCTAACTAGCCAGAAAGTATTTCTTCTTCAACAGGCCAGGCCCTACATAACATCCCTAGTTTGTGATTTCATTTTGTGGGGAGCATAAATATTTCAAGGACCAGAAGAAGCAAAACCGAGGCTCCGCTATCTGTGTTTCTCCCTTGCCAGTGTTTGTGATTCCTTCAATTTTGTGTCTCTTTTATCCAGGCGTGAGAACACAGGCGATGGTTAGTGGCAGAGGCTCAGGAAGCTTCTCAAATTGCACCGAGGGGAGTAGCTGAATCCCAGAGATGCATCAGATGCCAAGAAACCATCTGACTCTAGTCCATAAGCTTTATAGTTGCTAAACCGCACATGAACGTGGGTTAACAAGCACACCAACAGAATGCTGCATCAAAATAGTGTTGATTTGCTTGCCTCGTTTTGTTGTGGCAGGAGCACTGATCTCCACACTTAAGAGAAACATAGAAAATCTTATAACACCTTAGATCTGAAGGTGGGGTAGTCAGCCAAATTTGAACGACTGTGGGTGGACTGCAATCAGTCATAAACATATACTTAGACAGAGGCCAGATGGAAGAGAGATGCAGCAATGTGCAAGATGCAGTTTTCTGCTCCTCATAAAGCAACGTTTAATAAACAAATTAAAAACCTAAAAGAGTTTTATGAGAAAACAGACGAGTGCCTGAGATGTCACCCTTAACCTTCACAAGGGGTTGGAGTGAATAAATCAGTCATTACGACTTCTACAGGCTTCGATAACCATGTGGGATCTCATTTCAGAAAGTGTGCTGTAAAATCCAATGAATCGTGACCTTTTTTTGGATTATTGCTGTCCAGTATCTATTGGGGTCGCTGCATATCCATGTTCATCTCCCAATGGGTCACGCTGGTTATGGGACGGTTAACCCCTGCTAGAAGAGGTTGAGACTGGAGGCCTCATTTATAAAGTCTGTGAATGCTCAGATTTGATCTTAGAATGTGCATGCGCTTAAATCCTTGCCAACGCTCATATTTGTTCTTAAAAAGTGCTTAGCGTCACATCAGGGTAAGAGCAGATGTACATACTTTTCTTGTCGGAGTACTGCAGGTTTTTGGAAATATAAGCTGTAAGGATTTGGATGATGACTGGATATATTTATATGTTAATGACATTAATTAGGACTCATTGACAGGGCAGAGAGCTAAAAACATTTAGTTGCACACAACTTCAAGATCATTTGTGATCCATGGATTTGACATCTGAAAGAGACGTGTGTGTGCGTTTTCTGTATGTATATTCATTTTATGAATCCCGCACGCATATTTGAGAGATGATTGTTAGATGAAATTTAGGATGGTTTCTGTACAACATTTTATAAATGAGGCCCTGTTGTTAGTTCAGCTATGCACACTTCAGGCCCTCAAACACTTTTTAAACTCTCACTAGTATACTTTTTTTCCACTAATTGTGCCCACTGGGTTAAATTTTTCAATCCAAAATCTTGGTTGAGACTGTTGGGTAAGGAAGCTAGGTTGATATGAAACAATTTATGATATGACACAATTGTTGGTCATTTATAATGAGTAGCCCAGTGGCGTTGGATTGGGAATCCAGATGTGAAAGTAAGCACGCATGTCATGGAAGTTCAAAAGTTCAGATGCAGATGGTTTTGTGTGTGAAGAAGATATCACTTCACCTATTCATGTTTGTGATGTTTATGACAGTAGAGGGGACAGACAGCGAGAAGCATGTTTCTTTAAAACTGGACCAGTGACTGTGCTGGACCGAAGCTAAAAAAGCTGGAATGGGAACTGAAAAGCTGTAAAAAGCTGGAATTGTTTGTGGAAAATATAAGAAAACTAATCAAAGTGGAGAAGAGAAATACCTTTGAAACTATCTGCAGTGAGGAGCGTGTTGTTTTAAAACTGTAGGGTTTTGTTGGAGTGTTTTCTCACACCAAAACCACTCGAGTGGTGACCGGTCACTGGTGAACAGGAACTGAACAAGTCAGAATAATGCTTGTTATAAAAAATGTAAACAGAGAGGACAATATTGCTGTAATATATAGTTTATTCCTGACTTTCGGTGTGTATCATAGGCTTCCAGTCTGTGTAGTACTTAGCGGCCTGGTGGTTTGGCTGTAGTCTTACTAGTGTGTTCGTTGGCGGAAGAAAAAAAACTGCACAAATTTGTTCTTGAACATAAATTATTAAATATTACACTTTTAAAAAGCAATGTCATATTACATAAGCTGTATAACTTTTGAGTTGCTATTTTTTTTCAGAACTTTTTCCTCACTTCTTTTTTTTTGTATACAGCAGATTGTATGAATACTTGATGAAAAAGTTTATTTCCATGTTGTTCTGATGTCATGAATATTCCCATAACAATGTCACTTCCACCACATCTCAAAATATGTATTTTGTTTAAAAGCATTCTGCAGTGGAAAATTAATTTTGGACATTGTTGGAACAAAACTGCCAAATTCTTTTGTTTTGCTAATGCCAGATGCATAGCTAGTATTTCATGTATCATAAATTCACATAATACACGCAATGTTCTTGCATAAATGTACAATATTAGGGCTTGTTTAGTAATGACACACACGTACACAGACATACTTTGTTTTAAAACGAAGTTACGGGTGTATCCTGTTAGCCCTGCTGGACTTGTATCCAAGTGGTCACATAGCAGTAAGCAGCAGCCATGAAGTTATTTAGAATTAAATGCAGGAGTCCGAGCGAATCAGGCCAGAGGAACATTTGTTGACACTGTCCTTTTCCACTATGTGACTCCAACAAACTCTCTCTCTCTTTCAGGGTGAGCTTACAAAGCCATGTCTGAAGCAAGCTCGCAAGCACTGTGTATACCCTTTAATAACTTTCCTGATGGCAAAGTTTTGAAATCAAACAGCGGAAGCCCTGTGGTAAAACTTTTGGTATAAAGCAGAAGGATGGGTGCATGAACTCAAGCTGAGCAGAAGAAGATGTGAAGATGATTGACAGCATGACTGTGCTCAATAAAGGAGAAAACACCAGTGGACAAAGAATGTTTTTTCCTCTGGTCCCTTTCCTCTGTTGTCCCTCTTTCTTAGAGTACACAGACCTCCACAAGCAGTCATGAGGAGACTTCACTAAAGGCTTAGCCATTCATTTCCATAGTAATGGGAGAATAAAAGACACCTTACCTCTTTCAAAATGTCCCCCCTTTATTTCTCCTCTTCTGTCACTTTCTCCTCTTACAATCATTGAGTAAAAGTGTCAAAGGATTTCTTAGAGGGCACCTCTGAATGACTGTGTTGTGAATTGGAACCGTCTAATTTTGAGTAAATCAAGAAAGCAATTGAGCGAGGGCATTAGAAAAGTTTACCCCGGTTAGTGTCTCACCCTGCCTGTAGGTAAGAAGAAAGAAATCACGAATATGATCTCTTTAACATTTCAGTTGGTTCAAATGGAGAGAAAATTGTAACTTTTGCTTAAGTTTCCTGCTTCTTATAATTTATCCTGATAAAACATTTCAGAAGATATATGTCCTTAGATGCCAAAGACAGCAATCAAATATTAGAGAGGCAAATCTGTGAAGTAGATGTGCCTTTTTATCAAAACCCTGAATGTCATTAACTAACTTAACTACCTACAATCCATCTTAACCAGGAGTTATTTCCTCTGGTATAGTGCTGTGCTGTGAGCATTTAAAGGTTGGGGTTAGGCTGTTGAACTGATGATAATAATAATAATAATAAGAAGAATAATGATAATAATAATAAGAATAATAAAAAATATACAGAACAGAAACAGCACTAGAACAATATTTGTTGAATAGTAATCATTTGTAACATTATAAATGAAATCAATAATCAGTTTATAAATTCATCAATCAATTTAATGTTTATTTGCTGAATAAAAGTATTAAGTAAAATCACAAAAAATTATACTAACACAAAAAATAATTTTGAATAAACAAAAGGGAAATATTTTTAAATAGTTTTCTTAAGTGGCATATATATCCCTTTAAAAAAGAGTAACAGGTATACAGACTAGGGGTCGACCGATATGGGTTTTTCAGGGCCGATACCGATACCGATTATTACAGATCAAGTAGACCGATAACCGATATTTTGAACCGATATACGTGTCTGGTGTAAAAATGAAAATTAATGCCAAAATTAATAATAACAAGAGCTCTGACAAAAAACGTTCTTTAAATGCTTTTAAACATGTCTTTAATTCTGAAAACTGTTAATAACAACAACATTTCCGTTGATTTTAATTTACAGTACAGTGCAAATGAAGGCATAAAACATTAATTTAATTTATCTTTTAATCAAATGAGAGTTAGACTTTATTTTTGGCAAACAAATGAGTTTACTATTAAAATTAAAACATGGAAGAAATAGCGTATTGTGTTATTATTCTCAACAAAAGTTGTAATAATTGTTGTAGTTGTATTACGTATACAGTAATATATTCGGCTAAACCGAACTTATATTTTGACAGGTTGCCATGAGGACCTTTTAGGTTTCTGTAGCCTATGTATATATGATATGACGATCGTTTTACTCAAATGAAACGGTCAAATGCTCATGAAGTGACTCTCGGAGCAGTTCTGGGGATGTTCGTGTATTTATGTCCTCATTTATGCTGAAAACACCGCGAGCTTCACACGCTCTTCATGTATGTGTGCAGTAAACGAAACCGCACGTCTGTGTCATTCATTAACAGAGATGAAGAACATGCAGGATTCATATTTAAAGTGTTTTTGCGGCTTAATATTTATAGATACTAGTCCATAACGCGAGTCGATTTAAGTGTACTGACCTACTTTTGATTAATTCATCCAAACTTCGACACATTCCGCGACATTCCGCCCGCATTTTCCGCATCGCGGACATCATAGTGGATTGTGATTTATTACAACTTCAGCAACGTCTGCTGCTGCCTTACCTTTGAGAGACAACTGATGCGTGATCACCGAGGCAGCTCCAGTTAGCATGTGCTCTCGGTGTGAGACTGCCTTCAGTTTTCCGCGTTGATTGGTCGGACTCGTGACTCTCTACATATCAGATGAGCGGTGGGCGGAGATTGCTCTCAGAGATTGAGAGATCGCCTCACTCTCACAGAGTGTTGAGCTCAGACAGGCTGCATCGAGCCAAATAGTGCATTTAAACATTAAATAGTTTCACCTGTATTATTTATTCACCAATAAATAATGTCACCTGTAAATAGTATGTTTGTTTGCATTATAAAAAAAAAAAAAAAATTATAAAAAATAATATCGGCAAATATGTTTTGAAAATGGCCGATATCGATAATCGGTAAAATGCTTAATATCGGCGCCGATAATCGGCCAGGCCGATAATCGGTCGACCCCTAATACAGACCCTTCTTCTTATTCTTCTTCTTCTTATTATTATTATTATTCCCATCTATTAACAACATTTACAGAACATGACCTCAAAGGAACTCTGAGGAAACTATCAGGGTCAACAGCCGAGAGGAAGAAGAGGAGTAAGGATGCATGGTGGACGGGTACAGAGGCAAAACAGAGGAAGAGGCCAAGGACAGAGGTGCATCAGATGAAATAAGGGCCAATATTGTATCGCCACTACATTTTGGGAGATTGACCATATCCTCAATAATTCAAACATTTCAAAACAGTCTCTTTCAATCAATATCCCACATACAGTAACGTGCAAATTTGTACATTTGAAATGGATATATGGATACAAGAAGTGCATCCCTACGCATTTCAATACAGTAACTGTCATCCACACTGTTGTCATAGATTACAGAGGGTAATACTAGCAGATTGCAGTATATTGCCATACTGTATGTTTTATTGTATATTGCCAGCATGACCAAGCATTTTGCCTATCTTGTTTGTGAACAATGACACAAGGACTTTTATATTCTGATGGCAACTGATATGTTCATTGACATAAATGCTTACTTTTGAGAAATGAACTAAATATGTTGAGTAAGTTACAGGCTTTTGAAGGTAATCCATTGTGTGGTGTTGTTTGTATGAATTGTTTTGAGAAATGCACATACATCTTTGCAAATATTAAGGATGATTCGAGAAATGCACCAAAGTGACTGAGAAAAAAATGTTATAAATAGTAAATTTACCAGTTAAAACACAATGAATCAATATTACATTTTTTTATCAAGGTAGGTCCTCTCAGTAAAACATCAGTATTAAACGGATCAATATTGCAAGATGTATCTGCAGATGTATCCCAACTGTTTTAATGATCTGCAGGAGAGTGAATAGCCACAGGAAGTGGATAAAAAAGATTAGGAACATTAGAAAAAATAGCAGTGAGAAAGTGATTGCTTTAATTATTATTAGCATGCTAAACATTCCATAATAATTGACAAATATCAATGCATTATTTTTCATAGTCATTACTAGAGCAAAGCACTTCTCTAAAAAATGTTTGTATATTAGCTAGCCATCATGGCAGCTCATAAAGTGATCGCTATATGTAAAGAGGAGTATATAATTTTCAGACTCGTGTTGCAGAAAAGCATGATTTTTTTAGATTGAAGTGCAGGAGATGAATGAATGAATGAATGAATGTGAACATTATGAATGAAACACAACCAAGAACTCCAGTGAGTCTCTTGAGCAGCAGCCTCAAGAGACTCACTGTCAAGCGTGATAGTGTCTGAGACTTCAGCACGTTAATTGTTGAATGATGACAGTCACATCATGGTTTGTATACAGAGAAGAGAACATTTGGTGTCCTCTGAGGGAACAAGGTGACAAAGAGGCCTTCAGAACTGTGCTTTTGAGGAGGTCATAATTCTTAAATGAGGTATAGATTGCACTGTCACACAGAATGAAGTTCAACATGCGTCGATGACTACATTTGCCTCACAAGTCATCCATCACTGGTCAAATCAAGGGCAAAGAGGCCATGGTGGCTGCATAAAAAATCATTGGAAGTCCATAAACAGCACAATGTCCAGTCTACATGCAGAAGTGACACTCAGTGTCCACTCAGATGTCTGCAAGCAAACTGTGAAGCGTGTGACGGAAAAATAATTTTGTATGTATCGAAAATGTTTAATGGCATATCACCTCTGGCTCTATCCAGAAACAATTGTTCATTCAGTTGGTGAACATCTGCTTCCTCAATTAAACAATACAACTAAAATATTAGTGTAAAAGCAGTGGCATTTATTTGCTGTGCCACTTAATCAATACTATATTTCACCATATGGTGATCACAAATACCATCTAGACTAACTGTTACACATCCCTGTTTCTCATCCACAAATTATCCACAGTCAATGACTGCACAAAAATGAGTTGTCTCTCCTAATAGCACCCATAAGGCTCCAGCAGTGAACATAATCATAATATGTAATTTGCATGCATAAATACAGCTGCATCCTGATATGAAAGCCATTTACCTGGAGTTATGATGTGAATGTGCAGTGTTAGCAGAGTCTTAGCCTTGCGAAGCCAGACTTTGATTTATTCTGGCCAATATCCACTCACTTGGACAGGAAGAGGTCATCTGGTCGACATGTTAAGCGACCAGTCACAGTTTATCTTGATCTTACATGCTATTTAGAGGGAGGTGAATATGAAATCCTTGACACCTCAATAATGAATTGGCTGAGAAATAATTAATTGCACGGAAGTGTCAGTTGGCAAACAGCTATACTGAAAACACTGAAGAAGCTATGTTTACACTTCATAATCACAATTTACATCCATCTGAATGTACTAAAACAATTATTTCATATAATTAACAGACAAAATAAGCATAAAATATTTATTTCTGCTGACATGGAAAATGTTGTCAAATTCGGTAGTTCATCCTTAAAAGTGTTCATTGTAATATTATTAACGGGTGGGGAACCACACAAGTAGCACGTTAATTAAAGTCCATATGAAAAAAAAGAATACATTAATAAATAAAATATGTGAACTAACTAGACATGGTAAAGTACTGGGTTATTATTATTATTAAATATTATGTTACACTCGGTAATAGAAGTTGACGGTCACAACTTTTGTTTCACACAGGGTGAATAAAAAATAAGTTCATGATAAAAATTAAGATTTGTAAAATTGAGTTAAATTCATATGTGGAGTTATAAATGTACTGTTTGCATTTGTTTCCTCAAGTAAAAATGAATAACTTAATAATGATTTAATAACTTGATATTTTTACACCTTGATTAAATTTGAGTGCACACATCATAATGAAATACATTTGTGTTTGTTTGTTTAATTATGTATTATTTAGTATTTATATATATACACTTATTTTGACGGTGGTGATGATGATGATAATAATGACTAATGAATTCATAAATATAATTATTTACCATGTAGCATTAAAACCTGTTTGGCATTTATCATTTTAATTCAGTCCTATTATGCCCTTTTATGAAGACTTGATTTGGTTTTTGGAGTGGTCCATAATTCCATGCTTCATTGTTCCAAAAATGCATTACGTTTCCCATATTATTTCAGCACTTCTCTTCCTAGTCTGTCTGGAACAAGCTGTTTAGTTCCTGTTTCGATGAAACCCCTCATTCTGAAAGATGAAATGTGCTCTGATCGGTTAGCTGGCCCAGTGTGTTATGATTGGCTTGAACTGCTCTGGAAATGTCATGCCCCTTACCATAATCACGACATGGTACAACACAACACGCTACTAAAGCAGCTCTTCTGCTTTTTTTCTTCTCTAGCACAGCTAAACCAGACATACTTTTCTCTTTTGAGTGTGTGTATTCCATGGGTGGCAATTATTTAATTGAGTGACTTTGTGATGTCACTATATTTTCTGTGTAATTTTTTTTTGTTCTCTCTCTCTCTAAATGTTGGTTTAGACCACATGTTTTTGTTTTGGCAGAAAGCTCTTTTTTCATTATCAATAAGCTGTTTTGCTCTATAATAAATAATTATAAAAAAGGCTTCCTGTTCAAAAGGGTTTTCAAGTTGTGTGTGCAGTTTACATTATCCAGAGAAATAGTTGGCTGTCTTTGAAAGGATAGAAAGATGCATGATGTCCTTCACTAATTCCAAGCAGTTACCTTCCCCACATGTGCGTCTTCACAATGGGACACATGTTACGCCAAGCGCTATACCATTCATGCATTGGTGGTAATCTGGTCCCCTGTGAGAAAATGTGTTTGATTTAGCTGGACATGAAAACCTATTGTGTTGGACTTTACAATGAACAGGTTTGACAAATGGAGTTTGGTGTATCTGCTGCAGCTGTGTGACAAATACTGGCCTCTTTCATTTGGAACACAAATGTATGTTGTGTGTGATGTTTGACCCTAATTATACATTCCTCCTTTTTTCCACAAATAAAATCTAATTATGCAGGTGTCTGCCAGTATTAAACATGGCCTCACCTGTGTTTTCCCTTCAAAAATATTGCCAATTCCAACTGTGAACAGATTCTGCAGAGGGTTTAAAACCACGATCCACCATATGAGTTAAAGATTTTATATTGAAGTTATTTTAACCCATATGACTCATGCTTCGAAATCAGTCGGTGCAAAACATGTGATTCAAAGAACAACATCTTCACCTCAACATGTTATCTGACAGATGTGCTGCCTGGAAAACAATGCAATTTTGTATTTTGCTGTAACAAAGGATTGACTTATTCAATCGTTGTGTTTGGCTTTATCCATGTTATTCATTGCAATTCATTGCGGGTACAACTGATAGAATAACTCAATGTAACTGAGGCCTGGCTGGCTAATTCAATTGCAAATGTATACAGCTATGACAGATAACCATGAACTGACTGCACAGAAATTCCATCAAAGCACAAGTGGTATAAAAGGAGTCATCAAGCTGTTCAAAACGGGGATTCATTTTATCCCATATTTTGCATATTACAGTTGCTTGCAAACATATTTACAGTGTTTGACCTAACACAAAACATTGAGGTGCCAGAGCTTAAACAGATGTCATTGCTGAATATTTTTGTGGCTTTTTGTATCAGGTAGGTCTTCATTTAGGATGGATTTGATTACAAAAATTCCCTTCAGATTATTGCTTTTAGATAATACAAGTCAGCCATTGAAAAGGCCCATTCAGACCAAGAAAAAGGTTTGGAGGATTATGAAAAAAAAGGTAGTATGGAAAATTATTTTATTATTATTTATTGGGGGGAAAAAAGTCTTAACAGAACTATACAGCTGCTTATTCATATTTGAAAAAAAAAAATGTCATGTAGTGGAACCAACAAAATGCATGTGGTGAAACTATAACTTTACAGAGATAGATAGATAGATAGATAGATAGATAGATAGATAGATAGATAGATAGATAGATAGATAGATAGATAGATAGATAGATAGATAGATAGATAGATAGATAGATAGATAGATAGAAGATTTTACTTTGTTGATATTTTGCACATCATAACCTAAACGTAATATGGCTAATAACACTAGAGCCACAGATAAATGTTGTTACTCATTAATAGTATACGGGGGGAAATTGGTTTAATAACAAATACAATTGCATTAATTATACTTGGAAATTACACACCTATTGTGTTTAAATTCCCACAGATTTAAAGATATTGAAGAGCATCTCTCACTATAGAAAACAGGCAGCATGGGGCCATACAACCAGATGTTTGTGAATGTGTCAAAACGTGTGGCACTCAGAGGAGAAGACGACAGCAGAGTGAAACATTCTGCACTAGGAAATACAAAAATCCTGTTCTAGTTGAATCATGTATGACATTTGGCTCTCAGAAATGCTTTCTGCTAATGTATAACCTCATTTTTCAGGTAGATGTCACCTGAACCCCATGCTGCATTAAAAAGGTATAACCTTTTACGTCAGTGATATTTTAAATAAATATTATTCTCCACGGTGAACGAATGAGCAACATTTACTACCGGACGTGTAAATTCTGCAGCACATACATGAATTTATATAATGTGGCCACCTTGCCTCATAATGTCAAATCATTTAGCTAATAGCTCAACTTTCACGGTCCTGCTGGTGTGCCCTGGCCGGCCACCAGATATCTCTGTTTGTTTGTTTGTTTGTTTGTTTGAACACTTGGCTTGTTGTTTGTTGTTGGTGCCATGTGCTCTCCTGTCTATTGTCTGACACCACCCTTCTTGTCATCTCATTATTTTTTCAGCTACGCCACCTGTGTCCTCCTCGTTACCCTCCTTGTTTGTCTCCCCGTTTATTCACCTGGTGTCTGCAGTCCTGTGCTGTTTCGTTGTCTAATGTTAGATGTTACGTGGTGTATGTATTATCTCTGCCTGCCTGCCTGATCATAGAACATCAACATGACTAAGGATCATAGAGCATATATTACAGCATGGGAATAATCACAATGCATGATTCACTGTATTCACTCATCCATTATAAAGTCATTTTTGCTAATAAAAATAATTAGATGTCATTCTAGCTCTTTGTAAAATTGGATGGCATCAGCTACTTTAGAATTTAAAAGTTCCTGGAAGGAGGACTTGCTAATGACAGAAAAATTAAGCCCTATGCTTCAACAAAGGAATTATACAAAAATATAAACTATTGTTTTCCCAGTGCACAATGTTGCTGGTCAATAAATAACTCAAATTATCCTGAAGACACATCTTAATGAAGAAGTGCTTAAGAAATTATCTTTAAAAAAATAAAGCTGTAATGGAAATGTCTGTTCTTCAAAAATGTTATTATGTAGCAGCAATAAGGCACTATAATGCTGTACTATGAATAAATACATATGTTATTATTCAAAATGCATATAGGCTCGTATGTTTAATTAATGAAACAAAACTCACTACATTTGGCATGTTACAATGCTATAGTATGTGAAACTAAAGCCACTTGATAAAAGTCATTAATCATTTTTAAAATGTGAAACGAGCTCCCCTCTTAATTTGGGTCCTATTCAAAGTAGATCTGAAAATATTTCGAAAGAATACAATTTCTATGGACCATCAGCAATTTTTAATCTAATGATCTTTACACTTTAGTTTTTACTCATTTCGAATATTGTGGTTGTTTTTGTAGCATGAACAATGAGTCTAAAAATCCCCAAAAAGCCAAGAGAGTTTGGGATTCCATAACAATAAGCACATATTTATTTAAATCTGACAGGAGTTTGAAATGTTTAACTTCATTGTGTCAGTCAAAGGCAAGGCTTGCTTGTCAGATATTGTTTCCTTCTTCTCTAATTAATTCTGAATAAAACTTTTTTTTCTTATTTGGGTGTCTAGGACAACAGTGTTATGCACAATTGTTTTGGCATGTTAGAATTAGAGCAATTAGAATATTAAGCCACTGAAGAAGAAAAAAAATGTTTTTTTTATGTATCAGAAGCATATTATTGTATAATGACAATAGTTGTCAGCACATGACAGAATAAAAATAAAAGTTCTACAAAAAATTACTATTGATTTTACCAGACAAAACGTACATACTACATAAAACGTATACTATAAATAATACTTTAACTAAAATTATGTATATATATATAATTACAATTTATATACAGTGGGTACGGAAAGTATTCAGACCCCCTTAAATGTTTCACTCTTTGTTATATTGCAGCCATTTGCTAAAATCATTTAAGTTCATTTTTTTTCCTCATTAATGTACACACAGCACCCCATATTGACAGAAAAACACAGAATTGTTGACATTTTTGCACTGATATATATATATATATATAATATATTAGGATGGTCCTAAATATTCGAATAGTCGATTTAATTATAGAATATCGATTAGGTTGTGCGATTATTTTCTGAAGGTGTACCAGGGCTTGACAATAAAGACTGTCCAATGGCGTGAAGGACGCTCAGATTTGTCACTTGCCAGATCGGGCCACTGCAACATCGTCACAAAATTGTATAATTTGCATGCATTTTTAAGCCTTGTTTCAGTCAGAGCAAATGAGAATCATGAGGTCAAAGGAACTGCCTGAAGAGCTCAGAGACAGAATTGTGGCAAGGCACAGATCTGGCCAAGGTTACAAAAAAAATTCTGCTGCACTTAAGGTTCCTAAGAGCACAGTGGCCTCCATAATCATTAAATGGAAGATGTTTGGGATGACCAGAACCCTTCCTAAAGCTGGCCGTCCGGACAAACTGAGCTATCGGGGGAGAAGTGCTTTGGTGAGAGAGGTAAAGAAGAACCCAAAGATCACTGTGGCTGAGCTCCAGAGATGCATTCGGGAGATGGGAGAAAGTTGTAGAAAGTCAACCATCACTGCAGCCCTCCACCAGTCGGGGCTTTATGGCAGAGTGGCCCGACGGAAACCTCTCCTCAGTGCAAGACACATGAAAGCCCACATGGAGTTTGCTAAAAAATAACCTGAAGGACTCCAAGATGGTGACAAATAAGATTCTCTGGTCTGATGAGACCAAGATAGAATATTTTGGCCTTAATTCTAAGCGGTATGTGTGGAGAAAACCAGGCACTGCTCATCACCTGTCCAATACAGTCCCAAAAGTGAAGCATGGTGGTGGCAGCATCATGCTGTGGGGGTGTTTTTCAGCTGCAGGGACAGGACGACTGGTTGCAATTGAGGGAAAGATGAATGCGGCCAAGTACAGGGATATCCTGGACGAAAACCTTCTCCAGAGTGCTCAGGACCTCAGACTGGTTTACCTTCCAACAAGACAATGACCCTAAGCACACAGCTAAAATAACGAAGAGTGGCTTCACAACAACTCCGTGACTGTTCTTGAATGGCCCAGCCAGAGCCCTGACTTAAACCCAATTGAGCATCTCTGGAGAGACCTAAAATGGCTGTCCACCAACGTTTACCATCCAACCTGACAGAACTGGAGAGGATCTGCAAGGAGGAATGGCAGAGGATCCCCAAATCCAGGTGTGAAAAACTTGTTGCATCTTTCCCAAAAAGACTCATGGCTGTATTAAATCAAAAGGGTGCTTCTACTAAATACTGAGCAAAGGGTCTGAATACTTAGGACAATGTGATATTTCAGTTTTTCTTTTTTAATAATTCTGTGTTTTTCTGTCAATATGGGGTGCTGTGTGTACATTAATGAGGAAAAAAAATGAACTTAAATGACTTTAGCAAATAGCTGCAATATAACAAAGAGTGAAAATGTAAGGGGTCTGAATACTTTCCGTACCCACTGTATATACATGTATATAACAACAGCTGTGTGACCTGCTTGAATATATATAACAACAGCTTTGTGACGTAACGTCACAACAGTTCATGTCTCTTTGTTGTTGTTGTTGTTTTTCTCATTGCAGGTGACTGTTTTCATTGTTTTAGAAAACACCTTTTCCTCATACACTACATGCAGCATGCAGCCTGCTTTAGGAGCGATTTAGACACAGAAGTATGCTATTGTAAAGCTCTTGCTCGCTTAGAAGCGTTAAAACAATAACACAGACATTTAAAAGTCATTATTTGTGCCTTTCGTGAATAAGATATTTGGCTTTTAGCACTTCCCCAACCACACTAATAAATAATACTGAATTAATAAAATGGTTGCGATACTTTTGCACATTTTATTAACTAACCCACCACAATCACACACATTTTGTGGGGCGATTTATGCCACTACATGAGTGAACTTTGTGCGATATGGAGTCAAATCAGTGCCGTATATATTTGCAAGAGAATTATAGTATTGCAAAAGAAAATTAAGTTTCGCAAACGCAAATGAAAGTATTGAGAAAAAATAATGTGCCTTTTGTAAACAAAAATAATTGCAAAAGAAAATGATGTATTGCAAGAAGAAAATACGTTTTGCAAGTAAAAATAAAGAATTGCGAATTATATATGAAACATAGCAAAAGCAATGATTTTGCAATACATATTTTCCATGGCCATATCTATTAATTTATTTGCAAACTACAATATTTACATTTATGCATTTAGCAGACGCTTTTATCCAAAGCGAATTATTCAGGCTATATGTTTTTGTTTTTTTGTCAGTATGTGTGTTCTCTGGGAATTGAACCCACAACCTTCTGCGCTGCTAATGCAATGCTCTACCACTGAGCCACAGGAACTCATTATATGTGTATTAGCAGCGTTTGCTCAAGTTAAAGAAGTTGTTAAAATGAACATCTGCTGTTTATTTCTCTCAATGTGCACACTTTTATAGCATTAAAATGTGTATTGTTTCATTTTGGTTAACTAAATGTGTATTAACAGCGCTTGTTTAAAATCTCTTAACCTGAGCACAGCGTTCTTTCTTTACTTTAGTTCAGAGTTACTGCTAGTTTAATGTAAAATAATGCAATTAACTTCATAAACTATGCATCATTAAAAGGTGTAAGACTCAAGCTTCATATCGATCTCGACTTCGTTTTTCATTTACATAACGCCTGGCATAAATTAAGAAATGTCTTTCTTCCTCATTAATGAATTATACTTTCATAACTGCAGTCATAGGGAACTGAAAGCCTGAGAGTAATTTGTGATTATATGTGATTCATAATGGCATTTACCTAAGTGGTATATGAAAGCACTCAATGCAAATCACAGTAATTAGTAGCCAAACTATTAATTTTGCATTTCTAGCCCTCCCACACCGCAGAAAGCGAAAACATTATATCTTAAGGCTTGAAACTTACTCTACACAGGTACAGAAGAATGCACACTCGATTTCATGTGTGGAGTTTTGAAATGTGTTAGAGTTCAAACAAGTATCCTTTGCATTCTCAACATTGCCACAAGGTGCACTGTAGTGCACTGGAGTATCTTTAAAAGCACAGTAAAATATGTTAAAATAGCCTAAATAATCTTTAAATAACTGAAATAAAACATCTACAATACAAATTATAGTAATTAACACATTTTGTCAATTCTCCAGGTTTCCTGTTTTACTGTGGTATGCAAAACTGAATTCAGTTTCTATTCTCTCGTTTCAAGTGGGTGACTGCATGCATGCACAATATAAGATTTAGTGGCAAAGACCAAAGGCTTGAGGCAACGCTAAGTCAGCATGCAAATTCAAATGTTACACCACTGCAGATTGCAGTGCAGGAGATGATGGGTTTGGATCTGACTTAAAAACTACTGAGTTACAAGGAAAAATATTTAAGTAAAACTGGTTCACCCCTTCTTATTTTTGGATTTAAAAAAAATCATATGTTCAATTTGCATATTTGTTTTTTCAGAATAAAAACAGCAGAAACTAAACTGAAACTGTGTGATGCTTTTGACAGGTTTAAACTTTTTACTGAAATATAATGAATTGCAAGATTGATTTGGCCATATTTTAAAACCTAAAATAAAACGATCTTTACAAAACAAATGTTTATCCGGCAATTAAAAAAAATAAATGAAAAATACTAGTGTTAATTCAATTAAATTATGCGGATTCATTAAATTACAATTAATACAATGAATCTAATGTTTTAATTATTTGGTGTTAAATGCCCTAGTGCTGATATGTATTCTCTGCTGTATTGTTGCTAACTGGGCTTTAGATAATTAAGCATATATCAAGTTGATTTGTTATATAAAGTTAAGCATGTTTATAAAAACAAGTTTTGTAATAACAATTATTTCGGACCTTTTGACGTTGATGATTATTCCGATTCGGACCTTTGAATGTAATCTTTGAGAACCCCTGGCCTATGGTACACTGGCCGAGAGAGCTCAACGCGCTGCAAATAGAAAAAACACCTGCAAATTAAGAAAACAACTTTCGTCAATTTGACACACACCCTACAAATGCACACAACACAACCAAAAAAGAAAAGCGCTACAAATAAAATGATTTGGTTGTGTTGTGAGTATTTTTAGTGCGTGTGTTGTCAAACTGATGAAGACGTTTTCTTGATTTGCTGGTGCTTTTTCTATTTGCATGTGTTTTCTGAAGCTGCAGCCATTGCGCTCTCTCGGCCACCGTACTACGGACCAGTGTTGCCAACTTAGCGACTTTGTCGCTAGATTTAGCGACTTTTCAGACCCCTTTAGCGACTTTTTTTTTTAAAGCACCTAGCGACAAATCTAGCGACGTTTGGAAAAACCTTAGCAACTTTCCAAATGTCGCCAGTACTCTCCTGCGAGCACGAGATCTTGAGTTACACCTCTCCCTGTGTGTGCTCTGATCAGTGAGCGCTGGCTCCGGCTGAGAGGAGCAGTACATTCAGTGACCGCACGGCAGCTGACATAGATGTGAATCAGCTGCGCATCTGCACACGGTGTTGCCACAGACCAATCACTTGCCTGCTTCTCCTTTGTTTGAAATAAAACTATTTAATTTGACAGTTTTTTCTTCTACCTTTTTTTTTTTATCACATGCACTTATATTACTCACTGTCACAGAGCTTTAGTTCATTCCAGTTTCTGAACTCCTCTAAGATCGCTTACTGGGCTATGTCTGAGAGACTGTACGTGATTGTACTTACTCATACACAACAATAAACTTAATTAAACTTATTAAACTCATATACACATATAAAAAGCAAAATCCAGAATTGTATCATTGCAGATTATGTAACTGCTGGTTTTACAAGTTCAGTTCCGTTGTCTGACAGAAAATATGTAACGTTAAATGCTAACAGTTTTATACTGGACACTCAGCTTGTATATTAAAGTACATTATGTGAGCACGGATTAGGAAAAACAGTTATACACCTTCATTTTAGGCAGAATGCAAAATAGGACGTGATTACGTCATTAATATGCGAATTTACGCATGACGTCATCTAGCGACATTTAGCGACTTTTCGAGCAGACTTTAGCTACTTTCCATTGAAAATAGTTGGCAACACTGCTACGGACTACATAATCAGATAATATATATCTATATATATATATATATATATAATTGGTTTTCAAGGTTTCTGCAGATTTATTTCTTATGTCTGTGAGCTGGTTCATTGTTGTGACACGCCCCGTTCACAAAGACTGCATTAGACGACAGAAAGCACATCCAAAAATGACAGGAGTAGGCTATTAAGTTATTTCCGCCAAAAAAAAAAAAAAGATTGCGTGGACATACAGTAAGCGCAGTATTCAGTATACACTCCTCATAAACATTTGAAATTCGCTTATATGGCAATTGTATTATTCATCTGAAATAATAAGAGGCTAATAAAAATAATAACCTGTTTTGTTCATATTTACAATTAATTGCTCAGCTGCCCCTGTCATTGATCTAGCACCTGCATTCAAAATTCTCTGGCGCAGCCCCTGGATGTGGCCATGGGAAATATGTATAGTAAAATCATTGCTTTTGCTCTGTTTCATTTATATTTTGCAATGTTTGCAAAACGTATTTTTTTCTCGCAATACTTCATTTTCTTTTGCAATTCTTTTTTTTTGTTTACATAAAGCACATTTATTTTTCTCAATACTTTCATTTTTGTTTGCAAAACTTTATTTTATTTTGCAAAACTTTATTATTTTGCAAATATATGTGGCATTAAATGGATTCCATAGTGCTAAACAATACAAGGCAGCATGTGCAAATAAGTACCGCTGTGTGCAATTTATTAATAGCAAACTCTGACTTACATATCTTTCAAAGCTTCATTGATAAGTTCTTCCGCATAATTAGTAAAAACATCAACATTTACATTTCAAAGACAATTTTCTTTCCATGCACACCTGTGAAGTAGTGCGGGGAAATCTGATTGGATATTTTCAACAGAGAAAGACCTCTGACGTAAAGAGTAAGAAGATTTTAAGATCAACAAATGCATGAAGGGGATTCTAAAAACGATTAAAAATTCATAATAGGATGGCATCGTTGTTTCGCACACCTCCCCACTTCTTCCACACGAAAATCTATCTCCTGTGTTCCCCTGCTCCATTATGTATTCTAAATACAGTAATGCATTTACAGTCGGATGGGCTTAAGCAAGTGAAGACATTTGACCTCCTTATAGATGCTGAATTAATCTTTTATTATCTACAAGCGTGCCATATAAGCCACATTTTTTTTTTGGCAAAGATGTAAATGTCTTTAAACCATTGTTTCCCATTTCTTTCTTCCTCATTAATGAATTATACTTTCATAACTGCAGTCATAGGGAACTGAAAGCCTGAGAGTAGTTTGTGATTCATAATGGCATTTACCTAAGTGATATATGAAAGCACTCAATGCAAATCACAGTAATTAGTAGCCAACCTATTAATTTTGCACTTCTACCCCTCCCACACCGCAGAAAGCGAAAACATGATATCTTAAGGCTTGAAACTTACTCTACACAGGTACAGAAGAATGCACACTCGATTTCATGTGTGGAGTTCTGAAATGTGTTAGAGTTCAAACAAGTATGCTTTGCATTCTCAACATTGCCACAAGGTGCACTATAGTGCACTGGAGTATCTTTAAAAGCACAGTAAAATATGTTAAAATAACCTAAATAATCTTTAAGTAACTGAAATAAAACATCTACAATAAAAATTATAGTAATTAACACATTTTGTCAATGCTCCAGGTTTCCTGTTTTACTGTGGTATGCAAAACTGAATTCAGTATCTATTCTCTCAGCGTTTTCAAGTGGGTAACTGCATGCATGCACAATAACAGATTTCAGTGGCAAAGACCAAAGGCTTGAGGCAACGCTAAGTCAGCATGCAAATTGAAATGTTACACCACTGCAGATTGCAGTGCAGGAGATGATGGGTTTGGATCTGACTTAAAAACTACTGAGTTAAAAGGAAAAATATTTAAGTAAAACTGGTTCTCCCCTTCTTATTTTTGGATTAAAAAAATGCATATGTTCAATTTGCATATTAGTTTTTTCAGAATAAAAACAGCAGAAACTACACTGACGCTTTTGACAGGTTTAACATTTTTACTGAAATATAATGAATTGCAAGATTGATTTGGCCATATTTTAAAACCTAAAATGAAATGATATTCACAAAATACATTTTTAGCCGGCAATTACAAAAACGGGAAAAAACTAAATACTAGTGTTAAATCAATTCAATTATGCGGATTCATTAAATTACAATTAATACAATGAATCTAATGTTTTAATTATTTGGTGTTAAAGGCCCTAGTGCTGATATGTATTATCTGCTGTATTGTTGCTAACTGGGCTTTAGATCATTGGATGAAATTAAGAATAGGTCTGAAATTGACCCCAAATATAATATAAAATTAAACAGTATCCAAATTCACTAAAGAAACATGCCCAGGTTCAGAAGCAACAACAATCCACACCAAATTGATCCAATCTAAGAAGTTCTATGAGGCTGCCACTTTTCCACTGTCACAAAAAAAGGCTGTATCAGCACTGTTATACAGAACCATCATATCACACTCCAGGGATGAAGTCAGTTTTTCACCCAGATTCTCATTTTTTCACATTTTCTAATTTTTCACAGATTTCACAACAGATTCTCCTTTTTTAGACTAAATAAAAACATTCAGGTTTGGAATGACATGAGGAAAACAAATAATGACAGTGAAAAAAAAGTTGTATATGAAGATTAACAAAGTAGTACAAAAAAAAGATTATTATATTTCTATAGTATGTTTTAATTAAAAAAAAATTTTTTTTTTACAAGAAAATTATTATCTTTCTACTTTTATATGTATTTCAATGTGTTATAGCTTCTTTGTAATTGTTTGTGAAATCTGGCAATTTCTGAGTGAAAATTGTTTCAAAGTGAATCCTACGCAAAATTATTTTTTTACTGTTGAGCAAACACTACTCTGATGACTGGGAATCATTTAGAATTGGCAATATTTAGCGTGGATGCTCATCCAAATGGCTGTTGCACAATGAAACACTAACAGGAACATGACAATTTAGTAAAGAGTGACATTTTGAATAAGTGACACTGTCTTCAACACGAGAAAGCAGTTGTAATGCAGTAGCTGGGCGTTAACACTAGAAGAGAGAGAGAGAGAGAGAGAGAGAGAGAGAGAGAGAGAGAGAGCTCAGCAGGGCTTTTATCTGCTTGTCTGTACTGTGTTCAAGGCCCAGCTGTAATGAGAGAAAAGCAGATATCACGAGCCGCTCATAGAATCCTTGTTGATTAGCTGCTGCAGCGAACTCATGAAGAAGAGAGAGTGCACACACTCCAAAGCAAAAGCAAATGAAAACGGGGTACGGAAAAAAAATCAATGTTTTATTTGCATTCCAATGCGTTAAATCCATTTTGGCTGAACATCGGGACAATTGTATTCACCACTGCTTTATATTTTATCTGGATTATGTCAATAATGAACATATCTCATTGCTGTCATAACTAAGCCATTTTGGGTAGTTTATCAGCACTACAAATATCTGTACAACTAGACTGGGACTTATTTTATCCCAATTTGGGCTTTTTTTTCAAAGACTTAAGTTGTATGTCTTTCAGTTTAACTCTAGTTAGCTTTGAAGTCATCTACATGCTTGTTTATGCATACAAATACTAAAAATAAATTATTATTAGTAGAAATACACTTTTAGAAAGGGAAGAAAGCATTTAGAAAATTGCATTGCCTCCTCTAAGTCTACTGTAGAGACATGATCGCTTTATTATGATGAATGGATTTAATTTAGCCTCTATTCACATACAAATATTGATCAATGCACATATATAGAGCACATCAAATATGATAAATAGAACCTCAAACTTGTATGCAAAAAACAGTAAGGTTTGTTTTTGTTGGTAAAGCAAGGATGTTTGAGCTTCTGTGCATCAAATTGTATTCATTCTATGTGTGAGCCTTGATCAATGTTTATATACATTACAAATAAAAGCCTATTTAAATGTGTTCATCATTTAAGTGATTGCGTCTCTTCAGAAATTTTGATTAAACGGCTAAATTCATATGAATTTATTTTACTGTGTCTATGAACTTTTTGAAGCTTGAATGTGTTGGTGGATTGTACTTCAAACAGAAGGACATAAATCTCTCAGGTTTCATAAAAATATGTTCATAAAGGTCATAAAGGTCCAGACATAAAGGCCTGGAACAACATGAGGCTCAGTAAACAATGATAGTATTTATATTATTGGGTGAACTATCCCTTTAAATGATGTCCTAAAGTGATGTCTCTTAAATAAATGTCTCTTATTAATTCAGTTCATCAGTACATTATATATACGTGTGTGTGTGTGTGTGTGTGTGTGTGTGTGTGTGTGTGTGTGTGATTTCTTTCATCAAAATGTAAATATCAACCTCTGAAATGAGCTCTTCTTTTAAATGTCACCAAGGCCGCAAAGAAAAATTATATCATATCACCTGTCCAGTCAAATCCAGACTTATAAACCAAGTTCTATCCTATATTATTTGCTGTATTTTTTATACAGGTCATCTCTTGTGGTACATTTTCAAATAGCATTTTAGCTTATGTGTTCTTGTCACGGTTTGTGGTGCAACAGGGTCAACACTAAGGAAAAAGTGTCTCAATTTAAAAGGGAAGCTATTCATCCTTTCTTTTTCATTCTGTGGTTTGCTTGCATAACATAGGCAATGAAAAAAATCTTTGTTCATAGCCATTGTAACCTTACAGGAGTGGTGAGAATTGCCTTTTTTAGACATTGGTACGTTCCTGCATCAAATGACACACAGAGAATAGTATACTTTCAATAACACTAACAATCAAGACCATACACCACGTCACATCAGAGCTCAAGTGGGCCGCCCACTGCTTCAGCTGGAGGACACAGTGAGCGCTCTCCCACTCGTCGGCCCCCACAATCTGCCTCTTTTCCTTTCTCTTTATTTTCCAGGTTTTACTATCTATGTTGTCGTACAGTGAGTACATCCTTGACAAGCCATCATTGGCTGCCATGTTCTCTGCAGCCTGTCTCCAAATGCAGTCGGAGCATTTCTCAAATTCCCCAGCACCTCAAAATGTAGTCCTTGCGCAATTTTAGTTATTCTTCTCTCTGTTGCTATGGAGAAACAGACTGGAGCAGTCTTAAAAAAAAGACATCAGATTCAAATGGAGTTTACTATTAAATAGCTATAATTTGTCAGTGCTGTATTATATAAATCAACAGCTGCAACATGAATATTGTTCGAATGTGAAATATTAAATATTAAAATAAATTAGTGAATTATTTCTAACTCACAACAGGATGCGCATAATTTTATTACAGACATCATTATGCTCTACATGGGCTGCATGCTGTGCATGTATGTTCAATGCAATGTTATTTTAGTATCTTTAAGATTTTTATATATAGTTATATATATATATATATATATATATATATATATATATATATATATATATATATAACAATTGTATAGTTATATAATTGCATAACTATATATAACTCAGTTATATATTATACAGTCATATGCAGAGTATATTTCAAGTAACATTTTGTATGTTTTTTTATTTTTTATGTGAATTAACTCCAACTTGGTTGGAGAAAGTATGACAAAAACGCCTGTTTAAAAAAAATACAATTAATTTAAATAATTATGCATGTTGTGCGTTTCTTGCTTGTGATTTTCCACGTTATTCCCTATTCAGCAAATATGCATAGGACTTTCTGGGATTGCCTCACCCAAGATGGGTGGAGGAACTCTTGGTGTCCATGAACCCTAGTGTATGTTTGCTTTAGAGCTGGGTCTCTCAGGAGCTCTGCTGCTGACAGGCTGTCAGGAAGACTGCGTGGGCAGACAACACAAAGCCTGAATCTCTGTGCTGCCATGGTAGCCAAGGCCGCAAGAGAATACCAGTCGTGCTGTCATCGTGACAACAGGTTATGCCGATGATTATGGAATGCACCGTCCTCCCGATACCAACCACAGTCAGTTAGTGCACTAGAAGAGATCATTTAACTTAATTTAGCATACATTTAATTCAACTTTAGGCTATTGGAAAGTTATAAATTATGCAATACAAGTCTTTACAGCACTATCCATCTTTCACAGTTGTCTTCCCTCTTAAAAATCTAACAAACAGCTGTTTTTTTTCTGAAAACAAGGAAAGCCCAGTATTTGTCTGTAATGTCAGACTCCTATTTCAATAGAGATGCCATTATACAACTAAGACCAGGAAGCCCTGCTGGAATGTTATTGTTTCATGATGGTTTTCATAAACATTACATACATGTATCTCTGAAAAAAATCTATAATTTAATAAAACAAAGGAGTCATACTTTGAGGTCCTGGTTCAGTAACACTTTAGAATAGGGAACACTTATTAACTATGACTTTTCCCTTAACAAATTCCTAATTTGCTGCTTATTAATAGTTAGTAAGGTAGTTGTTATGTTTAGGTATTGGGTTGGATTAGGGATATAGAATAAGGTTGTGTGTAATAAGGCATTAATATATGCTTAATTACTACTAATAAATGGTTAATATTCTAGTAATATGCATGTTAATAAGCAACAAGTTAAGATAAAATAAAGTGTTACAATAAGTTCTAATAAACAGCCAATATTAATATTACAATGACAGCCCATTTTTAATGGGCATACTAATAAGTAACGTGTTAATTTATATCTATATATCTAAATAGTGACATGCTCTCAGTATCACAGAGGTGGGTAGAGTAGACAAAAGCTGTACTCAAAAAGTATAAGTACTTATATAAATTATTACTGAAGTAAGAGTAAAAGTAACAATCCTAATAGTTACTTGAGTAAGAGTAAAAAAGTATACAATGAAAATTATTATTTATTTTCTGTGTGTGTGTATGTTTATATAGTATATATACAGTATACAGTAGTCAACATTTGAAGTGGATCAAAACCTTTCATCAAAGTTGTCCTAAAACCAAGACAATACCCGTTCTTGATGAATTATTTGATCCACTTTAAATGTTGACTACTATATAGATTCACCGTCAACTTTAAAAGTCACATCGAACCCCACCCACACACACACACACACACACATACAGTGGGGCAAAAAAGTATTTAGTCAGCCACCAATTGTGCAAGTTCTCCCACTTAAAAAGATGAGAGAGGCCTGTAATTTTCATCATAGGTATACCTCAACTATGACAGACAAAATAATAAGAAAAAAATCCAGAAAATCACATTGTAGGATTTTTAAAGAATTTATTTGCAAATTATGGTGGAAAATAAGTATTTGGTCACCTACAAACAAGCAAGATTGCTGGCTCTCACAGACCTGTAACTTCTTCTTTAAGAGGCTCCTCTGTCCTCCACTCGTTACCTGTATTAATGGCATCTGTTTGAACTCGTTATCAGTATAAAAGACACCTGTCCACAACCTCAAACAGTCACACTCCAAACTCCACTATGGCCAAGACCAAAGAGCTGTCAAAGGACACCAGAAACAAAATTGTAGACCTGCACCAGGCTGGGAAGACTGAATCTGCAATAGGTAAGCAGCTTGGTGTGAATAAATCAACTGTGGGAGCAATTATTAGAAAATGGAAGACATACAAGACCACTGATAATCTCCCTCGATCTGGGGCTCCATCAAGAAGATCTTACCCGTGGGGTCAAAATGATCACAAGAACTGTGAGCAAAAATCCCAGAACCACACGGGGGGACCTAGTGAATGACCTGCAGAGAGCTGGGACCAAAGTAACAAAGGCTACCATCAGTACTGCGCCGTGCCAGACGTGTCCCCCTGCTTAAGCCAGTACATGTCCAGGCCCTTCTGAAGTTTGCTAGAGAGCATTTGGATGATCCAGAAGAGGATTGGGAGAATGTCATATGGTCAGATGAAACCAAAATAGAACTTTTTGGTAAAAACTCAACTTGTCGTGTTTGGAGGATAAAGAATGCTGAGTTGCATCCAAAGAACACCATACCTACTGTGAAGCATGGGGTGTGAAACATCATGCTTTGGGGCTGTTTTTTCTGCAAAGGGACCAGGACGACTGATCTGTGTAAAGGAAAGAATGAATGGGGCCATGTATCGTGAGATTTTGAGTGAAAACCTCCTTCCATCAGCAAGGGCATTGAAGATGAAACGTGGCTGGGTCTTTCAGCATGACAATGATACCAAACACACCACCCGGGCAACGAAGGAGTGGCTTCATAAGAAGCATTTCAAGGTCCTGGAGTGGCCTAGCCAGTCTCCAGATCTCAACCCCATAGAAAATCTTTGGAGGGAGTTGAAAGTCCGTGTTGCCCAGCGACAGCCCCAAAACATCACTGCTCTAGAGGAGATCTGCATGGAGGAATGGGCCAAAATACCAGCAACAGTGTGTGAAAACCTTGTGAAGACTTACAGAAAACGTTTGACCTCTGTCATTGCCAACAAAGGGTATATAACAAAGTATTGAGATGAAATTTTGTTATTGACCAAATACTTATTTCCCACCATAATTTGAAAATAAATTCTTTAAAAATCCTACAATGTGATTTTCTGGATTTTATTTTCTTATTTTGTCTCTTATAGTTGAGGTATACCTATGATGAAAATTACAGGCCTTTCTCATCTTTTTAAGTGGGAGAACTTGCACAATTGGTGGCTGACTAAATACTTTTTTGCCCCACTGTATATATATACAGTGCTCAGCGTAAATGAGTACACCCCCTTTGAAATGTAACATTCTAAACAATATCTCAATGAACACAAAAACATTTTCCAAAATGTTGACAAGACTAAGTTTTATATAACATCTGTTTAACTTATAACATGAAAGTAAGGTTAATAATATAACTAAGAAAACAACATTTTCAGTTTTACTCAAATTAGGGTGATGCAAAAATGAGTACACCCCACTGAAAGTCTCTGGAGCAAAGCTAAATCTTAGACTACAAATGTCTAATTTAACAAGAATTCAACCACAGGTGAGTCTAATTATTCATTACTCAGGTGACAGTTGACTATAAAAGGGTGTTACTTAAAGAAAACCCCTTCCCGTGTCATGCTGTCAGCAATGACACCACATGGAAGAGAAATGTCACAAGACCTGAGAAAGAAAATAATGTATTTACACAAAAAAGGTGAAGGCTACAAGAAGATCAGCAAAGTTTTACTTATCAGTCAGAATACTGTAGCAAAAGTGGTACAAACATTTAAAAAAGATGGAACTGCAACCATCTCACAGAGTTGTCCAGGTCGTCCACGGAAGTTAACACCTCGTCAGGAGCGTCTTCTGATGAGAAGGGTTGAAGAAAATCGACATGCAAGTTCACTGCAGTTATCTAAAGAAATAAAAAGCCAAACTGGGGTGACTATTTCCCGCAATATGGCGTACACTGCAGAGGAATGGCATGCATGGGTGCCGTCCACGAATGAAGTCTCTCCTAAAGCCCAGGCACAAAAAAGCCCGCTTGGAGTTTGCCAGGGCCCATGCTGACAAAGATGAAGACTACTGGGACTCTATACTCTGGAGTGATGAGACCAAGATAAATGTTTTTGGAACTGATGGCTTCAAAACTGTATGGCGTCGCAAAGGTGAGGAATACAAAGACAATTGCATGGTGCCTACAGTGAAACATGGTGGTGGCAGTGTCCTTATGTGGGGCTCCATGAATGCTGCTGGTGTGCATGCATTTCATTGATGGCATCATGAATTCACAAATGTACTGCTCCATACTGAAAGAGAAGATGATCAACATCCTTGTTGATCCTGGAACAACATCCTAATCAGCCAATCACAATTGAGGAATACATTTACAGGAAATATCTGTTTTAGGCTTGCAACAACAGTTAGGTGCTTCTGCGCCCTTGTTATTCAGCAATAATTTCCCTTATGGGGATAAATTGTGGTTAGGGTTAGGTTTAGGGGTAGGTCAATGTTTTTGGGCAGTAATGTTGTTCCAGGATCAACAAAAGAGATTAATCATGGAACATGTCTGTCTTGGCAAATTCACACGACCGCTTACACATAACACACTAATACATTTATAATATTAAAATCCCTTGAAGGATTGTTAGGTTGCAATAATTAGGTCAACCGGAACCGGAAATACTCCCTATAATACACAATGTACTGATTACATGTTAGAAGAATGGCGTCTACGCTAACATTAGTCTCTTTCTTTCTTTCTTATTCCGAAGTTATCATAGCACCTAGAATATTTATATATATTCTCTTGTGTTGTGTTATGTATTTTGCACTGTCCATTGAGCGGACCTAACCTGATTTACATTTCACTACTGATTATATTCTGTATAATTGAGTATGTGACAAATAAAAGAACCTTAAACTTGACCAGATCCAGTCCATATCAAGATCAAATAGTGGAACAGCACTTAGAGACAGCGGAAAGTCAGCGGAAACCAGGACAACTTGATAAGCCCGAGAGACAGACCCTCTGAAGACCTCGGGAACAAGACCACCGGAACCAAATGAGCCCTCTGCACAATCTGAGTTTGTTGCAGTCTATAATTAAAACACACAGTTTTGATTTCCAGTGAATTCCATTCTACGGGTAGAAAAAAATAATGTTTCAATATATTTTGCTGGTCACTTTAACATTCTGTTGAAGAAGAAGAAGAAGAAGAATCAGGTTTGTAAAGGTATGCAATATATATATATTTATATATCTGCCTATATACAAATATATACATACTATTCAGATCAGACAATGGTAATTGGCATACAATAATGTCCAACATAAAGAAAATGCAATTTAAAAAAAGATTTGTATATATAAGCCATGGCCATAGAAATGGTTCATAGAAACTTGCAACTGGTTCATATAGTTTCATGGGTCATATAAACTGATTAACTGATAACTGGTTTCAATCAACCAATCAATTAATCAGTCAATGAAATGGAAATTAGTTTAATTTAGATTTGGGTGTAGCAGCACCTAGGTACATGCACACTATTACTGGTGTGATCAAAGTTTCTACATTACATGACAATAAATGCTGTTTAGCAAATATTTCCATAGACATGCGTGCTCAACACAATAAATTATTATCTCTGTTGATAAATATACACCTGCAGAACAAAGGCTGGCATTGCATAGCATCAATTATCCACCACAATTTCAATGTTTTGTTATAAATCAAACACCTGCAAAGCAAACGGTAGCATTGGCATTTTGTTTCTTTATGCGTCATATTCCTAGAAAAAGACAGTGGAACTCCTTTATAGTGTGAAGGTATCAAATAGGAACCCCTCTCATCTATCACAAGATGAGAATAGGTCAAAAAATGTCATATAGTTCAAAATATGTATTCCATCTATCACATAAATGTCACAATATTGACTAGGAGATGCAGGATTAAAACTTTAATGTTTTAATCGATTACTTCAATATCTTTCAACAGCTGTTGAAAGATATTGAAATAATCGATTAAAACATAAAAGTTTTAATCCTGCGTCTCCTAGCGAAAGCACCTGGCAACATCAAGGCAAATCCAAAAGCACAGCTTGGTACAAACATATACCTGCCTTTTCACATTTACTTTAAAACAGACTGACTTTGTGCAACTCTAAAACCTGATTCATTTTGATAAATCCGGCTTTGATTATGGACAGTTCCTTTCCTTAGATTGCATAAAAAAAAAAAAAGTGAATAATTTCTAAACAGAAGGATGTCTAGCTACTTTATTGACTGAATAGATATTAAAAAGATTGTATGCTTGTTTTTGGCATCTGTCTTCCAGTCAGTGCTGGTAGTTGGCAGGTATCTGATTAGCTGTCTTAAAGTTTTAAAGCTTTTTTCTGTTTATAAAAAAATTAGGCCGGGAAATTAACTTTTTTCCCACATTGCCACTGCAAATACAAACAGACAAAAATACATATGACTGATGGCAGGATGCTTTAAACTCTTAACATCACCAATAATACCTTCAATGTATGTAACTCTGGATAAAAGCATCTGCCAAATGTAAAAATATAAATGTAAATATTAATCGTGCAGATAGTTTCTAGTCTTAAACTCAGACACTAAGCTTAGAAGTGTGACTTCACATGTCCCTTGTATTCAGAGCACTATTTGAGACACTATATTAAACCAACTAAAAATGGAGACATATGCTATCTGTGTACATATTCATAAACAGTGTACTAAAATGGTCTGAAACATAATTTGTTTCACATCAAAGCAGATTTGGCCTTAGCTGTGGATGAAGTCGCAGGTCTTTGTTGTGTGAATAGTCAGTCCTCTGAGAAGTGGATTTGCTGGTCATAACATTACCTTTCTGATTATTCTGGCTTGAATTAAAACCAATGTTTGAATATTGTGTTTGGCACAATAATAGCTCAGGACGGCAACAAAAGCTTGTCATTTCACGCATCAATGCAGCGTATTTGAATGGCTTGTGCCTTTAGTCCATGAAAAGACTGAATCCATCACCAAGGTCACGGCAATACTTAACTGTCTGTGAATTGACTGATCCATGAATGCCTAAACTCATATTTAAAAGAAACGGTGTGTGCTCAACATAAAGTTTGAAGGTAAACATTCTAGATATTTTACTTCATGAGAACATCTTGTACTTAGTCAACAGCCAGCCAAGTCTGCAATAAATAATTCAATACCTGGCCACAGTGTAAAACTAATTTGCAAAGGAATCTCTGTGCAAGCAGCATTCCCGTACAAAATTAATTCACTACACATCATGCAAGTGAAGTCTGCCTGATTTTAACCAATTATTTTATTGATTTTAGTAATGGTTAAAATTCTTTGCACATGACTTCATGAAACATTACATTAAATGCCCATTTCACATGTAGCCAGTAAAGTTACTAGGGATGAGCGAGTACAGCATTATCTGTATCTGTATCTGTATCTGTTAACCATATGAATTATCTGTATCTGTATCTGTACTCGGACTGGGCGGGGCCTAACCCGGAAGTGGGCGGGATTTAACCTGGAAGTGGGTCGGGTTGTCTTGAAATGGGCGGGGCTTTAACCGGTATGTTATTTTAAGCATGCAATTGATATGGGTTGATCAGAAATTGTTATATTTATTGCTGATTAGAAAACTATTTACATGACAGCATCAGCATTGAGCTTCAGATCAATGGTTTTGATCACGATAACAAACAAACTATATACAGAACAAGTTTTGCAATAATGAATACAACACTGCGGTTGCAATTATGAAGTAAAATGTAATGAACAAGAGTTTTCATCTCAACATAACTTTCTTTTTAACTTTTAATTTTTATGATCAGTGATATTTTTTTATTTCCACACCAGGTATGTGTGTGTGTGTGTAGCTAATTAATTTGTAATATAGTTTTATACCACTACTTCCTTTTTTATGAAATACAGCAAGAAAGTGTCAGACACTCAGTGCGTGAAGTAAAAAAACTGGTTAGAAACCAGCTGACGGTTTAAAAATAAAAATAAATCTCCGACAGGCAGAGACAGTCGCATTCTACCAAGCACCACGTCTGAACAAACCCCACGTTTACCAAAACTCTACTGGTTAATAAGTAAGTACTACAAACCAAAGTAAAAACAAACTTGAAGCTGAAGAAACCCTAAGCGTTAACGGAAAAAACCCGCAAACCTGGTGACTGAGGGAGAGACAGAGAGAGGCGCTGTTCTCTTCTCGTGTTCTGTGTGTGAGTGAGCAGAGCGGGACACAGCAACACAATAAGGGGCCGCTCACATATCGCGTCTTTCAAGTTCGTTGTTTTAAATGTAGACGGCGGTATGCGCTGCGGTCGCGGTGCGGCCGTTTTTCAAGCGTCCGCGCGCGCATCGAATAAACATCTCAACTTTTCAGAATGCCTTAGCGCACCACGGGTCATGTGACGAAATTTCCTTCTTGTAACGGAGGCGCAGCTGATGGTTGCTTAGCGACAAATGCCTCCGGGCGCAACGCCGAATGCTTTGGAAAAAAGGAGAAAGCAGCGCGCCTAGCATTTTCCACCCGTTTTTAGGCGCGATCGTGAACGGGCCCTAAATCTGTATGTGTGTGTGGGGAGGGCGCTGTGACTAGCCTAATCACAGAACGCAGACACAGTCAGCTACCCAATGAGAATGTTTATTCAATCCGAGCACAGATATTGACTCGTATTACTCGTATGATACTCGTACTCGGCAAAAGTGCTTTATCCGTGCGGATACTCGTTTCAACAGTATCGGCTCAACTCTAAAAGTTACTCTAAGATGGTCTTTCTCCACCAGTGGGTCATGACTCATGACCCAAAAATTAGCTTGCAGAAGGTGTCAATGTCTTGTGATGGGCTCAAATGAGAATAAATATATATATATATATATATTTTTTTTTTTTTTAATATCAGTGGTTGAAAACTATTTTTGAAGCCTAATATTTATTTATTTATTTTAAACCATTCAAACGTTTTAGGTGAATGTCTCTCATGTATTTGTATTATTATTATTACTATTATGTGAATACTTTTATCTAAAAGTTTGCATTAAAAAGTGGCAGTAAAGACATTTATATTTTTTCAAAATATTTTTATTTCAAATATATACTGTTATTTTGAAAAGTTTTTTTCTGTTTTGCCTAAATGTAGCCTTGGTGAGCATAAAATAAAAATAAAAAAACATATATTAATAAATAAATAATCTGAGTTTACATACTCTGAGAAGCCATTAATTCATCACACAAAATAATGGCATTGGGCAGAAATTTTTCTTAAGCACCAAATCAGCATTTTAGAATAGTTTATATTATCGGTTTATGTTAATTGAAACAAGAAATATATATATATATATATATATATATATATATATATACAGTGCTCAGCGTAAATGAGTACACCCCCTTTGAAAAGTAATATTTTAAACAATATCTCAATGAACACAAAAACATTTTCCAAAATGTTGACAAGACTAAGTTTTATATAACATCTGTTTAACTTATAACATGAAAGCAAGGTTAATAATATAACTTAGAGAACACAATTTTCAGTTTTACTCAAATTAGGGTGATGCAAAAATGAGTACACCCCACTGAAAGTCTCTGGAGCAAAGCAAAATTTTAGACTACAAATGTCTAATTTAACAAGAATTCAACCACAGGTGAGTCTAATTATTCATTACACAGGTGACAGTTGACTATAAAAGCGTGTTACTTAAAGAAAACCCCTTCCCATTTCATGCTGTCAGCAATGGCACCACATGGAAGAGAAATGTCACAAGACCTGAGAAAGAAAATAATTTATTTACACAAGAAAGGTGAAGGCTACAAGAAGATCAGCAAAGCTTTACTTATCAGTCAGAATACTGTAGCAAAAGTGGTACAAACATTTAAAAAGATAGAACTGCAACCATCTCACAGAGATCCCCAGGTCGCCACAGAAATTTAACACCTCGACAGGAGCGTCTTCTGATGAGAAGGGTTGAAGAAAATCGACATGCAAGTTCACTGCAGTTATCTAAAGAAGTAGAAAGCCAAACTGGGGTGATTATTTCCCGTGACACAATACGGCGTACACTGCAGAGGAATGGCATGCATGGGTGCCGTCCACGAAAGAAGCATCTTCTAAAGTAGTAGTAGTAGTAGTAGTAGTAGTAGTAGTAGTAGCCCTTTATTGTCACTAGTACAAGTACCAGCGAAATTAGCCATCAACCTGTCCATACATACACAACATACATATGACAACAGGGTAGACAGAACAGGAAGACAGGGTATTAAGAAAAATACAGCTTTTACATGAGGAGAGAGAGGAGGAAAAAATTTTGAACCCCCAGACTATGCTCCATTTGGAGTACAGTCTGAGAACAGAAAAAAAACACCTCAGCACAAAAGCACATATACCATAAACACATGACTTGCAACAGGGGGAACATATCCAGCTCTGGCAAGCAGCCGTCCGGTCCGGTGCCATTTATTACGGCGCCGGTCGCAGACCTGCTCGACAGGTGGCGGTACAAAGCGTTACAGAGGCAGTTGAATGGGGGAGGGGAGTAATGTCTGTAGTCGGGGATGGGAGCAAGAGAGTCTACACTGCATCGCTCTCTCAGGGTAGTTTATCCAGCATGACCTTGGCCAAGGCGCCGGTACGGGGAGCCAGAAAAGATAAGATTGAATTGTTGTGACTTTTGGGGCGAACAGCTGCAACTTCCACAGCTCATTCTCTTTGTCCATTCTGATCTCTGAAATCATCAAGTTTCACTTGCAAAGCTGTTAATTTCATCATGATGGCATCCATATTCCGGTTTATAGTCTCAGTCTCATTGCTGACCGCTCTTCCCACAGCTTCAATCAAAACGGGCAGCCTTGTGACTTTGGACAGCTGTTCCCGTCTTCTGAATTTTTCGATAACCCAGGGTAAAGCCTAATCCAATCAGCAGAATACCTGTTATCATGGTGCCGAAAAGGTAGATATCCTCAGCGTCCTCAACGGAAAGAGCCGCCAGACACACGATTTGCCACTTCTCCCATGCATCCCTCGTATATCCGGCCGCGAACGTCCCGTCAGGACAAACAGGTTCCCCAGAACCCAGACTTCTCGTTGAGAAGATGGTATCAATCGCGCTGAGAGACCAGTTGATCAAATCCATAATTTTCTAGTTTGGAGAGCCGTGCAGAAAGAGTCTCTTCAATAGATGGATGAGACGAGACAGCAGAAGCAAGCAGGGAGGAAAAAAAGGGTAGGGCGGGGAGTGAAATATAAGCGACTACCTCTGTTGAGTGCCAAACGAGAAGAAAAGCCCAGGCACAAAAAAGCCCGCCTAGATTTTGCAAGGGCCCATGCTGACAAAGATGAAGACTACTGGGACTCTATACTCTGGAGTGATGGGACCAAGATAAATGTTTTTGGAACTGATGGCTTCAAAACTGTATGGCATCGCAAAGGTGAGGAATACAAAGAAAAATGCATGGTGCCTACAGTGAAACATGGTGGTGGCAGTGTCCTTATGTAGGGCTGCATGAGTGCTGCTGGTGTCGGGAGCTGCATTTCATTGATGGCATCATGAATTCACAAATGTACTGCTCTATACTGAAAGAGAAGATGGTACCATCACCGTGCCCTTGGTCGTCGTGCACTTTTCCAACATGACAATGATCCTAAACACACATCTAAGGCCACTGTTGGATTTCTGAAGAAGAACAGGGTGAAAGTGATTCAGTGGCCAAGTATGTCTCCTGATCTGAACCCAATCGAACACCTATGGGGAATTCTGAAGAGACAAGTTGAGCATCACTCTCCATCCAGCATCCAATCTCTAAAAGAGGTCATTCTTGAAGAATGGAAAAAGATAGATCTGGCAAAATGTCGCCAACTTGTTCATTCCATGCCTAGAAGACTTGGTGCTGTCATTAAAAATCATTGAGGCCATACAAAGTACTAGATTTAGTAGTTTTTGTTGTGGGGTGTACTCATTTTTGCATCACCACCCTAATTTGAGTAAAACTGAAAAATGTGTAATCTAAGTTATATTATTAACCTTACTTTCATGTTATAAGTTAAACATATGTTATATTAAACTTAGTCTTGTCAACAATTTGGAAATGGTTTTTGTGTTCATTGAGATATTGTTTAAAATTGTACTTTTCAAAGGGGGTGTACTCATTTACGCTGAGCACTGTATATATAAGTATATAATAAATAATAACTGTTAGTAGACTGTTCTCCAATTATTACTCTAGCAAAACCAGTTGAGAACCACTATTATCTATAATGTTTACATTTGAGAAATGCATGTAACGTTTGCCAGATTTATTAAGCACCACTGACAAGGCAGGAAATTGCTCTCCCTGCTAGACTGACACTGGCTGTGAACACACCATTACAGAATCCCAACCCTGCAAACAGGATTTTCAACCACCAATTCATGATTTCAAATTGTGTTTATGATTCCATGAAAATGAAGCATGCCCACATCCATACTCAATGTCAGCTCAATTTGAAACACCTATTTCACAACACAAAGTTCAGCAAACAGCAGGACAAGATCATGAATCACAGGAGTCTTAATGAGCTCTCGTTAGGATGTCAACAGCGGGAGCTCAGGGGAGATCAGACTTACAGTTCTTTGTTCTTCTTTTCCGGAGGTTATGCTGTTCCCTTGCTCATAGATTTAGAACGTTCTCATATATGTGTGTAGTGCTGACCAAGCAGGAATTTTTACCTCTCAGCAAAAGTTTATTTTTTTCTCTTGTTGGACATACCATTTATGAAGACAAATTTGACAAAAAGTTCTAACTTTCATCTCTGTTGTCCTGTGCATATATGTACTACTTACAATATTTATATTTGTCTAGCAGGTGATCAGAGCTTTTTGGATTTGAATTATAAAGCAATTAAATTGTGCATTGTAAATTATATTTAATTGACAATTAGATAATTAACAGGGACATATTAGATATATAATCATTAAATAGCATATATTTGCTTCTATGCATATTAAATTGCAAGCACTGCTTTGGCTACAGGCTATAACTATGTCAGTTTTATGTTTTATTTTCAAAATATTAAATGGAAATATTTGTATTTTGTCTCATTAAAACTTCCCAGGTCATATTTTACTCAAAACACCAAAGGAAAACTTGCTTTTAATTTATCAAAAATACAATAAACAGCAATGTGATTACAATTTAAAATTGTAATATATTTTAAAATGTAATTTACTCATGAGATGGCCAATATTCATTTTCAGCATAATTACTCCAGTCTTCTTTGTTTCTATTGATTGTAAGTAGATATTGACTTCATTTATTATAATTTTTTTTTCTGTTTTCTAAAACACCATGTTACAATTTTAGAGAAAGAAACCAATCTAAACAATTCAGTACCTAATAAGTCATCCAAATAAAATGTGAACAAATTGTTGTTAACCGCTTTGACTACAGTGATTGACTGAAAAGATTCATAAATCAGGTGGCGACAATAGTTCGGATTCCAAAAAAACGACTATTTCTCCAAAAAAAGATTTATCAGTAAAGTTTTACCGAGGCTTGTGGAAATTAACTTGTAAATAGCCAAACGTGTTGACCGGTAATGAATTTGAACAAATAAAATAAAAATAAAACAAAACAATCTAATTCAGCAAAGAATAATATAAATTAAATTATAATAATTACTGATAATTAAATTAACCCTGAAGGTGACAGTAAGTACTATAAATACAGTATATTGATTCAAATATATATATATATATATATATATTTCAATGCTGTTTGTATCTACTCAACAAAGAATCCACAAAGGTTTCCATAAAAATGTTAAGCAGCACTGATTTCAATGTTGACAATACTGAGAAATGTTTGTTGAGCACCAAATCAGCCTAATATAATTATTTCTGAAGGATCATGTAACGTGAACATTCAGCTTTGTCATCGCAGGAATAAATTACACTACAAAATGCATTAAAATAGAAAACAGTCATTTCAAATTATAATAATATTTCACAATTGTATTTACTGTATTTTTGATCAAATAAATGCAACCTTGTTGAGCATATTAATTATATAAATTAGAATCTACAGTATGACTGTATGTATGTATTTACTGTACGAATGGGTGAAATATGACCATAGACAGTCTAGATTGTAGATTCATTTTACAGACAGGCAAGAGATTATTATTACCACTCTAGTTTTACTAAGTGATGCCCATATTACATAACTTAAGAAAGCTTGGCTAACAAGAATGAATACCAAGCTTGTTGATTTGATCTTTGTTGCTGGGAAAGGCCTTCTTGCCTTTCAATCTCTTTTGCACTTGGCAGCATGCTGAGTGCAAGTGTGTGTCTGTGTGAGAGTTTGAGAGCCTGTGGAGATTGATTATCTCAGAGGACCAGATAAGTACATTTTATTGGAGGTACAAGAAAAAGGCCAGCAGTTCTGATGTACAATAGCAACACCGGCACTCCAGTGCCAATCACATGAAAACATCCTGCAATCAGACAGCGTAACAAACTACATTTTTACATATTCTAAACAAAATGTGAGCAGTTGCTTGGGTTTTTCCGTGGTTTCTCACTGGCAAAGTCATAGGACAGCATGTCTCAAAAAGCAATTTGAATTGCTCCATCAGAAATAATAACAACCCTCTCTCTTCTCTTAGTTTTATCAAACTCATTATAATCCTGTGCAGTTTTTATAACCTCACATGGAAAATCTTGCTCTTTCTGAATAAGAGTCAACGTGACTATAGTAAACAGTGGCTGTGAGTTTAATATATGACATTGCCAGCATGAATAAATAAGTAAATAATATATGAGATAAAGTAAATGTCACAAAATCACTTTATCCACCGCCAGGGCCGTCGCCAGGAATTCTGGACCCTGTGCACTGAATTTGCTATGGGGCCCCCTCAAAATCAAGTTCACCAAATCGAGCCCATCCGGCCCACACATTCCCCATGAATGTTTTGATAAAAAAATAAACATGAAGAAACTACTAAACATCTTCTATAAAATAAAAATATTGCCCAATATGTAATAACAGTAAAATGTTTAATCCATGGGTTCCAAAGACGTCACTTCCGCTATGCTCACCGCCATATTTGTGTCCAATGTGACAACGAGCACAGCACATCTCTATGAGATTTAATAGATAATATTAAGATATTGAAAATATAAATTACCTTTTAATTAGATAATATTACTACAATTTATAATAAATCAAAATGAATAAATTACTGTTTGAATTGTGAACATAGCCGCTCGTTGAAGGCTTTAAGGACTTGAATAATCCTCTTCCGGCTGATTGCTCCTGCTTCACGGTGAGCGAGACTCGCGCTCGTGTTCAGACACACTCTCTCTATTTAAATCTAGATTAAAGACACATCTCTTTTGCCAAGCATTCATATAATGCATCTCATAATCTTGTACTGCCAGTCTATCTGAACAAATGCACATTATTATTCTTTAGCTTGGGTTGAACCGATAATTTCATCCAGGGTTATTCCTGGATGGAACAACTGCTACGTAGTTGTCTTTATTGTTTCTCTGTTTCTGCCACGGGATTGACATCCCGTGGTAGCTAGGAATTACACGAGCTTAGTCTGGATCCAACACTTAAACGATCTGAGATGACCGAACACCTGAGAAGAGATGATGACAACCCCTCGGAGGACCTCAGAAGAAGCCAAACATCAGCGATTATACTGAATTAACCAAATTTGGATCAGCACCTAGAGACAACCTCTACAGCCCTGAACGTCAGCAGGACACGCAGATGAGCCCCAGAGACAGATCTCCAGTGAGGAACTCGTCACCTAGACATCTATTGGGGAAAGACCACTGGAACCAGTGGACCACTTACACTCTGACTTTGATGCAGTTGGAACAAACTACTGGTTCGTCTGGCCGGAGGGGAACTGGCCCCCCGACTGAGCCTGGTTTCTCCCAAGATTTTTTTCTCCATTCTGTCACCGATGGAGTTTTGGTCGCCTCTGGCTTGCTTAGTTGGGGAATCTTCATTTCCAGCAAAATCATCGACTTGATTGCACAGATATTATTTAAACTGAACTGAGCTGGACAATGACATCACTGAATTAAATAATGAAATGCATTCAGCTGAAAATTGAGTGTCAAATCCTGTCATTTGACATTATTGACACAATTTTCCTATTTTGACACTGTGCAGTGCTTTGTTACAATTTGTATTGTTAAAAGCACTATATAAATAAAGGTGACTTGACTTGACTTTATCTTTATAAATCGTGGCAGAAGCGTGGCACTGTGTGGGTGACTGATCCCGCTCTATTTTGACGGTGGCTGGCGGATGGAACGGGGAGCACTGCTTGGCGCTTTTGGAGTATTTGCTTTATTCGGTTTTGCATATGCTGTAATTATAAATAGCGCCAAATATCGGGGAGGTCTTCCTCATTTTGGCGATCGGCCCATTACTCAAATTGGAATGTCCCGGTGGCCAGTAGGTGATTGCGGCCCACCCAGACCTCTCGGCACTATGCACTCTGTCACCCTTTTTCCCCCACTAGCGACGCCCCTGAAAAAATACACAATAAAATGACGAAATTAAAATGGTTACTTTTCCACATTTCACAATAAAAAGAGAAAAAAGGCAATGGAAAATATGACCATGACACCTTAAAATACAGAATGTATACCAATCTCTTTTCAGAAGGTTTCATCATCTGCTGATGTCAACAGTGACTTTGCCTTAGCAAACTCTGAACATCACTGTGAACAACTGCACTCCATCCTTAACCTCGTCCTATCTTCCTGAGCAAACGAGCTACCGAGCAAGTCTTTGTTAAATATGTATGGACTGCAAAATAAGGCCTTTCAACAGACAGACTTCAGAACTTCTTACATTCTCAAACAAAATTAAATTGATCTTCTCCAGGCTTTTTAAAAGTCATTATGCAGAGAGCAATACGCAAGACCACTCTCTCTCCTTGTCTTTCTGTCAAGGGCTCTGTGCTGACAGAGGATGAGGAATACCTGCCCTCTGGCTAAATGCATTATCTCTATAGTTGAAGACTTCCTTAAACAGCACATTCCCACCCACATTATTTATTTAAATGCCTTCCATCCCTAGTATGCATTGAGCAGATCAGGGATTTGGCAACAACGCAGCACAGGATAAAGATTATGTTTCATTAGATATATTAAATAGGTGCCAGCACAGTATGTCTATAGTCCTTTAGACCTTTTCTGAATTTGATTAATGAATGCCTAAACATAAACTTTTGTTTCAAAGTTAACACAAAAAATATAAAAATATAATCACAAGAATGCAATGCTGAGTCTCAGGATCTAATCAACAGCGTTCATTGGATCCAAGTGGAAGAAATATTATGGAGTATGTGTTTCGCTCTGAACTTCTTTAATAAAAACATTTAAGAGGACCCAAATGAGCACATATACAGCTTACTCTGAATAATTGTTACTATATATGAGCTGGCTTTTCATATTTTAGACCAATATTTCTTAAAAAATAAAATGTGCATCTAATTAATCTATGATTAAGCTGGGTTCTGTGAGGGAGGTCTTTTTTGCATTATTCATTGTGTTTTGTTACCTTTAAAAGTCTAAATTCTTATTTAATTTATGCCAAGCATACACTTATATTTAGTAATGATAAATCTTGCAGTCTGCCACGGGTTTAAGTCAAGAGTCTTAATTGTACCTTTATTTGTCAGCTAGCTTCTTTTTCAAAAGAATAAGTTGACTGTAGTCGACTTGTAGACTTGGCAAGCTACATGTTCAAAGTAGCTTCTCCAATACTGATGCGAAGCCAACAGACAGAACTATAGGTAAGCAATCGTATGTGATGTTGTCCCAAATGCAATGATGGAGCAAATCAGACATAATTCCATATCCAGTTCGAAATAGTTTGTTGCTTTTGTTTCCATGGCAGAATAATCCTCTGCAGCAGCAAACTGTCATAAAACAGCCAAACTCTGTTAGACAACACACTTTCATATTCATATCAAGGGAACACGTGTGTTTTTCTTAAAGCAAATCAATTATTGAGTAGTTGAAGTTTCTTTGTTCGTAGCAACTCCCCATTTGCTGACGTGCTCGTAATCTTTGCAAAATCAATGATGTTTTGTTCTTTTGCGGTGAATGATGTGTGTTGTTCTGTCAATGTTTGGCACTAACAGATACAATTCATGACAAGTCTCTCATCCTTAGTTTATCTCTGCAAAACAAAATATAAATAGGCCATTATGAGATAATAATAATGACAACGATCCACAAGATAAAGAATGTTTATCTATTTTTGACACCTTCACAGCATTGGAAACAGAGCTCGAATGCAAATGAGAACCTGATGATTAAATAAAACAACATCAACAACAGGATGCTTCCTCCCCAGTAAGCCACAGGTAAAATAAGGTTGAAGGCAAACAGTCATTATATGCTGCTCTGACAAAGTGGAACAGATGTGAAATATCTCCAGTGAACGCAAAAAGAGAAATGTTGGGGGGAGGGTGGCAGGCTAACAAAGCTAGGCATAGTGGGGGACTAGTCAGCAATGACAGCCTGAATAAATAATGAAGAGAGGGACATTAGCTCACATACGAGACAACTGTATGTTTCAGAGCAACCAGAAAGCATATGAACTCTTGATCATGATCTTATGAAAGTGTGTGTTTGGGGGGGGGACTGTGCGTATATATGTGCGACTGAGCGTATACATGTATTTATTACTAATGGTCTACTTTTGTTGACTATCATTGAACTCACTGTAAATCTAAATCTGAATGAATGTTAAAACCAGTGTATTTTTTAGTTGAACTGCCTCCTAGTTAAAGTAATATTATAGATGTTCACCTCAATTACTTTTTTTAGCATAATACATTTAAGAAGTGCTCTTCTGTGAATCTTTCTGCTTTTACAACCCATTTCCTAATGTTTTTTGTTTTATTTGCTTACAACATACTTGCCATCAGTCTAATTTGCTTTCTCTTTTACAAACTAATTTTAAAATTATATTTATAAGCTGTCTGTAGTCTAAATATCCTGCTAGAAAAAAACTAAACAAAAAAAAAACATGTATGTATATATACAGTGGGGCAAAAAAGTATTTAGTCAGCCACCAATTGTGCAAGTTCTCCCACTTAAAAAGATGAGAGAGGCCTGTAATTTTCATCATAGGTATACACAACTATGAGAGACAAAATAAGAAAAAAATCCAGAAAATCACATTGTAGGATTTTTAAAGAATTTATTTGCAAATTATGGTGGAAAATAAGTATTTGGTCACCTACAAACAAGCAAGATTGCTGGCGCTCACAGACCTGTAACTTCTTCTTTAAGAGGCTCTTCTGTCCTCCACTCGTTACCTGTATTAATGGCATCTGTTTGAACTCATTATCACTATAAAAGACACCTGTCCACAACCTCAAACAGTCACACTCCAAACTCCACTATGGCCAAGACCAAAAAGCTGTCAAAGGACACCAGAAACAAAATTGTAGACCTGCACCAGGCTGGGAAGACTGAATCTGCAATAGGTAAGCAGCTTGGTGTGAAGAAATCAACTGTGGGAGCAATTATTAGAAAATGGAAGACATACAAGACCACTGATAATCTCCCTCGATCTGGGGCTCCAGAAGATCTCACCCGGGGGTCAAAATGATCACAAGAACTGTGAGCAAAAATCCCAGAACCACACGGGGGGACCTAGTGAATGACCTGCAGAGAGCTGGGACCAAAGTAACAAAGGCTACCATCAGTAACACACTGCGCCGTGCCAGACGTGTCCCCCTGCTTAAGCCAGTACATGTCCAGGCCCGTCTGAAGTTTGCTAGAGAGCATTTGGATGATCCAGAAGAGGATTGGGAGAATGTCATATGGTCAGATGAAACCAAAATAGAACTTTTTGGTAAAAACTCAACTTGTCATGTTTGGAGGAGAAAGAATGCTGAGTTTCATCCAAAGAACACCATACCTACTGTGAAGCATGGGGGTGGAAACATCATGCTTTGGGGCTGTTTTTCTGCAAAGGGACCAGGACGACTGATCTGTGTAAAGGAAAGAATGAATGGGGCCATGTATCGTGAGATTTTGAGTGAAAACCTCCTTCCATCAGCAAGGACATTGAAGATGAAACGTGGCTGGGTCTTTCAGCATGACAATGATCCCAAACACACCGCCTGGCAGCGAAGGAGTGGCTTCGTGAAGCATTTCAAGGTCCTGGGGTGGCCTAGCCAGTCTCCAGATCTCAAACCCATAGAAAATCTTTGGAGGGAGTTGAAAGTCCGTGTTGCCCAGCGACAGCCCCAAAACACCATTGCTCTAGAGGAGATCTGCATGGAGGAATGGGCCAAAATACCAGCAACAGTGTGTGAAAACCTTGTGAAGACTTACAGAAACCGTTTGACCTCTGTCATTGCCAACAAAGGGTATATAACAAAGTATTGAGATGAAATTTTGTTATTGACCAAATACTTATTTTCCACCATAATTTGCAAAAACAAAAATTCTGGATTTTTTTTTCTTATTTTGTCTCTCATAGTTGAGGTAAACCTATGATGAAAATTACAGGCATCTCTCATCTTTTTAAGTGGGAGAACTTGCACAATTGGTGGCTGACTAAATACTTTTTTGCCCCACTGTATATATATATATATATATATATATATTGTTGACACTGAATGTCCCTACGGCTAATACAGCTGTATTTTTCATAGCAGCTCATCACATACATGCATCTTATCTTGTAGGCCCATCTAAAATTCAGTCATCAGATCTGTTCATTAGAATGAACTCATTCATGTTATTAAAATGACTATTAAAATGATTAACACAAGGACCGTTCATTCCCACAGTTGCCTGACCAGAATGTGTGCTAATACATGTTGATGGCATTGTTCTTGATATGTAAACAGGCCTTATTAATGTTTTCAGCTATGCAGTGCATATCCCAGAGCTCTGTAAATCTGGTAGCACAGAAACTTTAATCATAGATGTCTGTGGACACACTCGTGAATACACATACATAGGACACATAAATATTTATACATGAGACACAGTTACAATATATGAATGTCAAGAATTGCAAGGATCCCCAAAGTTTTGTTTTTTTTTTTACATTTAGTCATTTACAAGACGCTTTTATCCAAAGCGACTTACAATTGCAATTGTTAATTGAATTAACAATTCATCTTAGAGAGGCAAGCAGACCGAGGAATTTCTCGTAATACCAAGTCTCAGGCATTAGTCAAATAAGTACAAGCTAGCACGAGAAGGAATAAATAAAGAGAAAGACAGTTATTTTTATTGTTTTTATTTTTTATTTAGGATTAAGTCAAGTAGTGTCAAAAGAGATGAGTTTTCAGTTGTTACTTGAAGGTTGACAGGGATCCAGCATTCTGGATAGGGGTAGGAAGGTCATTCCACCAGCCAGGAGTGGTGAACGAGAATGTTTTGGAAAGATTCTGATTTTGAGCCTCTCTGTGATGGTACCACGAGGCGTCACTCACTAGCGGATCTCAGACTTCTGGAGGGATGTAGATTTTCATCAGTGAGTGGAAGTAGGCGGGGGCTGAGTCTGTGGTTGTTCTATATGCAAGCATTAATGTTTTGAACTTGATGCAAGCTGCAACCAGTAGCAAGTGTAAGGAGATAAAGAGAGGTGTAACATGGGCTCTTTTGGGCTCGTTGAAGACCAGTCGTGCCGCTGCATTCTGAATCATTTGTAGCGGTTTGATTTTGCTTGATGGAAGTCCAGCCAGAAAAGCATTGCAGTAGTTCAGTCTAGAAATGACAAGGGCCTGGACAAGAAGATGTGCAGCATGCTCAGTTAGAAAGGGCCTGATCTTTCTGATGTTGTGTAATGCAAACCTGCAAGATCGAGCAGTCTTTGCAATGTGGTCTTTGAAGGTCAGCTGTTCATCAAAGATTACACCAAGATTTCTGACTGAGCTTGATGGGGTAATTGTAGAAGAACCTAGCTGGATGGTGAAATCATGCTGTAGAGTTGGAGTGGCAGGGAAGACAAGAAGCTCCGTCTTTGCCAGGTTGAGCTGTAGGTGATGTTCTTTCATCCATGCAGAGATGTCCGCCAGGCAGCCTGAGATCCGTGCAGCTACCGTTGGATCAGCAGGTCGAAATGAGAGATACAGCTGTGTGTCATCAGCATAGCAATGGTAGGAGAAACCATGTGTTTGTATGGTGGGACCCAGTGATGTAGTGTATGTGCAGAAGAGGAGGGGTCCAAGAACTGACCCCTGAGGGACCCCAGTGACCAGTTGATGTGCTTTGGATACCTCCCCTCCCCAAGCCACCTCGAAAGACCTACCAGTGAGATAGGATTTAAACCAGCGAAGTGGAATCCCAGTGATGTTCAGTGATGAGAGGGTGGACAGGAGGATCTGATGATCGACAGTGTCCAAATCAGCAGATAGATCCAGCAAAATGAGGACTGATAATTTGGAATCAGCTTTTGAAATTCGTAAGGCTTCAGTGACTGAGAATAGAGCAGTCTCAGTTGAATGGCCACTGCTGAAACCTGACTGGTTAGCGTCCAGTTTGTTGTTCTGTGAAAGAAACAATGATACCTGATTGAAAACAACTTGTTTGAGCGTTTTGCTATGAATGGAAGGAGAGAGATAGATCTGTAGTTTTCTATAAGAGAAGTGTTTAATGTTGTTTTTTTGAGCAGTGGGGTTACCCGAGCCTGCTTGAATGCCTTGGGGAAATTCCCAGTCAGGAGGGATGTGTTAATGATGTGTGTGAGTGCTGGTAAGAGTGTGGAGATTGCTTGGAGAAGGTGTGTGGGGATTGGGTCTAGAGGACACATTGTAGGATGGCTGTAGAGGAGAAGTTTGGATACTTCTGCTTCAGTGAGGGGACAGAAGGAGAAGATGGGAGTTTGAGCAGTGGATGTGGTTGGTTGGAGGTCCTGTGTGTGTGGAGGTGACAACTGACTACTAATTGTTCTAGTTTTTTCTATGAAGAAAGTTTTTTGTCAGCCAAAGCCTTTTAACATAAAATATTTTATTTTAGAATGAGGTATCATTTTGCCATGTAATTGGATTATACAGTTGGTTTTAGACTCCATATTTTTCTGGGTAATTATATTCATACAAATATCATAATTCCACAAGTCATGAAATGTTCATACAGTCCTATATAATGGCCAAATGTTACACTGCAACATGTGACTCCAAGGCTTACTTAAAGCCGGTGGGAATCATCTTTCTCAAACCCTCATATTGTCAGGCATTAATGAAAGCTATGGCTGCAGTTTGCACAAGCAGCGAATGCAGTTTCAATTTAAGGCTCAAAGCCCTTAACCCCTGACATTTCACGAATTCTGTTTGCAAAACCATACCTGTCTTTGACAGTTTGAGAATATCAGTAGTCTATATCAGAAAGCTTTGTAATTAATTCTGTATATTTGATCCATTCAAACAGAAGCATCCAGCCTTATAAAAGCTCTTCTTTGTTTTGTCCTATTAAATTGATCAATTTAAAATCAGTAAGCCAGCATTCAGAAATGCATTCACTGGGGTCAGTTCAGTTACTGGCAACAATGAGGAGCATTAAAAGCAATCTGTTTTTCGTTCAATGCCATTATATCTGTAAATGTGGCTAGAAACATTATTAAAGTGCCATGACTGCTTTTTTCTTTCCAACAGTAGACACTATTGTAGTGAAATCTCTTTCTATCATATTTTCATTTGACAGAAGTGCTTTTGGAAAGGTTAATTGAGAAATTATTTAGACAAAATTATAATTATGTTGGTCTAGCTTGAAATAATGAAGTCTAGATGAAAGTTCTGTAGTTCAGTTCTCGTGACCATGGTTCTACTATAGTAAAATCAGTAAATGGCATTACATTACATGTATTATATGTCATACATCCTCATTGGTGAGGAAATTATTATGCAGAATGCAGAGTGCACAAATGTTCATGGAAATTACCATATTTGATAATCAAATATTAATATTAATACTACACAGTATTAAATATTCTCTAATACAACATGTTACATTTCTTAATTAGAGTAATAAAATTAACTACTGACTTGTCGACAGCCAGAAGCCAGATGTTCCCAAAAAGGGGGAGAACCTGCAGCAGCACCACTGACAGATGAAGAGGAGATGGTCAAGTATCGGAAGAATTCTAAGATCCGAAAGTAAAAATAATAACTTTTGCTTTCGTAATAGAAAATAAAGATGATAAAAAAAATGATCATTTGTGGCTGTTTCTCAATATGCGTTCTTCAGCGATCTTGCGTCCTTGTGTATCTACGTCATCATTAACTGTCAAAGTTCAGTTCCAATTCTCAAGAACACAAGTACAGAGGACGCATGAAAGTTCCCAGATGTGTTCTTGATATCGAGGATGTATTGAGAGCAGACTTGAGAGAATCGAGCCGTTAGAAATTCAAGAAGATGCTGTGGGCGGCCGGTGTACGGTAGCCTATAAGCTTAAACTCGCTCTCGCAAATACTTGACGTCTATTGAAGCTGAAAGTAAACATTTATCATTTTGTTTTGCTTAATTTTTAATAAACGTATAAGACCTGTTGAAAGTCTGCATTTTATTGCCATAATAAAATTAATCTTAACAGTTAAATATATATATAACACTGTAAAATAAAATGATATAGAATTATATGAAAGTAATATATATAATAGTATGAAATGTTTTAGTAAGTTATGACATTTAACACAATTAAACCAATGGCGGAAGCGAGCTGCAAAGCCTATGGCTGGAAAGCCCGCCAGAATGGGCGGGGCATCTGGCTATACAATGCTGGCATTCGCCAAGGCGCCTCAGGTTACTTCAAGTGAAGCGACGACTGAGTCGTGCAGCCGCATAGCACGGCAAAGTACACAGTACTCGTTCCATATCTCAGGAACCGAGGTTACGTCAGTAGCCGAGTACGTTCCCTAACAATACTACAAATCGTACTGCATTGTAACACACTAAGTTAACCAGTATAATCCCGCCGTGTCTAAGCTAGGGAACAACCAACAACTGAACTTGCCTTAGACACCATGAGGGGCCCAGAGGGACCAAGTATTTTACAGGGAAGCCCTGCAGAAGGTCAAAGGTCAAACTCATCAAGGTTGACCCAGATACATTGTCAATAATAGCTGACATGTAGTAACTGAAGCATAAACATATCATAGTGACATTTATACATAGAATCCAACATTTGTACACTTGTAAATAACATATTTATTTATAATTTATAATCTAATTACATTTTTTTCCTATATTTCTATTTCTGTACATAGTATATTATTTAATTTCTTTTTTTTTTTTCTTATATTGGTGTTATATTCCATTCCTTCTGTGTTATTCCTATGTATGTCTGCACTATCATGCATGTCTGCACTATGTCTGTACTTTCTTCTGCAATGGAAGCTCCTTTCATCAAGACAAATTCACTTCTGATTCTGATTATAGTGTTTTTGACAATTTTTTTCTGTCATTTCTGTCATCAGGCTTTTTGCTGACTGGCTCCCAGACTTCATTTGATTCAATGTCAGATGTCAGATTCAACCTCAGAGTGTCACCTTTCAAAATAGACCAAAACCATGCATATAATCCAAATGGTCCAAGAATAGCATGCAATTTACTTTGGGTATGCCATTTTAGGCATTTTAGGCTAATTTTACAGGAATCGAAAAGGGTTAACATCAGGGGACGAAGGTCAACAGACTGTAGCGGCTCAAAAGGAAGGCTCTTCAGAGCCGGTGTTCTGAATAAGATATAGTATTTAATACATTATTGGGGAGGACTGAAGTGCCGCATCATTATACCCCAAGCCCTCGGCTGCCCCATTGAACCTCAGGGCAAACTTCCTTACGTCAGTACCTTGCTGACGTAGGGAGCTCAGGGCCTGAAATTTGAGGATGCGTTGGTAGAGGGGGCTGCTGACGTTAGTGGCTGGTGGACGTTGTGAGCCCATTCTCCGCTGAGTCCTCATCTGGCTGATCCGTTCTGTCATGATGCGTAAAGAGATGAAGGTGAGGACTCAAGTGCAGGAGAAATGGGACCTTTTAATAATAAAATGAACAAAAAATTTACAAAAAACACCCCGAAGGAGAAAAGCAGGCAGGCAGGCAGAAGGCCATTGGGCAGGCTCTGGAGCGGGCTCTGTGGGCTCCCAGACCGGAGCGGGCTCCCGGAACAGAGCGGACTGTGTGGGCTCCCGGAACGGAGTGGGCTCTGGAGCGGACTCTGGGGGTTCACGGAACGGAGCGGGCTCTGAAGCAGACTCTGGGGGCTCACGGATCGGAGCGGGCTCTGGAGCGGACTCTGGGGGCTCACGGATCGGAGCGGGCTCTGGAACGGACTGTGGGGGCTCACGGATCGGAGCGGTCTCTGGTGCAGACTCTGTGGGCTCACGGAACGGAGCGGGTTCTGGAGCAGACTCTGCGGGCTCACGGAGCGGGCTCTTGAGCGGACTGTGAGGGCTCACGGATCGGAGAGGCTCTGGAGCAGACTCTGTGGGCTCACGGATCAGAGCGGGCTCTGGAGCGGACTCTGTGGACTCACGGATCGGAGCGGGCTCTGGAGCGGACTCTGTGGGCTCATGGATCGGAGCGGGCTCTGGAGCGGACTCTGTGGGCTCACGGATCAGAGCGGGCTCTGGAGCGGACTCTGTGGGCTCACGGATCGGAGCAGGCCTTGGAGCGGACTCTGTGGGCTCACGGACTGGAGCGGGCTCTGGAACAGCCCCCAAGAACTCCACAAATTCCCCAAACATCAGGTGATACAGCCCCCTCATTCTCCACCAGTCGAGGGGCTCCTCAAGGGCACTATTGAAGAGGTCCTTGAGGGCCGCATCATTGTACCCCAAGCCCTCGGCTGCCCCATTGAACTTCAGGGCAAACTTCCTTACGTCAGTACCCTGCTGACGTAGGGAGCTCAGGAGGATGCGTTGGTAGAGGGGGCTGCTGACGTTAGGGGCTGGTGGACGTTGTGAGCCCATTCTCCGCTGAGTCCTCATCTGGCTGATCCGTTCTGTCATGATGCGTAAAGAGATGAAGGTAAGGACTCAAGTGCAGGAGAAATGGGACCTTTTAATAATACAATGAACAAAAAAATTACAAAAACCACCCCGAAGGAGAAAAGCAGGCAGGCAGGCAGAGGAATGTTAAACAGTCAAGCATAACACACACTGGATGAAATACAACGGATCAGCATAGGACTGCAGACAGCAGGAGGCTAAATAGGGGGACAAACGAGGGTAACGAAGGAGACACAGGTGGAGCCACTAAAACAATGATTGGTTAACAAGAAGGGAGGGGGCAGACAAGAGACATGGGAGTGCATGGCACTAACAACAAACAACTCTCATTTCCCGAGTTGTGATTTTAACCCTTTAGGCGCCAGGGTTTTTTGGAAAAAAATATTTTTACATCAAGATTTCAAAAGCTTGTGGCTTGAAAGGGGTTAAAGATAAATGTTTGATAAATGTTAATTGATGTTTGAACTTATTTGCATGCTGTTTTTTATTCTTTTTTTATCCTCTTTACAAATTATCAGAAAAGAGGAAACCAACAATAAAACAGGAGAAAGTACAAAATTATTACTACATTACTATACTATATAGTAGTAAAACGCATGTGAACAGTAGCCTACTTTTTAATCAGTTCATCAGTAATATTCAGGAAATAATAGATATTGAATGGTTGTAAGGAACTTATTAGCATGTTTTATCTATCTTTATTTATCTATCTCTTTATATTATTAGTCTTTTTTATCTTCTTTACAAATGATCAGGAAAAAAGGATATAACAGCAAAACAGGAAAAAGTAGTAAATGATTACTATATTACTGTGCCATAGAAAAATACATGTGCCTATTTTTGGATCAGTTTACCAGCTATCTGCCCAATCAGGTATCTAAATAACAGTTTATAGTTATTGAGAGTATGGTACCACTTATTGCATGGCACAGCGCACAGACCTAACGTTACCCAACACTGACTGTCCAGTTTTTTACTGAACTACCTGCTATAGCTCAATAAACTCCCCACTGGAAGGGTTTCAGGACAAGCACGGCGGATACAACTCGCGTCTCTTTTATAAGCTTTTATTGTGCGCACACACACAATAAACATCAACAAACTAGATAGCCTAATGCTACCGCTACGCTAGCCTGTTAGTAAACTGGTAGGTTAGTTAGTTAGGTTGGTTGGGTTAGGTTGTAAACCGGCAAGGCGCACCAGTCCTGTCCATCAGTTGAATGAAAATGAAACTTAAAGGTGACGCGCCAGTACGCTGCGTCTAATTAAACATATACAGACACGCAGTGTGGGGACCAGGAATAATAATAAAACAAACCTGTAACCCAGTACGAATATAATATAAATATGCCTGCTTTTGGAATAAGGCAGTAAATGTACACAATTATACCCCAGAACATAATAATAACATCCATCTCTTGTTATATATATATAAATAACAATAGTTACACCTACTGGAAAGTTCTACACTGACAGCACCTGTACTGTCTACCGGTGTCCCTTTGAGCGCGCACGATCAGAAAAAAAGACGCAATCTGGGGCGATCATCAGCAACAGAGAGCCTCTGTGAAATGACGACCGATCGTCATTTCCAAAACGCAAATATTCCCCTTCAGAGTCAGACTCGGCGAATAACATTTGCAACACATCATCACAGTACAATTTTTTATTAGTCATTTGGCGATTTTCTCTCACAATTTACTCACACGCTATGAACTGAACTGCTTCTGCATCAATGACAAGATCGCTCACTTGCTCTGCTATTTCCTCGAACACTTTGAATAGGAACATGACGTCATTTTGGTCTAGAATCGAAGTACTACATGTCTGCCATCTAGTGGTAGGGAATACAAATGCGATATTACACCATATTAGAAACTACAGCCTATTTCATGAATTATGACATCTTGTTGCAATTTTGCGACTTTGGCGCTTAGAGGGTTAAGTCGGAATGTGAAAACCGCACACCCGGGTTACTACAAAGATTTGTTGGACTAATAGAACTTTCCAAATTTAGTTCACGTGCATTTTCTCAGTCTGGAAATGATTTTGCACATTTGGTGCCGGTGATGATGCTTCTTACATCCGTTTCGGAGAAACAAAGGACAAATATTTCAACCGATCGCTTAGGCATGGCACCGAAATGAGGCACCGAAATCTGCGTTTTGATTCGGGTTGGTACATACCGGTTACATAGGTACCGGTGCCACATTGGTACCGGGTTTCGGTACCCAACCCTACTCAGGAGGCACTCTGCTAAGATAAAGAGGTGCCTCGAGGCAAGACCGCCCTGGAGATTTATGTAGAACACCACCGTCATACTGTCCGAACGTATTAAGACATGATGTCCCCTCAGGTCTGGCAGAAAGGTGCGAAGGCCCGACCATACTGCCAGCATTTCCAGGCAGTTGATGTGAAGGTAACCTTCCTTCTTCGACCAGGGGCCGAAGGCCGATTTGCCATCGCACAGCGCCCCCAACCTGGCTCACTCTGATATGGAGGCATCCGTGACGCCAAGCGTGTGGAGGAACACGAGGTTTCAGCGAGTAATGAAGAGGCCGCATGTGAAGCAGGCCCAACTGAAGTACCGAAGATGCTGAGGCCATGAGGCCCAGCATCCTCTTAAACATTTTGAGGGGGCAAGTTACTCAGAGTTTGAATGAAACTATATCGTTGATATAGAAGCTAGATCCGTGATATAGAAGCTAGATTACTTGGCTCCGACCAGGCCAAGTAATTCAAGATGCGGATTACCAGCTGTCTCAGCGGGGAAATAGCTGCATACATGCACTTTGTAAAAGTGCGGGGAGCTAGGGACAGTCCAAAGGGAAGGACCGTGTATTGATAAGCCACTCCCTTGAAGGCGAATCTCAAGAACCGCCTGTGGTGGGGGGCTATCTGGACGTGAAAGTAGGCGCATTTCAGATCCAGTGAAAAGAAACAGTCCCCTGGGCATACTTGCGAGAGTATCTGTTTCGATCATTTCATAAGGGCGCGATTCAGACCGCGTGTGAAAAGACCCAATGTTTTTGGCAGGAAGTGTCATATTGCCTTGGACGACTTCTGTGCAGCTGTGAAGCGCTCAGCGAAGCCCTTTACTGCAGGACCAAACAGGCCAGTGGGTGAGACTGGGGAGTCGAGGAAGTGGACTTTATCCGCATCCTTGATCTCTGTCAGGTTTAACCACAGGTGGCACTTGAGCACCACAAGGCTGGCCATGGATCTGCTGATCGCCTGGGCTGTCAATTTGGTGGCGCATAAAGCCAGGTCGGTCGCGCTGCACAGCTTGCTGAAAGCTGCAGGGTTTGGGTTCGACTAGTCCATAGAATGGAGGAGTTGTTCCTGGAAAACCTGCAAGATCGTCATGGAGTAAAGCGCAGAGGCCGCCTGTCCAGCCGATGAATAGGTTCCTCCAGTGAGAGCAGGACTGAAGTAGTCCTGCATGGCTTAGACAGGTTTAGCGGCTTTTGCTTTCCAGTCATTGGCTGTGGGCGGGCAGAGATGCGCGGCAACTGACTCATCCAATGGAGGCAGGCTGCCGTAACCTTTTTTTCTGCGCCGTCGACCGAAATGAGGGTGGAGGAAGAAGAGTCACTTAGGTGGGACGAGTTGGGTGCATGCCAAGACCTTGTAATCTCAAAAAGCGGGAGGAAGCGAGGGGCGGGGTTGCTCTCTGAAAAAAAAGCGAGCCGCTAGCGCAGAGAGGAGAAACTTATATCACCGCAATGATGACATTCCGTCTTGGTGAAGCTGTTTCAGCGTGGGCGGCGCCCAAGCGTTAAACACACTTGTCGTGTTTTTCAGTGGTGTGCAGGGGAGCCCTGCACGAGTGACAAAAGTGGTGGGGCATTAGCAACAACACCGCGACATTTGCTCTTTTATAGCGGGTTCTCGTAAGAGAGAGTCATCGGATAGCGGCAAGGAATCTGTGAATCAGCTGCTGCAAGCACTGCGGGCTGCTTAGAAGTCGTAAGTTGGCCTATCAGAGTGAGGTCTGGATCCGCTGTGATGGCTCTTTCAGCGGCGAAGGTTTCGAGTCTCAAAGAGCGAATATCTTGTAGTCGTCGCTGAAGAAGAATAAATCTGAGGAGCCCTGGCAAGTGCTCGCATTATATAGCCAGATGCCCCACCCATTCTGGCAGGCTTTGGCAGGCTTTCCAGACATAGGCTGTGTTTTTGCGGTAACTGCACAAACCGTGCAGTCCCTGCGTTATAAATAAAAATGGCTTCAGTATTGGAGAAAAAATATTTTTTCCCCTAGCGTCTTATGATGCAGCACTCGTTCCATATTGATAGGGAAATATGGTTTTACCTGTGGTTACTTTACAAATAAAGCAGTTGGTTACTTTGGTTATTGTGCAAAAACTATATTTCAATAAGAGGGAATGTTGATATTACTAGGATTATGGTTACTGTGGTTCAGGTAAATATAGTAGTTGGCCCTATTTTACTTTACCCAAACTTTGATTTGTTGTTCCAAATGTAGGTCAGTTTTCTCACAGTCTTAGCATCTTCTCATTTTCCTCACAGCCAGTTATCAAGTTTTATTCATACTCATGACAAAAAGATTCAAATCAATATTGCTCTCTTTCATTGGTTTTGAGACAGAATTTGTAATAAGTGCTAGGTATACCTTCCTTTCATCCTCTTGTGCTCTACATGCCACATTTCCCACTGATTTTCCAGGTCATACAAAAGCCTTGGAGCAAAGAGAATACGAAATATATGTGTATTTGCAAAAAAACTGTAGATAAAACCCTCAAATAAGAGTTTTCTTGTATTATATTAATATTTTTCATTTATGATAACATCTCATTTTGATTTCCTTTTTTTCACGCTTAAGCAAATAATTTCAAACTGAGATTATTTTGGTGCAGCATATATACAGTAAAACATGGAGAATGGTGGTGATAAGTTACTTAAAACAGCAGATCCTTTTTTAAGAACAAAATCTTGCATTGGAGATCAAATGGGTAATGGTATTATTTTTTTCACATTCATCACAGATTTTTCCATGCTCTCCACATCCCTGTCAAAACAGACCTGCCATATGTGAACCAAAACTGTCTTTCTCTGCCACATTTAGCCCTAGAAACAAGATTTGTGGAGCATGAGGTGTCTGCCACTCAATGAAAGGCAAAGTGTGAATTACATTCTGACCATAATATCGACTCCAGCTGTTTAATGGTGCAGTTTAGTTTAAATGTCTTGACTTGGAGCCATATTGCATTTCTTGAGTGTTGCCATAGTGATTGCATTCATGTGCACATCTATCAACACACATGAGAATAAAAGCCTTGTATCTCAGCAGGAAGTTGAAACATTTCTCTTGAAACATGTCAGTGTTACTGTATATATTGTATACTAGGAAATTTCGCCATGACATTACAAACATATTTCATAGAAGCTGTGTAGTGTAGTGCTAAATATAGAGCAACAGGAGGGCTCCGGAACATTTACATTCATGCATCTGACTGACATTTGCATCTAAGGAAACTTACAGCGCATAGATATACATCATTATCAGTTGCATTCCCTGAGAATATTCATTCCCACAATCGTGTAATCTCTAATGCCATGCTCTAGTGTTTGAGCTACAGAAACAAGGAATACAAAATCTATTCACTACCACAGAGAGATGTTTTCAACTATATAAAACTGAAGAACAGATCTAACATGAGCTCCAGGGTTTGTAAATTGTGTTATGTGTCTGTTGAAACACCATACATAAAACCTATATTTATTACATATTTACTATTCATTTACACATTATTCTTTATAATATATTTATATTATTCACTTTCAGCTTGATTTCTTCCTTTGTTGGCGTTGAGACATGTTTTTATGACCACAAAGTCTAATTGAAAGGTTCCTTTATGAACCAAAAGATACCACTTTATTGTATGGTGCCCTTGTTACATTTTACATGTACATATTATACTATACTATTCCTATAATAACAATTAATTATGCATAATAACATGCAACTAACACTAAACCAAACCCTCATCCTAACCCCAACCATATCATAAATACATGTAGTTATTATTACTCAGTACCTAAATATATAATTACACTGTAACAAGGGCACCTTAAAACAAAGTGTAACCAACCAGAAAAATAAGTCAATAAACAGAGAAACTTGGAAAATTGCAAAAACCGTCAAATACATTTCTGTATTTCAGAAAAAAATTATAATTTGATTATTCCTAAATTACTCTAATGTATTGATATGGTGCTCAAGAAACAATTGTTATTATTATTATTATTAGGAGTAGTAGTAGTAGTAGTAGTAGTAGTAGTAGTAGTAGTAGTATCAGTATTAATATTAGTATTAGTATTAGTATCAGTATCAGTATCAGTATCAGTATCAGTATCTATTAGTATTAGTATTAGTATTCACATCAAGTCACCTTTATTTATATAGCGCTTTTAACAATACAAATTGTGTCAAAGCAACTGCACAATATCAAAATAGGAAAATGGTGTATCACTAATGTAAAACGATACGATTAAACGCCCATTTTTCAGTTAAAGGCATTTCATTATTGAATTCAGGGATGTCATCTTCCAGCTCAGTTCAGTTTAAATATTATCTGTGCAATCAAGTCTGTGATATTATCTGTGCAATCAAGTCTGTGACAGAGCCCCCCCCCCAAGGAGCGGCTTCCAGACGCTGATGCGACCAGGAACCGAGGAGAAGCAGAGTACCAGGGCGGAGCAGACGAGACAGGAGCCCACCAGTGCGGAGCAGACGAGACAGGAGCCCACCAGGGCGGCGCAGATGAGACAGGAGCCCACCAGGGCGGCGCAGACGAGACAGGAGCCCACCAGGGCGGCGCAGATGAGACAGGAGCCCACCAGGGCGGCGCAGATGAGACAGGAGCCCACCAGGGCGGCACAGACGAGACAGGAGCCCACCAGGGCGGCGCAGATGAGACAGGGGCCCACCAGGGCGGCGCAGACGAGACAGGAGCCCACCACGGCGGAGCAGACGAGACAGGAGCCCACCAGGGCTGAGCAGACGAGACAGGAGCCCTCCACGGCGGAGCAGACAGAGCAGATGCCCTCCAGAGCGGAGCAGAGACCCATGGCAGAGACTGGGACCTAGAGGAAACTGAGTAACAAGAGACAGGTAGAGCCTATATGGCCCCAAAGGACGAGGCAGGTAGTGCACAAACGGATTCATAGGTAGATATGGGGTGGACTGGCAGTTCAAAAGCAGCCTTCTCTGCTGACTCGGGGCAGGACAACAGTTCATGAGCGGCCTCTGTAGCCATGGCAGGGCAGGACAGGACGAGAATTCGAGGATAGCCCTTTTGGCTGTGACAGGACAGGCAGAGAGTTGGTGCGTGGGTACCACTGACACCTCCGAAGGTTCTGCAGTGGTACCCGTTTCCTTGACCGTGACATGACAGGCCAAGAGTACATTGCTGGATGCTTGGGGGCGCTCTGGAGACACTGAGTCTCGTGGGCGCTCGGAAAGCGCTGAACTGGATGTAACCAGCGGAGATGAAGGTGAGCTCGGCGGGACCAGCTGAGACGAAGGAGGGCTGGACGGGACCAACTCTAGGGGGCGCTCTGGAGACGCTGACTCTCGGGGGCACTCGGGTGGAGCAGACTCTGTGAGCTCCTGGGATGGAGCGGGCTCTGGAGCGGACTCTGCGAGAACCTGGGACGGAGCGGGCTCTGGGAGCTCCTGGGACGGAGCGGGCTCTGGAGCGGCGATCAATGCGGCGGCCCTGGGGATGCCAGCTGCTCGCACCAACACCAGTGGTGGGTCCAACACTCTAGCAAACAGTCCTGGCCAAAGAGGTGCATCAGTGCAATGGGTGATGGGAATTGTAGTCTGAGGTGGAGTGCAACAGTGAGTGTAGTGCAAGAGTCCATGTGGTGAGCGGGTGACCTCTGGTGGTGAGTGGGCGTAAGATCATGAACCGGATCATGACAGTTGTCATAAATGCATGAATTAAAATTTCTGCATTTACATAGGTCTCAGTTTAGATATATTTTTAAGATTAAAAAAATTAGTTTTACAAATGCTAGAAATGTGGCTGTCAAAGGTGAGATTGCTATCAAATAGCACACCTAGGTTCCTGACTGATGATGAAGAATCGACAGAGCAGCCATCGAGTTTTAGACAGTGTTCTAGGTTATAAATGTTTTGGTTTTTAGGTCCGATAATTAATACCTCTGTTTTTTCAGAATTTAGTAATAAGAAATTATTCGTCTTCCAGTTTTTTTATATCGACCGTGCATTCCATAAGTTTCTCAATTTGGTGTGTTTCACCGGGCCGTGAATATATATAGAGCTGAGTATCATCAGCAAAACAGTAAAAGCTAATTCCATGTTTCCTGATGATATTTCCAAAGGTTAACATGTAAAGCGTGAAAAGTAACGGCCCTAGTACTGAGCCTTGAGGTACTCCATACTGCACTTGTGATCGATATGATACTTCTTCATTCGCTGCTACGAATTGATGGCTGTCAGATAAGTACGATTTGAACCATGCTAATGCACTTCCACTAATGCCAACAAAGTTCTCAAGTCTATTCAAAAGAATGTTGTGATCGATAGTGTCGAACACAGTGCTACGATCCAGGAGCACTAATAGAGAGATACAACCACGATCAGATGATAAGAGCAGGTCATTTGTCACTCTAATGAGAGCAGCCTCAGTACTATGAGATGGTCTAAATCCTGACTGGAAATCCTCACAGATATAATCTTTCTCTAAGAAGGAATATAATTGTGAGGATGCGACATTTTCTAGTATCTTTGACGGAAAATGGAGATTCCAGATCGGTCTGTAATTAACTAGATCTTTGGGGTCAAGTTGTGTTTTTTATGAGAGGCTTAATAACAGCCAATTTAAAGGTTTTGGGCACATACCCTAATGACAATGACAAATTAATAATGGCCAAAAGAGGATCTATGACGTCTGGAAGCACCTATTTTAGTAGTTTAGATGGAATAGGGTCTAACATACATGTTGTTGGTTTAGCTGATTTAACAAGTTTATACAATTATTCCTCTCCTATTGTAGAGAATGAGTGGAATTGTTCCTCGTGGGATCTATAGTGCACAATTTGATGTGATACTGCAGCTGGTGGCTGCATGGTTACAGTTTGATCTCTAAAAGTATTGATTTTGGAAGTAAAATAGTTCATAGTCATTACTGCTGTGCTGTTGGGAAATGTCAACACCAGTTTATGTTTTATTTTTTGTTAATTTTGCTACTGAATTGAATAAATACCTGGGGTTATGTTTGTTTTCTTCTAAAAGAGAAGAAAAGTAATCAGATATAGCAGTTTTTAATGCTTTTCTTAGGATAGAGTACATTCCATACTCTTTCCAAGCAATACGAAATTCCATAGTTTCTGTTACATCATCAAGTTTTTATGCGCTGTTGGGTGTGCTGAGGAATTGAGATAAATCAGGAAGATTACTTACAAAGCAGTCTTTTGTGGTAGAAGTGATGGTTCTAGCCTATTTGTATGAATGAGCTGAATTTACAGCTTTAGCTATATGGAGTTTACACAAGACTAGTGATCTGATATATCATCGCTTTGCTGCAGAACTTCAATACCATCAACAAAAATTCCATGTGACAGTATTCAATCTAAAGTATGATTTCGACAAAGAGTTGGTCCTGACACATGTTGTCTAACCCCCGATAGAGTTCAGAATGTCTATGAATGCTGATCCTAATCAGCATCTTTTTCATTATCAACGTTGATATTAAAATCACCCACAATTAAGACTTAAGACTGCTGCAGCCAGCACTAACTCTGATAAAAAAATCACTAAATTCTTTAATAAAGTCTGTATGGTGCCCTGGTGGCCTGTATACAGTAGCCAGTACAAACATCACTGGGGATTTATCATTAATACTTTTTTCTTTAGATAATGTTATATGAAGCACCATTACTTCAAATGAGTTATACTTAAACTTAGAAGCCTGTCTTCGGAGAGATATTGAGAGTATTACTATAAATTTTAGCAACACCTCCCCCTTTGCCTTTTGGACACGGCTCATTTTTTTAACAGTAATCTTGGGGGGCAGACTCGTTTAAAATAACGTATTCATCCGGTTTTAGCCAGGTTTCTGTCAAACAGTGCACATCTAGTTTATGATCAGTGATCATATCATTTACAAAAAGCGCTTTAGTAGAAAAGGACCTGATATTCAATAAGCCAAGCTTTATCACTTGTTTATCTGTGTTATAGAATTTTATTCATTTATTGAACATCAATTAAGTTTTTACTCATAAACTGGTTAGGACGTTTTTATTTTTTTATTTTATAGTTTGGGGAACAGACACAGTCTCTATAGTGTGATATCTTGGTGAAAGGGTCTCTATGTGCTGAGAATGAACTGACTTCTGTGAAGTGAGGCAGCTAGCAGACGGTCGGTTTAGCCAGTCTGTCTGCTTCCTGACCTGGGCCCTAGATAGTCAAGTACGAACTCTAAGACTATGTGCAATATTTCTAGAGAGAAGAGCGGCACCACCCCAGAAGGGATGAAGGCCATCTCTTTTCAACAGGTCAGGTCTGCCCCAAAAACTAGTCCAACTGTCTATAAAACCTATTTTATTCTGCGGTTACCAATACAAATTAGTATTGGTATTAGTATTAGTATTAGTAGGATACAACGGGGCTAAAGGCCCACCTTAATAAAAAATGTGCTATTCACAGCCCTAAAATGTATAATTGCAGAATATATATATATATATAAATTGTATTGAACATTAATGGCGCAACAGATTTTGTGTTATGTGTGTTATGTGATCTGTGTAAAAACAAATCATTCAAGTTGATTTTTTTTTTGAAATCGTATAAATGTATGAGGTGGCAAGAGGGGCCCACAAGCATGTGATAAAAGGCACACGGTATTGATACAAATACATCAGTTTTTTCCAATTACAACCAAGTTTGTACTATTTTCTGCTTATTTGAAAAAAATTAAATACGTTTGTTCAATAAATATAATGCCATTAAAATATGTTAATATAAAAAATATATTTTAAAATACGTAAACAAAATAATTTTAATATTTTGTGCTGCTGCGCGCGATCGTGTCAAAGATCAGATAAAGAAGTAAAAAGTGGAAAAGCGGATATTTTGGGAAGTGCTATATCACATTTTTGTGCCATCTAGTGGTTTAGATGAAAATAATATAAAAAAAGGTGCCTTTTGCCCTGTGGCGTCTTTAGCCCCATTGTATCCTATTAGTATGAGTGTAAGCAGGCACGTGCTAGGGGTGCGGTGGGTGCTTGAGCACCTGCCCCTTTTCCCCTTGATTCCCAAAGTGCCCTTTTCTTGATATACTCTTTTTAAGCCATTTTGTGAAGGCCTAGCCAATTAGTAAAATGAATTAATATTAATTTAGCCGTAAATAAAATTATCCGCATGATGACCTTTCTCCTGATGATCTTACGAGATCCCTCGCATTCAGACACCTTTAGTAATTTAAGGCACGAGGTGGATGCCTTCAATAACGTCTGCGGCTGCCGGTAAATTGAGTTTAGTTTTTTTTAACAATGTAAACTTTACAACCATAAATGGCCTTGGACAACAGACAAGCATCATAACATAAGGAGAAGAGAAAAAAAGAGAAAAAAATAAATATATAAATAATAATAATAAATACTAGGGGTTTTCAGCATGTTTAAGAATTTCTATTAAATTAGAGAAATTTACGGCATTATTTTTCTTCATTCGTTTCAGTGACAAAAAGTGATGACATAGTTCCTTATGAAATACATAGAAATGTGGAATAATTTTCAAGAATCGTTTCTTATGCAAAAAGAACTTCCCAAGGATAATAATTGTGTTAATTGCAAAATCATGTTTCATCTTTCAAAAATAAACCAAATAATACATTTTCCTTTGTTAAAAATATGTAAATCTTCAAATTTAGGAAATAACCAGTAATGCAAATCTTCCCAAAAGGCACAGGTAAATTTAAAATCATAAAAAATGATGTTCCGTAGTTCCAATTTGATCATCACAAAATAAACAGTTTAAGTGAAAGTGTGAAAGTGACATGACATATGACCAAGTATGGTGACCCATGCTTAGAATATGTGCTCTGCAAATAACCCATACAAAAGCACACACACAGCAGTGAACACGCACACACACACGCCGTGAACACACGCCCGAACACACGCAGTGGGCAGCCATTCATGCTGCAGCGCCCGAGGAGCAGTTAGGGCGCCTTGCTCAAGGGCACCTTTGTCGTGGTATTGAGTGTGGAGAGAGAACTGTACATTCACTAAACATTTTTAATTTTAACTTCCTCCATAGATAGAATAAAAAGATAATAAGAAAAAATAAAGAGTAAATTGTGCAATAAAATTAAATGTGCAATAGAGTATACTGTGGACTTAATAAATAATAATATAAACAGGGATGTGCAAGAGGAATGTGCAAACAGGTTGCATGAAACCCTATGAACACATAGCAGCAATTCAGATGATGGAGAATAGTGAATGTTTTACAGTTTATTAAATTGAGTCCTGTAAATGTTATTAGAACGAGTTTGAGTTTAGGAGCCTGATGGCCTGAGGGAAGAAGCTCCTCCCAAGTCTCTCAGTTTTTGCCATCATGCTCCGGAAGCGCTTGCCAGATGGCAGTAAAATGAAGAGACGGTGACCAGGGTGATTTGAGTCCTTGATGACTTTAGCAGCTCTGCTTTTGCAGCGTTTAAGGTAGATGTCCTGCAGAGAGGGAAGAGCAGACCCTGAGATGTACTCAGCTAAGTGCACAATACTCTGCAGAGCTTTGCAGTCCTGATTTAAGGCGCTACCATACCACACTGAGATGCACTGAGTCAGAACACTTTCTATGGCCCCTGAATAGAACGTTTTCAGGATTGCTGGTGAGACCCTGAATTTCCTCAGCTGTCGCAGATGGTACAGTCTTTGCCTGGCTTTCTTAACCTGTGTTTGAATGTGTGCAGTCCAAGTCAGGTCCTCTGAGATGTTTACACCGAGGTACTTGAAGTACTGCATTTTTCCTATAGTTTGTTTATTTATTACCTGGAGATAACTTGAACAACACACATATACCATATATTTTCTTTTTTTCAGATTTTAAAGCTGTAGTCCGTAACTTTTTTTTTGGTTAAAAATTATCCAAAAACAATATTTGAGCAAGTACATAACCATCCAGTGTTCAGAAATATCGCCTTACTTTATCCTGATTCACAATGGTTCGTTTATGATAATGTTTTCTAATTTGAGTGGTACTTATAGGAATTTGCGGGAAATTCGAGTATACTGCCGTGTCATTTTGTCACGTATGTAAACATAAGGAAGGAGTCATGGCTAGTAGGCTATATCGCATTTGAGGATGCTGCAGGTGGCAGATTGTTTATAGACTTTTTTCACAGCAGCTGGAATAATTCACAGCAGCTGAAGCTCATCTGAGCTTAATTTGTAATTACATTTTGATGGTGGATTGTAATCCAGAAAGGATTATGTGTTTATGAAACACATGTGACAGATATTACATAATATTCCAGTTTTAAATATGCATCTGATTGCAGATAGCCTGGGATTACACAAAATTCTAATTTAAATCATATATTTCAAGACGTAAGCTAGAATCTGTGATTCATAAGTACAGTATCCACACCAGTGCTGTGACTGACAGTTAGGGTTGGGTATCGTTTGGGGTTTTATCGATACCGGTGCCAAATCGATACTTTTAAAATGGTACTGTTGCCTAAACGATGCCTGATACTTATAAAAACATTTTTTTTTTACCAATTAATAATTGGATTGGCCATTAGCACTAAACACATGGGCCCCGTTTCACAGACACACAGACAGGGCTTAGATTAACCCTAGAGTACACCTCTCTTTATCAAAAATTTGATTATTCACTTTTTCAAAATCTTCATCTCTCCTTCCCTTGCTAGCTTGTACTTGTTTGAACAATGCCTGAGACTTGGTGTTATGGGCACTTCCTCTGTCTGTTTGCCTCGTCAAGATTAATCGCTTTATGTATTTCCCAATTGTAAATTGCTTTAAAAGCATCTGCAAAATAACTAAATGTAAAAGTAAACCAGGATTAGATCCTAGTTAAATTATGACATTTAAGTAATTTTTTTAAACATGCTCAGAAAAAAAAACATTACTGGTGTGCATCTTGAGACAAAACAAATGCACTGATATATTTTAGGATCAGTCAGTGCAAGTTTATTTCAGTTAAAACAGCTAAGAGTTACATTTTAGTCTAGCACTAGGTTCAAGCCTGGTCTGTGAAACCGGGGTGTGATGTGTTTTTCGTTCATACTGGACACTAGAGGGCACCCTCGCACAGAAAACCCACAGATCCAGTCACAGAACTAGCAAACTCTTTTTCCACTGTGATATGGATAAGTAAACAGAAGATATACACTTTTTGAATGATAAAATAAATACAATAAACACACGAATACGACTATGTATAGTTTATCTGTGTTATTCAAGCCGTCTCGGGTATTTTCATAATAATTAAGTATATTTATAATCCATTGCTAATCGATGTATTAGTAGCCTATGGAGTAGTAGTAGTTTAGCTAGTAAATGGAAGGCTAGCTGCTGTTACCGTCAGAGCAAGTGTAATCACTGCATTCATGCGCTCCTTAGATACTCTCATTCCCCGAGTTGTGCTTTTAAGTCTGAATGTGAAAACCGCACACTCGGGTTACTAGAGATAAAGATTTGTTGGACGTGTATTATTAGAGCTATTTGAATTGTGTTCATGTGCATTTTCTCGGTCGGGAAATTATTTTGCACATGTGGTGCCGGTGATGATGCTTCTTACGTCCGTTTCGGAGAAACAAAGTACAAATATTTCAACCGATCGCTCAGGCATGACACCGAAAGGAGGCACCCAAATCTGCGTTCTGATTCGGTTCGGTACATACCAGTTCCATAGGTACCGGTGCCATGATGGTACTGGGTTTCGGTACCCAACCCTACTGACAGCCACACATACACAGCCACAAAACATGAGATTTATCCTGATTATATGAGATTATAATTAAAATAATTCTGCAAGTAACTGCAATTGCAGGTTTTCAAACAGAGATGGCGACAAAGAGCCAAAACTTACGGACTGCAGCTTTAAACACTTTGTTGCTTTATATGAAAGTTTGTAATGGTGTGATTCATCTCAGAGCTGGTTGGTTGGATGTACAGCTCTTTATTGAAAACTTTTTTGGAAATCCCTATGGAAAAATAAAACAAAACTTATAGAATCAAGGCCGCTGAAAAATAAATGAATGCTCACTGTATAGTAAGGGCCATATTTCTAGCAATTTACAGTGTGCCCAAGCTTATCTGTCTTGCAATACTGTTGCAACTCACATGCATTAGCTCTGTTTCACTTTAATGGCTTTACACAGAGGCACAAACAGGCTGTATGAGAAAATATGGCTCTTAGTAATAGGGTCATAACCGAGCACAGCTTCCCTATTCTCTGTGCTCAAATTAGGCACACTGTGATAGCAGGTTAAAAAAAGACAGGAGGAGAGTGAGAGGGTCCCAGACACCTGTCATGAAAGAAAATGTGTGTGTAATGAGGATGTTGCATATTCATCTCACAGGTTTGTTAGTGTAAGCCAGTAGATAAGGTGGCGTTATCACCATGCAGCAATAGCAACCTGTGTCAAGGTCTTTTTGAGAAGTAATTTATGACCTGCCAAACGCCGCCTCCATCTGCAGTGTTTGCAAGTGGACCAGGTCATGAAACAGGGTTGCCAGACTGCCTGGTGTTCCCTGCTAATTTGGATTTCACCTACAGGGGATGTGTGGGCTCCTGTAGTATTAATATTCGGACAAGTGGCATTACAACCTTTTATAACAATTTGACAGACGAAGGGTATGATGCAAACTAATGCAATAATTTGTGACTTTTTTAATGTAAACCATGCCTCTCTTTATTAGGGCACCAATTTGTTGGTTCGGTACAGCACTGACAGATTGATATGATTATTAAGACTTAAGTAAAGTGGGCCTGGGGGGCTAAAACTATAGCATTTGCCAAATAAGCAAAACTTACAACCTAGAACATACTGAAATAAAATGTGACATGGAGTTGTTGATGCATACTGCATTAAATGACAAAGACAAATCTATTTAATATTCTATCAGCCATCTAATCTTGGTTTAATCAAGGGAGGATTATAAACAAGGGCAATGTGGCCAGTGCCTGGGGCCTCTAAGTATTAGCAATCTTCAGAGTGAGGGCTTCCCTGGCCCCAAATAACTTATTTAAAACTGCAGATTTAAAACTGAGATGGATGTATGAAAAAAAAACACTAAAAAATGGGTGATACTTCTTGAGCTTGAATGGATGAGTTGTAACAGTTTATAATCCATATCCATTGCTATTGTTTCCACTTTTTCAGTTTCAGTTGTTTTTATTAATATGTTCCATCTTCTTTGAGGAGATCAGTCTTAAAGTGGCCATGCTATATTATACTTGTTTAGCATATTAACTGTCATGTAGTGTGTAATATTGTCACGATTGCGTCCAGAGGTTGCACGGAAGAGCCAGGAAACACGGGACGAGGAGACACGGAACTTCTTAAGAACACTTTAATTTGAACACGGAGATGACAGAGACAGGTACACACACTCAAGGACGCTAGACATAAACAATAATCCACAGGAAACATGGGGCAGAACAGACTATATGAAGGGAGACATAACTGGAAACACCTGGGACGAAATCAAGATACAAACAGAGACTAATTAACTAATGATGACAGGAAACTAGGACGGGGAAACCAAATATGGGCAGGGAAACAAAAGGCAGAGGGAGACAGATCAGACATTACCCCTTCCCCTAGGCGTCCGCCCCACGTATAACATCGAAAGGGGAGGGAGGCTGGGCGCTCTGGAGGCCTCAGGAGACCTGTAGCCCGGGCAGGTGGCCTCGGGTGGCCATGGCGAATCGGGAGCCTCGGGTGGCCATGGCAGATCGGGAGCCTCGGGTGGCCATGGCGAATCGGGAGCCTCGGGCGGCCATGGCGGATCGGGAGCCTAGGGTGGCCATGGCGAATCCGGGGACTCGGACGGCCATGGCGGATCGGGTATATGGCCTCCCCCCCCAAAATCTGTCTTGGCGGCTCGCCGGCCGCGGAATACCCAGTACGGGCCAGCGGAGCTGAAGGTGAGCTGGACGGGACCAACGGAGGCCTCGGTGAGCTGGCAGGGACCAGCGGAGGCCTCGGTGAGCTGGCAGGGACCAGCGGAGGCATCGGTGAGCTGGCAGGGACCAGCGGAGGCATCGGTGAGCTGGACAGAACCAACGGAGGCATCGGTGAGCTGGCAGGGATCAACATAAACAATAATACACAGGAAACATGGGGCAGAACAGACTATATGAAGGGAGACATAACTGGAAACACCTGGGACGAAATCAAGATACAAACAGAGACTAATTAACTAATGATGACAGGAAACTAAGGACGGGAAACCAAATATGGGCAGGGAAACAAAAGGCAGAGGGAGACAGACTGTGACAAATATGTATGTTTCTGAATGTTAAAGGTCTGCAAAGTTCTAAAGATCAAAGTGCATAATTAATAAAGTTATTGACTTGCAAAAGAAAGAAATTGATTCTGAACTCTTGAAAGGAGTCATCAGAAATGCCAATCTCTCTTCCATAACTTATCTATGTAGCTAAGTAACAAATTTGCATAATGCTAGCCTCTGGTTTTCTTTCATTTGCAATATGCTTATACATCAAAGATGCAACATTACCCACTCTATTTGGACCAACTCTCCTCTGAATCACAACCTGTAAGTATGACTAATTATTGGTTTATATGTTTTATTCTGAGTGGTGAAAAATACAAAGTTTTGTATTTTATATTATGTACACTCAGTGTACAGGTACACTCCAGCTAAATGGCTAACTCACGTTAGTACTGTTTTACTGAAATATATACAAGTGCATCTCAATAAATTAGAATGTCGTGGAAAAATTCATTTATTTCAGTAATTCATCTCAAATTGTGAAACTCGTGTATTAAATAAATATAATGCACACAGACTGAAGTAGTTTAAGTCTTTGGTTATTTTAATTGTGATGATTTAGGCTCACATTTAACAAAAACCACCAATTCACTATCTCAACAAATTAGAATACTTCATAAGACCAATAAAAATACAATTTTAGTGAATTGTTGGCCTTCTGGAACGTATATTAATTTACTGTATATGTACTCAATACTTGGTAGGGGCTCCTTTTGCTTGAATTACTGCCTCAATTCTGCATTGCATGGAGGTGATCAGTTTTTGGCACTGCTGAAGTGGTATGGAAGCCCAGGTTTCCTTGACAGTGGCCTTCAAATCATCTGCATTGCTGTGTCTGCTGTCTCTCATCTTCCTCTTGACAATACCATAGATTCTCTATGGGGTTCAGGTCTGGTGAGTTTGCTGGCCAGTCAAGCACAGTAACACCATGGTCATTGAACCAGCTTTTGGTACCTTTGGCAGTATGGGCAGGTGCCAAGTCCTGCTAGAAAAATAAATCAGCATCTCCATAAAGCTTTTCAGCAGAAGGAAGCATGAAGTGCTCTAAAATTTCCTGGTAGGTGGCTGATGCATTGACTGTGGACTTCAGAAAACACAGTGGACCAACACCAGCAGATGACATGGCAGCCCAAATCATCACAGACTGTGGGAACTTCACACTGGACTTCAAGCAACATGGATTCTGTTCCTCTCCACTCTTCCTCCAGACTCTGGGACCTTGATTTCCAAATGAAATGTAAAATGTACTTTCATCTGAAAAGAGGACTTTGGACCACTGAGCAACAGTACAGTTCTTCTTCTCCACAGCTCATGTAAGATTATTCTGACGTTCTCTCTGGTTCAGAAGTGGCTTGGTAGCCCTTTTCCTGAAGACGTCTGAGCATGGTGACTCTTGATGCATTGACTCCAGCTTCAGTCCACTCCTTGTGATGCTCTCCCAAGTGTTTGAATCATCTTTGCTTGACTGTATTCTCAAGCTTGCGGTCATCCCTGTTGCTTGTGCACCTTTTCCTACCCAAATTCTTCATTTCAGTCAACTTTGCATTTAATATGCATTGATACAGCACTCTGTGAAGAGCCACCCATTTCAGTAATGAATGACCCTCTGTGACTTACCCTCTTTGTGGAGGGTGTCAGTGTTCAGAGTCAGTACACTTTCTATGGCCCCTGAATAGAAAGTTTTCAGGATTGCTGGTGAGACCCTGAATTTCCTCAGCTGTCGCAGATGGTACAGTCTTTGCCTGGCTTTCTTAACTTGAGTCTGAATGTGTGTAGTCCTTGTCAGGTCCTCGGAGATGTTTACACCGAGGTACTTGAAGCTACTCACCCTCTCCACAGGGGTCCCTCTGATCATAAGAGGAGTGTAGGGCCGCTGCTGTCTCTTCCTGAAGTCCACGATCAGCTCTTTAGTTTTGCTCACGTTCAGAGAGAGACAGTTGTCCTGGCACCATGATGTGAGTCTCTCTACCTCACCCAAGTATGCGGCCTCATCATTGTTGTTAATGAGGCCCAGAATCACAGTATCATCAGCAAATGTAATGATAGAAGTGGAGCTGTGAGAGGACACGCAGTCGTGGGTGTATAGAGAGTAGAGCAGGGGGCTCAGGACACAGCCCTGTGGGGCTCCTACGTTCAGGGTGATGAAGTTGTAGGTGAACTGGGCGACTTTCACCACTTCTGGTCTGGCGGTGAGGAAATATTGAATCCAGTCACAGAGTGAAGAGGTTATGCCGAGGTCTGGGAGTTTAACAAACAGCCAGCTTGGTGGGGACTATAGTGTTGAAAGCTGAGCTATAGTCAATGAATAGCAGCCTTACATAGTTGCCATTTTTGCTGTCAATGTGAGTGAGGGACGAGTGCAGGACCTGAGAGATGGCATCATCAGTAGACCTATTTGGCCTATTTGGCAAACTGAAGAGGGTCCAAAGTAGCAGGGATGGAGGAGCAAATGAGTTTATTTAAAAGTCTCTCAAAAACCTTCATGACTGTCGATGTGAGGGCAACTGGACGATAGTCATTCAGGCAAGAGGGTCTACTGTTCTTAGGCACAGGGATTATGACAGATTTTTTAAAGGGGGGGGGAACCACAGAGGTAGCAAGGGACTCATTAAAGATGGATGTAAATAAACCAGCAAGCTGATCAGCACAGGACCTCAGAATGCGGCCAGTAATCCCATCAGGTCCTGCTGGTTTTCTGACGTTCACTCTCCTTAGTTCTCTCCGAACCTCGTCCTCTGACAAGGTGATAACATGATCGCTGCTCTGTCTGCTGCTTCCTGACGTGCTGATCGGCAGAGTCGCGCCGCCATTGCATTCAAAGCGGCCGTAGAAGGTGTTTAGCTCTTCGGCCAGCAACGGATCTGCTCTCACCTCTGCAGAGGAGTTGTTTCCAGAGGAACAGATGGTCTTCAGTCCCTGCCACATGCGTTGAGAGTCATTGAGCTGGAAATGTGACTCAATTATCTCCCTGTTACTGCGTTTAACGGCTCTAACTGCCCGTCGGAGAGAGTAGCACAATGCTTTGTATTCGCTCATGTTACCCGACGAAAGACCGGCGTTGTATGCGGCAGTTCGATGGTTAACCGCATCACGGATTGTTCTGTCCACCCACGGTTTCTGATTTGAAAATGTCCTTATTGTTACCGTTTCAGTGGCCTGTTCGGTTAGCGTGTTGACAAAGCTCAATGCCACCTCCGTGAATTCGCTGACGTCAGATGAACTCGCCCGGAACATGTCCCAGTCGACGTCATCAAGAGATGCCTGTGGCATAGCTTCAGAGTGGGAGGACCAGCGCGTCACTTCCTTCTCCACCGGGGGGTCATGGACGATCCGTTGTTTGTATTCCGGTGTGAGGAAAATGGCGGCATGGTCCGATTTTCCAAAAGCTGGCAGTGAGTGGGCTTTGTAGGCATTTTTGAGCTGAGTGTAGCAATGATCGAGTGTATTCAGTCCTCTGGTTGGACAGGATATATGCTGATGAAAGTTCGGCATGACTTTTTGAGGTTGGCTTTGCTAAAGTCCCCCGCGATGATAGAGGCAGCGTCAGGATGTTTGTTAATATAACCGCTGAGCACATCGTGGCGTTTGGACAAAGCCAAGCTAGTATCTGCCTGTGGTGGGATGTAGACAGCAGAAACGACGATTGATGAAATTTTCCGGGGCAGATAGAATGGGCGGCAGATAATGGAGAGATGTTCTAGATGAGGCGAGCAGGAACACAACAGAATGGAGATATTTCTGGGGTCACACCATTTCTTGTTAATCAAGAAGCACACTCCACCACCTTTGGTTTTACCGGCCTCGGCTGTTCTGTCCATCCGTAAAACAGAGAAGTTATCAGACGGCGTTGCAGCAGTGTCCGAGACCGTCGGCGTGAGCCATGTTTCGGTCAAACAAAGGATGTTACAGTCCCTAATGTCCCGTTGGAAACTTATCCTGGCTCTAAGATCGTCCATCTTATTCTCCAAGGATTGGACATTAGCGAGCAGAATACTCGGTAGAGGAGGACTGTGAGCCCTTTCCCTCAGTCTTTTACGAATCCCAGCACGTTTCCCGCTGTGTTTCTTTTCGCCTCCTGCGGTTCTTCAGGTGGTCCTTGTTCAATTCGGTGCTCCGAAGTATCTCCAATGGCCACGTTGGATTTGTGGATAAAGTGTCCTGAATCAGGTTAGTGCAGCGGTGTCCAATGTCCAAAAGTGTTCTTTTGTCATACATAATCATTGCAGACGTTACACGTGTAAAAGGAGAAGTAAAAATAGGTACAAAAAACACATAAAAGCACAATTCTGAGCGGAGCTAATTCAAAGGCGTCTGAACTCAGCAGCGCCACCGGAGGAAAAAAAAAAGAAGAAAATCAAAGCACAGTAGGCTCATGGAAAGGCAGCATGTAGAGAGACTGAAGAATCAAACAAATAATTTTAGACTGTTATATTATGTGATTTGCAAAGCATATTGTGAAGAAATGAAAGTTATATTATTTTTAAGAGTGTCCTTAAAAGCAGCTGTATGAGTTGCCACTAGTGAAGTCAAATCTCAAAAAAACTAAAAGTCACAAATCGCGTTTGGTCTCGTACTGTATCGCGTCCCTTGTCAGTGTCGGGCGCTTGCTTGCCCATTCATTGTGATTAACAGGAAAGTGTGTTTAAGCGCCAGCAGATGATAGAAGTGTAAAGTAATACTCTTTGAGAGAAACAGTCTATCAGCGGAAGTTAAAAACAACTAGTAAGTGTATTTACTTGACTCATTAGTGTTTAGCGCAGTTGTTGTTGCTAGGAAACGCTTGTTTTGTTTATTGTGTGGAGAAGTGCTGAAATCGCGTTTGGTCTCGTACTTTATCGCGTCCCTTGTCAGTGTCGGGCGCTTGCTTGGCCATTTATTGTGATTAACAGGAAAGTGTGTTTAAGCGCCAGCTGATGATAGAAGTGTAAAGTAATACTCTTTGAGAGAAACAGTCTATCAGTGGAAGTTAAAAACAACTAGTAAGTGTATTGACTTGACTCATTAGTATTTAGCGCTGTTGTTGTTGCTAGGAAACGCTTGTTTTGTTTATTGTGTGGAGACGTGCTGAAATCGCGTTTGGTCTCGTACTGTATCGCGTCCCTTGTCAGTGTCGGGCGCTTGCTTGGCCATTTATTGTGATTAACAGGAAAGTGTGTTTAAGTGCCAGCTGATAATAGAAGTGTAAAGTAATACTCTTTGAGAGAAGCAGTCTATCAGCGGAAGTTAAAAACAACTAGTAAGTGTATTTACTTGACTCATTAGTGTTTAGCGCAGTTGCTGTTGCTAGGAAACGCTTGTTTTGTTTATTGTGTGGAGACATGCTGAAATCGCGTTTGGTCTCGTACTGTATTGCGTCCCTTGTCAGTGTCGGGCGCTTGCTTGGCCATTTATTGTGATTAACAGGAAAGTGTGTTTAAGCGCCAGCAGATGATAGAAGTGTAAAGTAATACTCTTTGAGAGAAGCAGTCTATCAGCGGAAGTTAAAAACAACTAGTAAGTGTATTTACTTGACTCATTAGTGTTTAGCGCAGTTGTTGTTGCTAGGAAACTTTTGTTTTGTTTATTGTGTGGAGAAGTGCTGAAATCGCATTTGGTCTCGTACTGTATCGCGTCCCTTGTCAGTGTAGGGCGCTTGCTTGGCCATTTATTGTGATTAACAGGAAAGTGTATTTAAGCGCCAGCAGATGATAGGTAGGTAGGTAGGTAGGTAGGTAGCTATTTTATTGTCATTCAACTGTACACACAGAGTGCACATATGAACGAAATTTCGTTCCACTGGCTCATAAGTACTACACCAACTAAACATATACATGTACCACAAATCAGTATAAAATTATCAATATAATAAAAACTACAACAGCGTACATTTCAAAGCATATAAATATTAGATCAAACTAGATTAGATTGCATATAGATATTAAAAGATGCACACATTAATTTGCGAAATCTAAAACAAATAACTGAACTTATTAAACAGCAGCATATAAGTACAATTATTACACATCGCAAAAAGTGCTGTTATTTCAATGTCTCCATCACAAAAAAAAAATAAATAAATAAAACAACTAAAAGATTCAGTAAGCTAAAATGGTTAAGAGGTCATTTTAAATTCAAAAGTCTGATAGCTTGTAGAAAAAAGCTATTACAGAACCTTACTGTTCTGCACCAAATGCTGCAAAACCTTTTTCCAGAAGGCAGCAGTGTAAACAGTCCATAACGTGGATGGGTGGGGTCTTTTACAATGTTTTGAGCACGAGACAAACAGCGATTATGTGCAAGGTCCTGGATAGAAGGCAGTGAAGAGCCAATAATCTTTTCCGCTGTCCTCACCACTCTTTGTACAGACCTCCAATCAGAGGCTCTACAGTCCCCAGACCATACAGAGATGCAGCTGGTCAATATGCTCTCTATAATACCTTTGTAGACAGTACTGAGGATAGGAGAGGGAAAGTGTGCTCTTCTCATCCGACGCAGACAAAAAAGACGTTGCTGTGCTCTCTTCACTAAAGAGGTGATGTTGGCGGTCCATGTCAAACTGTCTGTGATCTGCACCCCCAAAAACTTGACACTACTGACTACTTCCACCACAGTGTTATTGATGATAAGTGGTGTGTGCCTGTGCTGCTTTTTCCTGAAATCAACAATGATCTCCTTTGTTTTTTCGACATTCAGGAGCAAGTTATTTGTATTGCACCAGTCCACAAGCTGTCTCACCTCCTCCCTATAGGCCTGTTCGTTGTCCTCCTGAATGAGGCCCACCACTGTCGTGTCATCCGCATACTTCACCACATGGTTTGTACTGAACCTGGCACGGCAATCATGGGTCATCATAGTAAACAGTAATGGGCTCAGGACGCAGCCCTGAGGGGAGCCGGTGCTCAGAGATGACACTTGAGATGTGATTTCCAACCCTCACAAACTGAGGTCTCTCTGTTAAAAAATCCAGTAGCCAGTTACATAAGGGAGTACCAAGGCCCAAAGGTCCCAGTTTGCTTACCAAATGCTGGGGGATAATCGTATTGAATGCCGAGCTAAAATCCACAAATAGCATACGCACGTAAGTGTTCTTCTTCTCCAGATGGGCCAGGCTCAGATGAAGTACAGAGGATATAGCATCCTCTGTAGAGCGGTTGGGTCGGTAGGCAAACTGGAAAGGATCAAACATAGGAGGGAGTCTTGAAAAGATGTAGTCCTTCACCAGCCTCTCGAAGCACTTCATCATTATAGACGTGAGTGCAACCGGACGATAATCATTGAAGCATTTTATTGTGGATTTTTTGGGCACTGGTATTATAATAGCAGTCTTAAAACATGATGGAACAACAGCCTGATCCAGTGAGATGTTAAAAATATCTGTAAGTACAGGAGCCAACTGGTCAGCGCATTCCTTCAGCACCCGTCATGGAATATTATCAGGACCCGCTGCCTTCTGGTCGTTAACTTTTCCCAGGGTCCTCCGGACATCAGCTGTGTTAAGAATTAGCACCTCCTCATCTGGTTGAGGAACACTTTTCCTTGCAGGAATGTTATTCAGTGCTTCAAACCGTCCAAAATATGTATTAAGTTCATTAAGAAAATGTATATTGTCCTCACAGGGTAGTGGAGTTGCTTTCCAGTCTGTGACAGTTTTTATACCCTGCCACATGCGCTTGGTATTTGTAGGATCAGAGAAGAAACCCTGTATTTTCTGGCTATAGGCCCGTTTTGCAGCCCTAATGGCCCGATTCAAGTTGGCTCTTGCTGTTCTGAGCACGACCATATCACCAGTTTTAAACGCAGCATTTCGTGCCTTTAGCATTGCACGTACCTCGCCCGTCATCCAGGGCTTCTGATTTGCTCGTATAATGATATTCTTAGTGACACCTACATCCTCCGTACACTTCTGAATATACGCAGACACAGATGCAGCATACTCCTCCACATTGATATGCTGATTAACAGTCGCAGCCTCCCTGAACATATCCCAGTCAGTATGGTCAAAACAGTCCTGCAATGCTGATATGGCCCCCTCAGGCCAGACCCTCACCTGCTGAACAGTTGGTTTTTTCCTAATAAGCATAGGCCTGTATGCAGGAATTAACATCACAGAGAGATGGTCAGAAGAGCCGATGTGGGGGCCTTAAAAAGGGGACTGCCTTAAAAGCCCTTTTGATGTTAGTATAGGCTAAATCCAGTCTATTTAGACCCCTGGTGGCGAAATCCACATACTGATGGAAATGAGGGAGAACTGTCCTCATATTAGCCTGGTTAAAGTCCCCTGCCACAATAAAAGCACCCTCTGGATGTGAGTCTTGCAGATCGCTAATGGAATGATAGAGCACATTCAAGGCCTCCTTAGTATTTGCACTAGGTGGAATATACACTGCTGTGATGATAATAGTTGTAAATTCCCTAGGCAGATAAAATGGTCTGCATTTAATAGACAAAAACTCTACATCCGGAGAACAATAACTTGAGACCACTGCAGCATTGTTACACCAGCTATTGTTTGTGTAAATACACACACCGCCACCCCGTGATTTTCCACTGAGAACCCCGCTCCTGTCTGACCTGAATATTGTTAGCCCCTCCATACTCACGGTGTCATCCGAAACGGAAGGGTTTAGCCATGTTTCCGTCCAAATTATAGTACAACAGTCTCTCATCTCCTGTTTAGTTGTTAAGTCCAGCTTCAGATAGTCCAATTTATTCTCCACGGAGCGGACATTAGCGAGCAGAATGGATGGAAGAGGCGTTCTGCATGGGTTAGCCTTTAGCTTAGCTGTTAATCCTCCCCGACTGCCGCGCTTCCGTTTCCTATCGCAACGCCTCCGTCTCCTCCGGGAGCAGCCGGTGTCTGTAGGACACACCGCTGCTTCATAGGCCGCTGGGTCTGGCAGGCATAGCAGTCCGAGGCTATGCAGAGTGTCCAGAGTGATCGTGTCTACAATCCCTGAACTTCTTACTTTGCGTAATTCTAACATAAAATGACGATCATATATTAGTTTAGCTCTGCTATGCTGCACATAAACTGCTGAACTCGCTTGTCTAAGTAGCTTGTTTCCTATTAAATATCCAATACTATCAGGAGCCAGTGTGGCCGCAGCCAAGCATGGTGCCGCCATCATGTTTTCATGTTTTATACTGGATAGAAGTGTAAAGTAATACTCTTTGAGAGAAGCAGTCTATCAGCAGAAGTTAAAAACAACTAGTAAGTGTATTTACTTGACTCTTTAGTGTTTAGCGCAGTTGTTGTTGCTAGGAAACGCTTGTTTTGTTTATTGTGTGGAGACGTGCTGAAATCGCGTTTGGTCTCGTACTGTATCGCGTCCCTTGTCGTTGTCGGGCGCTTGCTTGGCCATTTATTGTGATTAACAGGAAATTGTGTTCAGCTGAATTGGAGTAGTATTTTGTTAGATGGGTATAAAAAGCTTAGTTTATCGCGGCAGCCGTCGTGTGAAGCCCTCCTCGTGAGAAGACCGAAAAGTGTAAAGGCCATCGACTCTACCGTGCGACTACACCGGGCAGGGACACTGTCAAAGGATATAAGTATCGCTTTTTATTTCTCTTCTTTCTTACTGCTTGCTTCCCTTCTGTTTTAGTTTTTATAACCAATTCTTACTATGTGTAAGTTGTTGTTTGTTAACATATGTTTTAGACAGTGTTCTTTTTTTAGGATTACTGATAAAATACTGGCATTTGATTTGTTATCTATTTTAATTTTAGATAAATTATGTATGAATTTAATATGTCTTTATAGGTATTTTCTTTAGTTTTAGTTTTAATAAATTGTATTTATTTTTGTAACGTTACTTCAACCTACTACATGGAAATGAAATAACATATGCATATATGGGTGTTTGGCTTAGTGTCATGTTAGAATCATTTTTATACTCATGCCTTTTGTTGTTTTAATATTTTGAAATGTTTTTAGCTTTATTTTTTGTTTTCATTTAAATGTTTAGTTTTGAAATGTTGTTGTATGCATTTGTCATTTTATTTAATTTCTCAATTTTCTTCAATGTGTGTGTATATATAGTATTTATAGTGTTTTAACTTATAGTTGTAGTTACTTTTTCTTATTTGTAAGTCGCTTTGGATAAAAGTGTCTGCTAAATGACTAAAAAGTAAAATGTAAAAGTAAATCTATTCACATGAATAGACAACAAGTCTTCAAAGTAGACATTTTGGTCTGCACAGTATATATTTATTTTTGTTCTGTTGCCATTCTAATGAGTAGTAGTTAATATTTTCAATGCCTATAGATTTGTTTATCTTTATTTCAGATTTAGTTTTAGCTATTTTAGTACATCAAGTTAAACAAAATGAAAATGGGAAATGTGAAAGTTTCCAGCGAACATTCAGAATAATTGTTTGTAACCTTAAGAAACAAGGGGTTGACAGCTTATCTTAACACCTCTGTTTGGTAAATGTTTAAGGTCATACTTGCATTGACTTTATCTGTAGACCAAATGTCCAGATACAGTGAGACAATTTTTATTGTTATTGCTAGTAAGAAAATTGTCAAAGTTCTGGCGGATTCTTCTGGGAAAAATTTAATTTCAGTATTACTATTCTGGCTCTAGAGGTTATGATAAATATTTATCATACTCTCTTTCTTTGGGGTGATTATTTGTAGGAATTGCATGTGATTACCTGAGCTGTGACCAAGCTACTGTAAGATTAGATTGGCCTGATCTTCAGCAGGAAGAGGCTCGCATGAAGTTAGAGAAGCTCTACTTGTATGCTCTAAACTGACCAGTTGGTCCAGTGCGTGAGTTCCTCCAGGAGCAGCTTTCAGCAGGGCTGGCTCCTGTGAAACTTAAGGTCAACATTGCAGTCCTTGCTGCAGGACATGTGCAAAATGATGGTGCTTTATTAGGGAGACCTAATTCCCTCATTTTCCTCAATTTCTGTCACCATCTGAGCTTGGGTTCCTTGCCACTGTCACCTTTTGGATTGCTTTAGTTGAGACCACTTAATATTTGGCAATATGGTCGAATTGACTGCACAGACACTATTGGAAAATAAATGAACTGAGATAGATGTTGATGCCACTGAATCAGTGATGAACTGGCTTTAAAAAAAAAATACTGTTTACTATTGTCCTCTTTTAAAGCTGCTTAACAGCAGAATTGAATATTGTTTGCATTACTGAACAGCTATTTTCCTGTTTTAACAATTCAAAGCTGTTTTTGCTAGTTATGTATTGTAAAAACAAAAATAAAAGAGTAGGAGACCTGCAGTCCCTTTCAGTTATCTCTTCCTGCTTAGACTTTGCCCCTGGAATGGTCAAAGTTTTCTTGCACCATACTATATAACCAAGGTTTCTTTTTCAACCACCCAGACATTTATACTTCAAGCCTTCAGCCGTCAGAGCAAAATAGGCATTTATTGTGCCCAGTCCAGTCACATAGGATTTACTTTGGCCATTCTAACCAGTGGCGTAAATCCTGTCAATTGTTGGTTTGCTTTGCTGGTTGCAAAATAGGTGGAAAGATTTTTCAGTTTGGACATAGATTCAACCCTAGGTCCTCCGGATCTTTAGTGTTGATTAATGCTATGCTCACAAAACCTGTGCTAAGTATGCTTATTCACATTTTTAGTTTGACAGGCATTTTTCAGTATGGTGAAGTATGTTCCCCATATTGTCAGCTCCTTGCCATACTTCAGGCATGTCTGTGTGTCTTCCTTCAGACAAACAGAATCTGAGAATGTGATGATGTGATGTGATGGCCATCAGAACAAGACCATGGGAACTACAAACCTGATTCCAAAAAGTTGGGACACTGTACAAATTGTGAATAAAAAAGGAATGCAATAATTTACAAATCTCATAAACTTATATTTTATTCACAATAGAATATAGATAACATATCAAATGTTGAAAGTGAGACATTTTGAAATGTCATGCCAAATATTGGCTCATTTTGGATTTCATGAGAGCTACACATTCCAAAAAAGTTGGGACAGGTAGCAATAAGAGGCCGGAAAAGTTAAATGTACATATAAGGAACAGCTGGAGGACCAATTTGCAACTTATTAGGTCAATTGGGAACATGATTGGATATAAAAAGAGCCTCTCAGAGTGGCAGTGTCTGTCAGAAGTCAAGATGGGAAGAGGATCACCAATTCCCCAATGCTGCGGCGAAAATAGTGGAGCAATATCAGAAAGGAGTTTCTCAGAGAAAAATTGCAAAGAGTTTGATGTTATCATCATCTACAGTGCATAATATCATCCAAAGATTCAGAGAATCTGGAACAATCTCTGTGCGTAAGGGTCAAGGCCGGAAAACCATACTGGATGCCCGTGATCTTGGGCCCTTAGGCGGCACTGCATCACATACAGGAATGCTACTGTAATGGAAATCACAACATGGGCTCAGGAATACTTCCAGAAAACATTGTCGGTGAACACAATCCACCGTGCCATTTGCCGTTGCGGCTAAAACTCTATAGGTCAAAAAGAAGCCATATCTAAACATGATCCAGAAGCGCAGGCGTTTCTCTGGGCCAAGGCTCATTTAAAATGGACTGTGGCAAAGTGGAAAACTGTTCTGTGGTCAGACGAATCAAAATTTGAAGTTCTTTTTGGAAAACTGGGACGCCATGTCATCCGGACTAAAGAGGACAAGGACAACCCAAGTTGTTATCAGCGCTCAGTTCAGAAGCCTGCATCTCTGATGGAATGGGGTTGCATGAGTGCGTGTGGCATGGGCAGCTTACACATCTGGAAAGGCACCATCAATGCTGAAAGGTATATCCAAGTTCTAGAACAACATATGCTCCCATCCAGACGTTGTCTCTTTCAGGAAGAACTTGCATTTTACAACATGACAATGCCAGACCACATACTGCATCAATTACAACATCATGGCTGCGTAGAAGAAGGATCCGGTACTGAAATGGCCAGCCTGCAGTCCAGATCTTTCACTAGAAAACATTTGGCGCATCATAAAGAGGAAGATGTGACAAAGAAGACCTAAGACAGTTGAGCAACTAGAAGCCTGTATTAGACAAGAATGGGACAACATTCCTATTCCTAAACTTGAGCAACTTGTCTCTTCAGTCCCCAGACGTTTGCAGACTGTTATAAAAGAAGAGGGATGCCACACAGTGGTAAACATGGCCTTGTCCCAACTTTTTTGAGATGTGTTGATGCCATGAAATTTAAAATCAACTTATTTTTCCCTTAAAATGATACATATTCTCAGTTTAAACATTTGATATGTCATCTATGTTGTATTCTGAATAAAATATTGAAATTTGAAACTTCCACATCATTGCATTCTGTTTTTATTCACAATTTGTACAGTGTCCCAACTTTTTTGGAATCGGGTTTGTAAATGAGTCCTCTGCACAATCTGACTTGGTTGCAACCTAGAATTAAACTGCAGGTTTCAGTTGGCCAGAGGAGAACGGCACACTATTTTGACACACTATTTCCATTTTTAATACTGTAAAGATGCTTTGACACTATCTGCATTGTAAAAAGTGCTATATAAATAATGGTGACTTGATGCTGATGCAGATTAACTTTCATGGTCTCAGTGATGCAATGCTATTCCACCTGACCTCTTTGTCTGCCAATGAAATTGGAGTGATTGAAAACTTGCCTCAGACACGTCAAACCCTGAAGTGTTCCCTGTTCAATCCATCAGCTCCTGGCGCAGTGTCTTATTCCCTACTCAGGCAACCAAGGTTACATGCGTATCTAAGACTATGTGTGTGCCATTAATTCTGATTATAGTAACAAGAGTGTAATGTAAGTTATAAAGATGTGGTCTACACCAATATTCAGGAAATTAAGAGAGAATAATTTTAAATGGAACATGATAAAGATTGGGCTTAGTGACTTGATAATAAGGCATGCATAAAAGAGTGTGCACTACAAAAACAACATATAAACTAATATAAATACAAAATAATGTCCTTGGAATATATAAGATCACTTTAAAATTGTGAATTTAATTTAAATAATTTGTTTTCATTTTAATTTAATTAAAATGACTTACCATGCGTATTTTGTAAGTTCAGTCTTTTCTTGTGGCCTATGTGGTCTCATGTGGCCACCCATCCCCAAGGCATAATTTCTATCTCTTTGATCATAATGGTGCTGTAATTCCTTGTTATTTGATCATTGTATCTTGTAATTGTGACAAGATGGGTCCACCAAATAAGTTGAAAAATGTGTATAAAACATGTATTTGCTTGTGGTGTTGAATTGTGCCCTCAGGGCCACCAAATTCACTGCCTTTGAAAATCAAGTTACCCTGTCATCAAAACTACATCTTATTCATAAAAAAAGTGTTTACATTTTTCCTCATTAAACTATGTAGCTGGGAAACGTGAAGCAAATTACAGTCATACCTCTGAAGGCATCACAGGCAAGGAAATATACCAAAATTGCAGTTCACATAAATATGAGTGAGGTAAGAATAAAAAGCTGAAGGACTTTGAAAACAAGTCTGAAGGAGTGCATCTAATAACTACTCTTCTCTTTCTTTTAGGAATTTGCTGTCATGTTTGGCTGCCAAAGTTGCAGGCAGAATAACAATTGCAGGAGGGCAATTACTGTCAGCAAGGGGATAGACGCGTCGCCGATAAGTTCGGCTGTCACATTTAAAGTGACAGCCATTCAGCTTCTCCTGATAAGTGGCAAATGATATTGTCATCATTAAGTTTTAATGTATATGAGGTTATGCGCTTCCAGCCACATGAACAAGAATAATGCTGAGAGGGAGGAAAAAAACATGACTGGCACACAATACTGCGAAATCCAAAATTGTTAAATGGACCCTGCGTGCCATATAGCCTTGGCTGATTTTCATCAAAGATGTCCCTGTACAGTTTGTGTGTAGGCTTCTCTTGAGTTACAGCCAGACATGCATTTTTAATACCAACGCTTTATGTGCTGTACTCTTCATCATTCATTCGTATCAAAGTAGCAGTGAACGGAGAAAAACAGAGTTAGGGTATTTTTCTGAGCCCTACTTATAATCTCTGAGATGGAACAGGGCTGAAGACAATTTCCTCTGATGTGTGTGTATGAAAATTGCATGTCGTAGAGATCAGACCAGCTTGTACTCTTTATAGTTTATCTCAGCAGGAGCTGAGTTTGTTCCTTGGCTTGTCTGGTGACAAGAGCTACAGCTCACAACATTCGCAACACCCTCTTTCAATAGATAAGCTTTTCGATGCATATACTATCTCATAATCAATGCCTCAGGCACACTTCATTTCCATGTTTTTCCATCTGGAAACCTGCCTCTCCATCTTTCAGCATGGTACGTGAAAAATATAATTTACATGGCAAATGATGTAAATGGAAAAAGCAAGACATCCATCTTAAAATTCATAAAATTATACATTTACAGTCAAATTTCATTTGAATGATGCACATAAACTTGATACATTATTTATATATCTGATCATCCCTACATGTCATTAAATGGCTTTCAAAGTTTGAACACCTTTTGCTGCACAGAGAAAATGAATTTGATCTGCTTTCCATGGCTATGTTTGGAAGAGCATAATACTCTTCTACTATGTTTGTGAGAATGTGCAGCATATACAGCATATTGCATACAATAGTGTATCCCACTATTTAATGTTCTTGATTTCATTTTCCAATGTGACAAATTAACCTTATCTGACACACATTTAACCTCTTTGTAGCTTTATTTGATTGGGTTCAATTTTTTTTTTCAAAATATTGAAATAAATATATACAGAAATAAAAATCATATTTTTATTTTAAATAATGATTCAATTTTTTTATTAAAAATATATTTAAAAAAAAAAGAAAAAAATGTAGCATATTCATCTGCTGCAGTCACAGATTGTTTTCCCTCATCCACCATAAATATGACCATCATCAGTATATACACATGCATATGAACAGCACATTTCAAGGAACAGTTTAGTTATGTGTAGTGGAATGTGTGGTTTAACATCTTAATCAAATTTGGCTTTTAATAGAGAAATTAACATGTTCATGACAGTTTAGTCCTTTGTCCATCTTGTTTGGACTTTATGCATTCAGAACATTGCCAGATGTGTTCTGGAGGTGGTTTGGCAAGTGCATTTTACTAACCGTGTGTTTAGACTATGCAAGTAAGCACCACAGGAGAAAAGATAGGGTGGAAGACACTCTAAGTTCTGAGTCTTCAGCCTGCAAGGGAAGAGACGTTGACAGATACCCTAAGTGGTTCTACCACCCTAAGTGGTAGAAGACAGTAACAAATAACCCATTTCTGAGTCTCTGGCATTTCCAATGAGACACCAACAGACACAACCAAGTTCTGAGTTACTGTCCTATAATGTAAAGGCGTTGACAGAATCTCCAACTTGTGAAGCAGCAATGCATGACCACATTATGAGCCTTCAGTCTGTAACCCTAGACCCTGAGTCTCCACCCTAGAGTGACAGAAGCAGATTGACCAAGTTCTGAGTTTCCAGCACCAGAGGCAGAAGACAAACATACATATGTAACATGGTTAAGCTCTGGCAAGCAAACCTTCACTTCAAGGTACTTTATCTGCATGTTCCACACTGTAAAAAAATGAAAAGTTGACTTAACTTAAAATTTCAAGGCAACTTGCTGCACAGCTTTTTTTGAGTTTACTCATCTTTGGACCACGTTGTTCAATCAGCAAAGTCACTGAGTAAAGTCACATGTCTCTTTTTTGTTCAGCTAACACAGTTTTGATAGTTAAAATGACTTGCAATGCTTTTCCAACGTGTCTCAAATTATGTTCTATGATATATTTTACTTGTTTACAAATGACTAACATTAATGATAAGCTAATCTAATAAGGACACAATATTGTCTTTGTTTGTAAGACAACTTACAAGACTAAGATATCCATAAAACAAATGGAGTTGTAGAACATACTCTAGCCCTCAAAACTAGACACACTAACCTCAAGAACGGTGGCAATCAACAAATGTTAAAAAGATTAGCTCTTTAAATCACAATACCACAATATCTAACAATAATTCAACAATATGAAATTCTTTGTTCAGACAAATGTGTTTGACTAGTTGGGACAATATTTGGGGTCATTTTGTTGGTCTAACAAGGGTTTGTATGTCGTTTCAAGAAAATAGCATATTTTTTTTTTATTTTTTTTTAATGAGGTTTCGTAAACTGGAAAATGTGCAGTTGCTTGTTTTTTTTTACAGTGCAGATTAAGGACCTTCTGCAGGGTTCTTCGGGGATTTTAGGATCCTGTTGTGCTCCAAGAGATCAGCATCTCATAGCACTTTGTCTTCCAAGCTGCTAAAATGGAGTCATGCTCCTTTCCCCTGTGCATTGTCTTCAGCACAACCAGTGGATGAAGTCACTGCTACCGGACTGCTCACTCAACCAGAGAGAGCGTAAATGTCACTTATCCAAACCTCTTCCAGATATCTTGGCACTGTTGTATATTATGATTATATGATTTTCTAATTTAAATAAGATGTCATATAGCTGACGTAGTTAAAAGCTTACTGTAGAGTATGAACGAGAGAGATCAGCCGACCAAGTGTGATCATCTGCATCTGATGCAGCATTCTTTCTTCAGCCCAATCTGATATTCATAATAAAATATTAGTTTGAATGTCTACTGAGAACAAGTGATGTCTGTGTTTATCAGATATCATTTGTTTGTTATGTCTTACAAGGTGTTGTTGAAATTATATGTAAAAAAAAATATGTCTTTGTCTGCAACATTGTTTAGGTCCCTTTCAATATAAAAGTATTTGCCACTGACACACTCATAAAGAGAGTCTCTTGTTGCCATCTAAAGTTGTAACAATGTAACCTGCACTAAAACAATTTAATAAACACCAATTATAAAAATCACGAAGCAATTAAGTCAAAAGGTCTTAAGTCAAAACTTAAGTCTTAAGTCAAAACTCCCCGGGCGCCGCACAGTCGGCTGCCCACTGCTCCAATTTAGATGGGTTAAATGCAGAGAACACATTTCACTGCTCATTATACTCTGTATAATTGTGTATGTGACAAATAAAGCTCATCTGAGCTTAATTTAAAAAGAAAAGAAAAGAAAAGTACAAAAGGAGCACTCTGGTAGAGCATTTAAATTAGATAAAACTAGATTATGTGACAAAAAGTGTTTGACAAAAATAATAAAATTATATATATATATATATATACATATATATTTTTGCAGGTTTGCACCTCCCCATGATGCTCGCTGTGAGAAATGCAGGTGGAGTGATATAAACAATGTTTGTTTATTGTTTGATTATGCGTTATGTTTGGCAAAAGGTTATTATGAATAATACTTCTCTTGAATGGAATAAAATGCCTGAATACAAGAATACCATTATTGGAAATGCAGACACCATATGTCTACACTGGATAATTAAATATCTAAAAAAGCACCTGGAAGCTCACAGACTCCCAAAGGAACAACCAGCATGCTTCCTTCTCTTCTTTTTATCTCGCAAACTGGTGAATCTTATATTATTATTTTGCGAGACGGGTTGCAGCTACCCACCCATCAGAAAATACATTGCTTTTGAAGTGCTGTATTGCTGACTAGACCAGACATTGTAGCATGGAGCATATCAAAGTGAAGTGCACAGTTGTCAGAGTATGGGTTAAATTAAGAACCACTGTGTCCATTTGATTGTGTTCCTTTTTGCAGTTGTTGTAAATGCTTATGACATAAAATGTGCTCTCTTTTGTTTTCTTTTGTTGTTTTCTTTCCTTTTTCCCATGGGTGATACTGGGCCAACTCTTTACAGAACAATATATGGCCAAATGTCTTGTGTGATAATGTTTGTGGAGTTCTTTAGTCTGTGTTCTGTGTTTTACTTCAATCCATTTAGATGTAAATAACTTATTTTTCTTTAAAACGACAACATAACTTTTAAAGTGCAGTTGTGTCAAAGTCAAAGTTATACATACCATTTGGCCATGGACAAAACAATTATTTCAGAGAGTGAGGCCATTTTAGGAGAGTACATTTCATAATTGCCTCAGCTCATGCAGCTGTAAAGTTCATGGGAATGTGAAAAAAATAACAACCTTTTAATACTGTTCTGTCGAGACAACTCTCAGAGTTTTAGCATGGTGATATGCATGGCAATGTTAATGTGTTTGGTCTGGGCGGAATAGATCTGTTATGCTGCTTTTGTGCGGCAGGGCAAGTACCGAGACTTGCTACTGCCAATATATCAACAGACATGCTGCTGTGGGCATGTAATAATGCTGCAGCGCATATAACATATATGAGTAACTCCCATGTATAACATATATGACATTACTCCATAGCAGATCAGTACAGGTTGAGCTGGGGATGGTGGAAGATTTCTAAAGCGTGCTGCAACTGCTAAAGCAAGCACTAGCCAAGTATTTTAATATTGAGCAGTGAGCTCATTGGCTATGTGCAATCTAGATATATTGGCCTGTGCCACAATATATTGGCCTGTGCCATCTAGAGTTTCATGACGGAATTTTGTGTTTTGGTAACACTGCATCTCTTTTTGTAGGAAGTATTTGTTTATTACTGGTGCAGTATTTTGAAAACAGCAAGAATTGAGTTGAGTTTAGTAGATTTATACATAGTAGCTGTACATCAAAAAAGTTACTTCCCTAAACAGGAGGCTACTTTTTCAGTAGAAACTATCCTATAGAACCCCATTTGGCCAATTATTTACTCAAGTCATTCATCGCTGAATAACTTCAATCACTGGAATTTTTTGTAACATTTAGTTTCACTTTCACTAATTTCATAGATACAACTGTACATTTTAGATCCCTTACCCCAAAACATAAACATAACCATTCTATAAAGATTAAAATAAGAATATGTAGCAGACAGAAATATGCAGGCCTCCAATGGCAATTTAACAATTTAATTATAATTTCTGAATTTAAATTTATTTTGACATTTTTGAGGGCCATAAAATCCAAAAGGATGAGGTGAAACTACTTTCCTGATCAGGGCTGAAATTGCAATCACTTTTCAGGCCAACCTCAAGCCTGGGCTACTATCAAATGGTCCAGTTGCCCCACTATTCCACAGCCCTGTCCTGATATCATAATATCAGAAGAAAAATGCTTTTTAAATGATTAAATTCTTAAAACCAAAAATTAAATGACATTTTTTTTGTTATGTCTAAGAGATATCATAACATTTTAAAACCCCTTATCTGTCAAATCAAAGTAATATTGTCCAACCTTGTAAAAAACATTTTTAGTTATTCAATTTGAACTTTTCTACTTGTTTGTTTGTTTGAGAATGGTAAAAAAGTTTTTAAAAACCATATAAAACAAACATGTATACAAATGGGCTTGTATACAATATCTTAATTAAATAACATACAATCCAGCCCCCCTCAACACAGGGAGAATATGCATATTACACACAGAAAGGCTTAGCCAGCTCTTACACCAGAAGATGATGCTGAGTCTGAGAAAGAAGAGTCTGAGAAAGAAGTCACCCGAAAGGTGTGACAGTTCATCACACCCATGACACCAGTAAGAAAACCCAACCTGTCCTCAGATCAAAAGCTAATAAAGCCTGAATCATTTTTAGCTCCAGCCCCAAGCGATAGGTTTGGCAAACGTCTATTAAAATCAAATGAATGTTTTACGTAGAAGTGCTTTATCTAAAGCATTTCCATAGCAAAGCAATACTGCAACAAAAAGCTATGTTCCAACTGATAAAACATCCAACGTTGCTTTTGAAAGATCTGCCGGTGTGTCCTGTCACTGCTGCTTTAAAGCAGCCCTCACTTTTTAATGAGAAACTGTGATTCTATCGCAGGTAATTAAAAATCGGCCAATCTGATTCATCCCAGACAATGGCATTGACTAAATTAAAAACTAAAAGGGGAGCTGTGCTAATATTGTGCAGGCAACTGGTGTGGCTAAGAGAAGTGGATAAGTTCAAATAAACAAACCTTTTGGTGCATGGAACTCAGAAAATGGAGTCATGCTTGTGAAAGGAAACAGTTTCAGGTTGGTAAAAACCCACGCTTATTCACTATCCGTTTCAAGTTGTTAACCAATTACCTTGACAGAGTTGGGAGGAGTGAAAAGCTTGGCCCAAACGAGCACATCAAAACATGACACCCTGTCTAATGTCTGGACTGGTCATTTTATGGACTAGTTATAGTTTTGTTTTAATAACACTCACATCCGGCTTCTCTCAATGCCGATATCTCTCTGCATCAGAGCATTTTAATAATGGAAAATAGCTTGATTAAAATTTCCAGATTTCCCCATGACATTTTCATGCAGTAAGATGGCTTCGGTGTTTAATTTGAAGGGAGTGTCAGTACTGCAGTCGACTCACAGCGCTGTTAAATTAAATGCTTGCGGGCGATACTAAAGCATTGCTCACATTTTCTGTGAGTTATACAGGTAAATGACAAAGCGGAAGCTTTTCTTTCTAGCACACAAACTCATTCATATTTTTCTGTTCAATGAAAATCAAACATTAATCTTGGGAGATCACCAGCAACCTTGTAGGATCCTGGCTTTTGACTCATTGCAGGCTTCAGCTTAATGCTCCTGAAGGGCGATGTTATTGAACTGTGGGTGATGCCATGTTTTTTTGTGTCAGAATGTGTGTTTTCTTCACTGAGCTCTTTAAGTTTTGCCATTTACCGTAAATGCTCGTGGCAATATGGTAACTCATCAATTTAAGTAACATTTGATTTTGCATATTAACCTGACATTAGCCTGCTTTATTCATATGTGTAGAAGTGTCACTAGAGTAAATTTGTTGAATTGGAAAGCTATGAAACATCATCAAATGCTGACAACACGCTAGCTGTGCAGATAAGGGGTTTCCAGTATGATGACATATAGTGATGATGTTTAAAATGAAAATAAATGTTATTTGGTTCACATGCCTCCTGATTTAAAAGAATACCGGTTTGGGCAGATTTTTTGTTATTATGTTGTTTTTTTGGGAGGGGGACTATTCTATTCTAAGACATACATTCATATAAACTCCTACCCCTATTTGAATTGTTATTTGTTTAGCATCTCAACCGATTTTAATCGTCACATCTTTTAATAGATTTTCAGCCGGCTCGCGGTTAATCGTTACATCCCTAACACTCATACTATTTATGTATTCTGCAGAAAGCGTTGTGCAAATATTCTAATATTAAATTTTTCTGTTAAGATTTTTCTGGATTCTATTTTGATGGTTTAATAATTATAGTAAATTTGATTTAAAGGTGCCATAGAATGGAAACTGTATTTAACTTAGCGTAGTTCAATAATACGAGTTCTGTACTTGAAAATGACGTACAGTGAGCCTCAAACACCATTGTTTCATCCTCCTTGTGTAAATCTTGTGTGTAAGTGTGTAAGTGTGTAGCCAATGAAATTGGCTAGTGGAATTTGCATACCTGAGCCACTCCCTGTGCATACGGGTATAAAAGGGCGATGGAGTGAGCATGTTTTAGTTTGCATGGACATATTTCATAGACTCATTAACGTCTGTAAATTAGGAATTTAAAACGTAAATATTAGTCTGGGAATTTTAGTTGTACTATAAAATAAAATGATATTTTTTCTTAATTTCCTCCATATTAAACTTTTAATTAAGAATAATCTTACAGTGATTCCAATAGTCTTTTTTTATCTTAAATACTTTGGTGGGTCTCGAAATAGTCTACAATAGTCTTGTTTAGGGGCATGTCAATTTCGTTACAATGACAGACTGGCATGCAAACACTGATTCATTCAAGACAGGCAGGTTAAAACAAATAATAGTAAATACAAACCGAATTCCGGAAATGTTGGGACGCTTTTTATTTTAATAAAATGAAAACTAAAATATTTCAAATCACATGAGCCACTATTTTATTCACAACAGAACATAGATAACACAACAAATGTTTAAACTCAGAAATGTTACCATTGTATGCACAAAATGGTCCTTTCAAATGTTATGCCTCCTACAGGTCTCAAAACAGTTGGGACGGGGGCATGTTTACGATGGTGTAGCATCTCCTCTTCTTTTACTCAAATTAGGGTGATGCAAAAATGAGTACACCCCACAACAAAAACTACTAAATCTAGTACTTTGTATGGCCTCCATGATTTTTAATGACAGCACCAAGTCTTCTAGGCATGGAATGAACAAGTTGGCGACATTTTGCCAGATATATCTTTTTCCATTCTTCAAGAATGACCTCTTTTAGAGATTGGATGCTGGATGGAGAGTGATGCTCAACTTGTCTCTTCAGAATTCCCCATAGGTGTTCGATTGGGTTCAGATCAGGAGACATACTTGGCCACTGAATCACTTTCACCCTGTTCTTCTTCAGAAATCCAACAGTGGCCTTAGATGTGTGTTTAGGATCATTGTCATGTTGGAAAAGTGCACGATGACCAAGGGCACGGAGTGATGGTAGCATCTTCTCTTTCAGTATAGAGCAGTACATTTGTGAATTCATGATGCCATCAATGAAATGCAGCTCCCCGACACCAGCAGCACTCATGCAGCCCAACATAAGGACACTGTCACCACCATGTTTCACTGTAGGCACCATGCATTTTTCTTTGTATTCCTCACCTTTGCGATGCCATACAGTTTTGAAGCCATCAGTTCCAAAAACATTTATCTTGGTCTCATCACTCCAGAGTATAGAGTCCCAGTAGTCTTCATCTTTGTCAGCATGGGCCCTGGCAAACTCTAGGTGGGCTTTTTTGTGCCTGGGCTTTAGGAGAGGCTTCACCCATGCATGCCATTCCTCTGCAGTGTACGCCATATTGTGTCACGGAAATAGTCACCCCAGTTTGGCTTTCTACTTTAGATAACTGCAGTGAACTTGCATGTCGATTTTCTTCAACCCTTCTCATCAGAAGACGCTCCTGACGAGGAGTTAACTTCCGTGGACGACCTGGACGTCTCTGTGAGATGGTTGCAGTTCCATCTTTTTTAAATGTTTGTACCACTTTTGCTACAGTATTCTGACTGATAAGTAAAGCTTTGCTGATCTTCTTGTAGCCTTCACCTTTCTTGTATAAAGAAATCATTTTCTTTTTCAGGTCTTGTGACATTTGCTGACAGCATGAAATAGGAAGGGGTTTTCTTTAAGTAACACCCTTTTATAGTCTACTGTCACCTGTGTAATGAATAATTAGACTCACCTGTGGTTGAATTTTTGTTAAATTAGACATTTGTAGTCTAAAATTTAGCTTTACTCCAGAGACTTTCAGTGGGGTGTACTCATTTTTGCATCACCCTAATTTGAGTAAAACTGAAAACTTTGTTCTCTAAGTTATATTATTAACCTTACTTTCATGTTATAAGTTAAACAGATGTTATATAAAACTTAGTCTTGTCAACATTTTGGAAAATGTTTTTGTGTTCATTGAGATATTGTTTACAATTTTACTTTTCAAAGGGGGTGTACTGATTTACGCTGAGCACAGTATATTGTATAATCAACACTCAAACAAAAATGTTGTAATTTAAATTGCACATAAGTCTGTTTAATAAAACTACTGGTATAAAATGAAAGGACTAATGAAAAAATACAATGAATATGTCAGATAGCTTATGTAATATTTAATATATTATATGTATTTATCGTATTGCTTCTCTATCTTTGTCTCTTTCCTGAGGTAGTTAAATACCAGTCACATTGTTCACAAGCTGTTCATTGACATCATTCTGTGGTTGAAACACTGAGTGATTATATAAGACATGAAACATATCAGTATGTTGTACTGTATCAGTCATACCTTGATACCTTCTGATGTTCATTCTTTTTTATATTGCACTGTAACTAGTAGTAAAGAGGAGTCGCTTCATGTGTGTTCTGAGTCACCTACAGCAATCAGTCAAGTTACATTTAACGAGTTCCAAAACATCATTTCAATATATTATTAATTTATTGTCAACCCGTCCTGGTGTCAACTGAACTGAAAGGTTGACAGAGCCTATCAGTTGTAGCAGATCCACATTGTGTGCACTAAATATAAATTGACACACATCTAAGAATTGCCACTGTTTTATGTCTATGTTTCAGTCAATGATTTCAGCCATTCAAAACGATTTAGGCCAAAACACAAATTTTGCAGTTTTGCCTTAGTGGTACTCATTGTAAAACAACTGTAATATATATTTAATATTTGTATGTCCACTTAACATTCATATTCATGTTTCATATTGTTCCTAAACTGTTTATAAATAGTCTAGAGCTCTTGTCTTATCTTGCACTACCCAAATGTTATATTTACAGGTATCTCTTTTTGTCTTTATCTTGCTGGCAGATGACAGCTTTCTTCCATAATTGCCATACGTTTTAGTGAATCGACAAGTCTTCAAATAAAGACATGGAAAGCTTCCAAACAGAATGCAGGCAATGGTTGATATTGATGATATTGATCACAGTCCTACAATACAATATAACAGAAGACTTAGGAGCAATTTAATAAAGTACCTTTGCTTTAACTTAAAGCTCTTATATTTGAATTTAGTGTGGGTATGAGCAGCCACTTTCCCAAAAATGAACATTTAGCAGAAATGTTACTTTAAACATTTGACAAGGCTTTTACAGAACACTCAAAGTGTTCGGCTCTTACATCGACATCCTGTCCGCTTGAAATCTCAGCTTTGTTTTAGTCAGCCTCTTCTTCATCTAGACAGCAGAGGAACACTTAAAAGATTCCTGATCACATCACATGGCATCATAAGCTGTCATGAGAATGGAGGAGCAGAGGATATGATTATTGTGAGATGGGTGCAGTTCAAAGCCCCTTAGTCCTTCAAGTGTGTGTGTTGTATCTGTAAACAGTTCAGTGTATGGAAAATATCATAAGGAACATATTGCTTAATATCTTATAGCCTGCGGAAAAAGAAAATAGGTTTGGCTTGACATGAGACTCAGTAAATGATGACAGACTTTTCATTTTGGGCTAAATTGTCCCATTTATTCCTTCAGTTCTTCCACATTCTCCATCTCAAACGTTCATTCTCTTCATCTCTCTCCTTTTCCTTGCAGCTGTCTGTCAAAATACTTTCTCATCAACCATTTTCCACCCACACTGCTCTCTCTCTCACACACTCAGGCCATTATGTTAAAAGATGTGGTCCATTAGATGGCAGACAATGCAATCAGTTGATTAAAAGCTGTTTCGACCACCAACATCAATCAGTATCAGCATGGAGAACCCCAGAGGCTGTTGTGTGATTTGGTAGAGTCCCGGTGACCCTGCAATGACCCTTGTCATGTGACTTGGACAGGTGTCTCTCCATCAGACTGTTCAAGGGCTGGCCTGAACCATGCAATGAATTCCTGCAAAACAACAGGTTTTCTCCCAATAAGTTTATATATCCTATTGTGATAATGCTGTAAATAAGAATCTAGAAAGGAAGACACTATAAATAAATATTTTTACATGCATGAATAAATACAACCACCCTAGTTTTAAGTTTAACTTTTCATAATCCGTGACCAACAGAGGAGCATGGCGGTAAGGATATAAATCTTTAAAAAGACTCAAATTAACACATTAAGAGTGAAAGACAGGAGTGAAAGACGTGAGATGTGTTTGGTTGAGCTGCAGTAAAAGCGCTTCATTGTAGTAGGCTGTGGTGATTATCTCTTCAGCACGCATCGCGAGCAGGACAAACAACAATAATATTAATGGCTATGACTCGGACTGTCATATACATAACATTATAATGAGAACACTATTATAATAAAACGCTGTTAATTTTGAGTTTAGCTGCCATGTTTCTGCACGTTGTTGCATGAAGAACACGCCCACAAAAGGATTTAATTCAGAGCCGCAGACACTTTCACTTGTGCCAAGCATTTTGTGCAGATAGCCTGTAAAGTCGTAACATAAATAACGAATCGTATTCTGTATGATAGAATGAGTTAAATCCCATTCATTAAAAAAGAGCTATCATATGCTTCATTTTACTGGTCATCTTCAGCGTGCGCAGCTCAAAACAGAAATGCAGAACATTAATAACTATGGCATATAGCCTACATAATTTATAATAAGAGCACTATTGAAAAAAATTGTTGCAAATTATTAGGGTTTCGCTGACGTTAAATGTTAACTATCTTTTAATCAAAACATTAAATATTATTTACCCCGTAGGCCTATCTGCGAGGCATCCGTTACACATTTTCCATGTGTGTTAAAGTTAGTAATAATTACTGTTGAATGTCTGACTTGACTCAAAGTAATGTATTTTGCTCTGCCCCAAAACATATGATTAAACTGTAAGGTCGAATATACGATTTGACTATGAAAATCTATATAGTATGGGACACTCCTACTATACATATTTCTGTTTGATATATGATATTTTAATGTCTTAATGAAACAGGATAGTTAAAATTTACCACAGAATAAGTCAAAGGCAAATGCAATAAAATAATTTTGGCATTATGAACAACACCCAGTACCACAGCTCTCTATAAGCAGAGTAGGCTACGCAGTTTGTGTAGGGCACCAAATCCCAGGGGGGCACCATCAAAACAAAATCAAAAATGTGACGTGCCAATCCCACATTCTTGTCCGCGACTGCTCGCACCTCATGTTTGCGGCTGAATGTAAATGATAATTGATCATAAATAATTGCTGGCTAAATAATAACCTCAAATTTGGAACACAACTTCTTCAGATTTTTGGTTTAGATTTTATAGCCGTTTTAGAGTAAAACATAATTTGTAAAATATATATTTTATATAATGTCAATTTTTGCATTTTATATTTTCATAAACGTGAACTTCCATTACTCTTTTTGTAATATACTTTTTGCAACTCTACAATAATCTGCCAAGTGCCTTCTTTAAAGAGAGACCAACCTTAAGTCTCTGCTCCAAAGCATTCAAAATGAATAACAATTTAAGTTGGAAATGTCATTTTCAGGCCTATACTCCAAAAGTGGAACCGAAAGTTAACAGGTTAAAATGACTTAAAATGCATTATATAAAACAATGAGGCAATAACTATTGGTTAAACATAATACATAATGCAATACAAAATAAATGTATGTACATTACATGATGTTATAAATGCCTGTAAAGGGTGCCAAAGGCCTGGTAATTCCTACTGTTACACTTATAGGACGATCAAATATTTGGCTTTTATTTAATAGGCTTTTGACCAAACATTTAAGTCAAATATCGACTTAATCTTAAAATTTTGGCCACATTTTGGTATAGATGACTTAGCCTCTATAATTTATTCAACAAAAAACATGTGGATATCACAACCCTTACAAACATTAACCATGGTTTATCGTAGTAAAACTGTTTAATTTTATTTTGAGTGATTTCTGAATGTTTGAGACTATAAAATCAATCGGACAACTGTATTAATAAAATCATAGCCAGGTAACTGTCTCTAGAGCTTCAATCGTAATTTGCAATTAATAAAATGTAATTACAATTTATTTATTTACTTTGATATTTTATTAAAGTTCTATTTTTACCCCTATAGTAGGTGTTAGTTTTTTTGTTCATTTTTGTTTTGTTTTACTTCCATAATATTTGAGAGAGGGCGCACAACAATACAATCCTGTTTAGAGCACCCATTTGGCCAGCAGCGGCCCTCACAAAACCATAGAAACTTCCTATAGCTAGTACAATCTACAATTAGCTATAATCATTTTGTTATGTGAACATGACGTGAAAAGTCCTGGGGCCTTATTTATAACATGTTGCACAGAAACCATCCTAAATGTTATCTTACGATCATTTCTCAGATATGCATGGGTTCAATTCATAGAATGAATGTAGGTACAGAAATCTAACACATATGCCTCTCTTTCAGATGTGAAATCTATGAATCGCAAATGATCTTAAACTTAAACTGCGCATTTCAGCTCTCTGCCTTGTAAACGACTCCTAATTAATTTAATTAACATATAAAATATCACCAATCATCGTAATTTAGAACAGCGAGCTGCAATAACAGCTTACATTTTCAAAAACCTGCAGTGTTCCGACAATAAAAAGTGAGCACATCTGCTCAGACCCTGACATGACGCTAAGCACTTTTCCACATCGAAGACCGTCTTTGTAAATATGAGCGCTTGAATGAATTTTAGCGTACGCACACTCTAAGATCAAATCTGAGCGTACGCATGTTTTATAAATGAGGCCCCTTCTCCGTTCTATGACTACTAAAAACTTTGCATATTCTTTGCTGATTTTCAGTATCTTATGTGTTTATTTATCAAATATTTTGTGCTAATTTAATGGTTATTTCGGTTACCAAATGAATTTTTCTATTTATTTTACAATAAATACAGTCCACAGAACAGATTGTTTTTACCCCATGCAATGTAAGCACAAAATATAAAAAGCATCACTGTATTATTATTATTATTAGTCATATTGCAGACACTTTTATCCAAAGCGACTTATAAATGAGGACAATTGAAGCAATCAAATTCAACAAAAGAGCAACAACATGCAAGTGCTATAACAAGTTTCAGTTGGCTTAAAGCAGTTTACGTAGAGGGTTTCTTATTTTTATTTTGTATAATAAATAAAAAGAAAACATATAGAATAGAGCAAGTTAGTGTTATAGGTCTTTTTCGCTTTTTTTGTTAATTGTATAATACATGAAAAGAGAACAAATACATAGAATACAAAAAGATTAGAAAAGCTAGTTAGTTTTTTTTAAGAAAACAAGCAGTAAATGAAGAGTGCAAGTTTAAAAGAGACAAGTTGTTTAAAGAATATAATTATAAATAATTTTAATATAATAAATAGAATAGTTTTTGTTAAAATTTTGTAAAACATTCTACAGCAAATGTAGTATCACAGTTTATTTTTTTATTAGTGCTGTCCAAACGATTAAATCTAAAATTCAAGTTTTTGTTTGTATAATATATTGTCAGGGAAACATCAGCCTCGTCAGGTCCCAGCACTCATCCTCCACGGTCACAGTCACCTGAGTTCTGATTCCCTGCACCTGTCGGAACGTAAACAAGACCAGTACAGAACCCCCTTCACTGTCTTGTCTTGAAGTCATTACCATAGACTTACTTGACTCTCTTTCTGTTGGAAAGATACTCCCCTGCCGATCCCAAACTCTGTCTATACCGGCCTCGTCCTTGGACACCTGTAAATAGAAGAATAGAGCTGGTTAGCTCATCAAGCTAAGTTGACAATATCTCCTGTGAAGTTGATGCTTACCTGCAACTCTCCATTCCTCTGCACCAGTTTCCTGTTTTTAAATAAACACCATAGCTCTTACCTGTTTCTCACTTTGTGGTCTCCTTCTGTTTTGTGACATATGTATGTGTACTGTGTATATTTATGATGTACTATGTATATATAAATACACACACAGTATATTTTGAAAATGTTTACATGTGTTTATATATTTATATTTTATGTTATACAGAAATATATTTAATAAAAATTACATACAGAAATATATTTAATAAAAATTACATATTTTCTTAAATAGACATGAATGTTTGTATTTATATATACACATAATAAATATGCACAGTATATACATTATGTAAACAAAAACTTTTATTTTGAATGTGATTAATTGCAATTAATAATTTGACAGCACAATTTTTTATTATTATTTTGTATTTGTTAAAGTAGAAACTATAAATTACTATACTACTATAGTATAGCTTGCAGTAGCTACCTTTAGAATTTGGCATTTATTAAAGGAAAGGTTCACCCAAAAATACCACAATCATTTATTCATCCTCATGTCGTTTCAAACCTGTACGACGTTGACATGTATCTACATTTTGAAGAATGGTTACCTTTGGTATTCTTATGTAAACATAACATCTCAGGTTACGTATGTAACCATGGTTCCCGAGTGGGGAACGAGACACCGCGTCCCCTAGGGGTCGCTACGGGAACGCCCTCAGCGTGACTCGGTCTGAAGATACATATGTAAAAACACCACCTGTTGGCGGCGACAGCCCATGACGTCACTACCGGCATGCCACAATATAAGTGCCGCCGGAGAATACATCATCAGCTTCTTCGTCTGAAGCTTGCGTCCAAGCATGGCTCGAATCCTAGGGGACGAGTGTCTCGCCCCCACTCGGGAACCATGGTTATATACGTAACCTGAGACGCCCCTTCATGGGAACTCGAACTGCGTCCCCTAGGGGTCGCTACGGGAACGTTATACCCACTTCACCATGCTGAGGGAATGCAAGCCAATTTCTCAAAAAGGCGAGCACTAAGCCAGCTCTACCCGGCTAAGGGAGTTGCCCTGGGACGGCTGATGCTGTCAGTGATATTATCCCTTCGGCCAAAGGCCTGAGCTGCATACCCTAGTACTTACCTGTTCTAGGTGCCGGGATTACCGGGCCTAGGGTAGAGCTCAAAGTCTTGGAATCAGAAAAGATTCCTTTAAGGATATGGCCAGGCACCTGGCTCACTAGGTCCTGGCCGATCACTCAGGGGTTACCACTTGCTCTCAAGCTTACCGAGGAACTGTCTCAACAGACCTCTTGGTAGCGTACACCCCTTTCTTTTCCTTTTTTCTTTTTGGACCCAACATATATGGGACAGGGGAGCGGGGCCCAAGGCACAAGCCGGGGCTTTAACCAACTCAAAAAAGGGCACGAAGCTGTGCGCGTAACCCTACCCTTTCGGGATTTTTAGAAAGAACGCAGAACCTTGATGTGCGGACTTACCACTGAGTGGATTTTAGAAAGTGCCCAAAGTCTCGCGTGTGCACTTATTAGAAGAACGTTCTATGCCCTGGAGCGGAGAACTACTCATTCCTCGGAGTGAGAGGGAACTCAGACGCTCAGAAGGGAGCGGCAAGCTCATAGATGACCCTCTGGTTGAGGGAGCAATGCTGGCTCGACCAACAAGGCGAGCGACCTATCACAGAGCTCTGGGGGGCGGAGAAACTCGGACGCTCAGAAGGGAGCGGCATGCTCATAGGTGACCCTCCGGTTGAGGGGAGCAGTGCTAGCTCTACCGACGGCGAGCCCTGGAGAGCGGAGAACTCATTCCTCGGAATGAGAGGAACTCAGCTACCAATGAGGAGCTCTAGAGGAGAACTCACTCCTCAGAGTGAGACCTATAACGAGCTCTGGAGAGTGGAGAACTCATTCCTCAGAATGAGAGAGCACTCCGCTCAGAAGGGAGCGGCAAGCCCAACCATGAGCTCTGGAGGCGGGAACTCATTCCTCAGAATGAGAGATCACAGAGCTCGGAGGAGCGGAGAACTCATTCCTCAGAATGAGAGGGAAACTCAGACGCTCCGCAGGGAGCGGCATGCTCAAAGATGACCCTCTAATGAGGGGAGTAATGCTGGCTCTACCTATAACGAGCTCTGGAGAGCGGAGAACTCATTCCTCAGAATGAGAAGGAACTCAGACGCTCAGCAGGGAGCGGCATGCTCATAGATAACCCTCTATAGTGAGGGGAGCAATGCTAGCTCGACCAGCAAGGAGAGCGACCTATCACAGAGCTCTGAGGAGCGGAGAACTCATTCCTCAGAATGAGTGGGAACTCAGACGCTCAGGGAGGCGGCATGCTCACAGGTGACCCTCTAACGAGGGGAGCAATGCTAGCTCTACCTATAACGAGCTCTGGAGAGTGGAGAACTCATTCCTCAGAATGAGAAGGAACTCAGACGCTCAGCAGGAGCGGCATGCTCATAGATAACCCTCTATAGTGAGGGAGCAATGCTAGCTCGACCAGCACGGAGAGCGACCTATCACAGAGCTCTGAGGAGGAGAACTCATTCCTCAGAATGAGAGGGAACTCCGCTCACAAGGGAGCACCTCTAGGTGCTTGGCAGGAAACTTCCACCTAACCTCGGTCGGTGGAGTTTACGGTGGTTACAGGGGAATTAGAGAGGAATGAGAGGGCTTGCTCTCTCTGACCCGCGCCTGTCTCACCCTAGCCGCAGGAGGGAGGGGCATGAGTCGCGAGACTAGTTCTAAGCCCATCTCTGATCCTCAGACCGAGATGGGCTAGGACCCTGGTTGTTCGGGCTCAGACCTGGACCTTATCCAGGACTTTCAGCAGGTCAGTCTGGTACGCGTGTGCAACGAAGCGACGGTCTGACCTGCTGCTGCATATGCCCTGCCATTTAAGCGAGATTCAGGGGCTTAGATGGCCAGGAGGGAGCCTTGAGAGGATGTCTCGCCACAGAGAGATAAGCTGGTTATCATCTCTTGCACAGGGGCATCCTCATAGCCATTTTCACGCATCCCTCAGTGTCAGCATAACTAGTATGCTGAAACCTATGAATACGAGAAAAAATAGCTTTTCCCACTCCTTCTCAACCTCCACATCGAGATTTATGAAGAAAGGAAGGCTCACTCGAGCTGGGGGTTATTTTAGATTTATTTTTATGATCCATAACCTCCAAAACTCGTTCATATGCAGCGGAGCACTAGCTGCTGCATCTGATGATGTCAGAAAGATCGCATCATCACAATCCAGCAGCTCACTCTCGGCCGACGAAAAGGCGGTCCCTTTCCAACACATCGGCCACATCCAACTGCGAACCCCACGATTTCATTCGCCTCCGTGCCTCGCAACGGTGGGTCTTGAATCGCGAAGCAGACGGCTGCCCTCTTTCCTCGAAAAGAGGGACAGGCGAGAGCTGAGCTTCCTCATAGAGAGCCACAATGCACGCAAACCGCCTCAAGGACATCACGTGCGTGCTCCATGCCCAAACAAAGACGCAACAGTCGTGTGTGTCATCGGGTGTCAAATAACGAGGACACGGATCCACACACTTCCTAAACGCCTTGCTAGTGCTCGCCATAGTAGAGTTAGAAAACTGTACTCTTACCAGATTCACTCTGCACGCTTCAAACAAACCAGTCAGTGAAGACGAAAAAGCTGATGATGTATTCTCCGGCGGCACTTATATTGTGGCACGCCGGTAGTGACGCTGGGCTGTCGCCGCCAACAGGTGGTGTTTTTACATATGTATCTTCAGACCGAGTCACGCTGAGGGCGTTCCCCGTAGCGACCCCTAGGGGACGCAGTTCGAGTTCCCATGAAGGGGAACAATCTACAGAAGCCACATCGATCCCAAATCCTCCTCCACCTGAGTAAGTCCCGCTCAAAGGATTTTCTTATTGCCTTGAGTACATGTGAAAATCCAGAGAGGCTCGTGATCAGCCTGAAGTCAAGTTCAGTTTTGGAACAGGGATGTAGGCACGTGATGATAGATGCGAATGCAGCATGAGTCACAAATCCGCATTTTCATGCCAAGGGCACATGTGTTTTGTCAGATATACACTCAGCATATCAGTTGGCCTGTAGCTTATTTATCTACATGTAAGCATAGCTGCATGCATAAATTATGAAATGGACTGAGAAGGATTTATAATTTGTGTTTACTGGAGTATCTGATGAGTGAAGGATCACATCAGCAAGCGTCTTCCCCGCCCTCAGAGTTTACATACAAAGAAATGATTGATTTCTGTAGACTTAAAAGAGACATCAGTGGTTTAAATGAGGCTGGTTTTATCCTTCTCACGTTATGAAGCAATTAGCAATTACATTATATGTGTGTGTGTGGTGCAGAAGTGGAAAGTAACGAATTACATCTACTCGCGTTACTGTAATTGAGTAGCTTTATTGTGTACTTCTACTTTTTAAAGTAATTTTTAATCTGTAATTTTACTTTTAGTTAAGTATATTTTGTTTGAGGTATTGTACTTCGCTACATTTAAAAAAATATTAATTACGGAGTAAAAAAAAAACTACTGAAGCAAATAATGGGCAGAAGAAACCCTGTCATATTCTGCTGAAGTTGAACTCGAAGGAAATTAAGTGAACCCCTGGCCATATTTATGTTTTATTATGCAGTGTAAGCTGTGTTTGCCTTGGAAGACCAAACTAGCAGCTTATAAAATCTCGACATCACCCCATTGTAAACATGTAGAGGTAAGGTAAATACTTGCATCGTTGCATTGGTGGTTAAAATGAAGCTTTGACAGTTTAGCAAAAGGTTTTGAACAAATTATCCAAAAAGACAGTGGTGCAGGGTGTGCGATATCGTCTGCAATAATATAGTAATAGTTGTTTTAACGATGTGCGATTTGACATTATCAGTATTTTGCCAAAAATCAAACAAAACACTCTAAACAGTGTGCCGTGAAATCTAGTAGATTAGACTAGTCTGTGTGCATCTGAAGTGCTTTCTTTCACTGCGTGATTCAGTCTGTTAAAATGTGTTTAGAATAATCACAAAATTGAAGATATAGTGGCAGAAAATGTATATATTTATATCATTTCAGAGTTTAGTTCCAACCTTGCTCCAACACACATACGATGTAATTTTCAAATAAGCCTAAATTATTAGTTTAGCTGAATCAGATGTGTTTAATTAGGGTTATAAACAGTGCAGGGCTGTGACCTCCCAGGAACAGAGTTTGACACCCTTGGCCTATCCGATTTTTTCGCCCCTTCCACTGTTAAAGTGTAACTAAGTAATTTTACTCCGAGTAAATTTTAAATGAGCTACTTTTTACTTTTACTTTAAATTTTAAAGTATGTGAAAATCCAGAAAATCCGTTTTTTAAATGAAACCAGTTCAGGATGTCCTTCCTCCTTTTTTAATCTCTCTTCCTCAGATCGATTGGAATATTATTTGAGCTGAATGACATATTAAATATTTTCCAATGTATCTGTGATGATTTTGCTACTATATAAAAATAAGCAACATTATGATTATCACACTAAAGAATAGTAACCTAAAAATGGCAACATCTAAATTAACTGGATTTATTTTAGTCAAAATATTTTAATATTTTATATAAATACATGCAGATTAATTTATACCAGCAAAATGAATTAATATGGGTAAAATCGGGTTGAAGTTGCTCTTAATTTGTATTTTTTTACAGAGCACAATAATTGTAATGCTTTACTTATTTATTATATATATATATATATATTTTTTTTTTTGAAGACTCATCTCAAGATACTTTCTTAATTTGCAACTATTTATATGTTTATGTTACGTTATGATGTTTGTTTCTTATTGTGTTTTTCATAATATTTGTATTCTGTTGGATGTTTTCTTTGAGTTTCAGATCACCGCTGATTTGCTATGTCTTGCTGCTTATTAGCAGTAATTGGGTGATCAGCTGACGGTTCTCTATAAAATGGATCTTCCGTTCTTCAGAAGAGGGTGGGTGTGACTTCGGGCCGGTCGCACTACTCCAGGCTTCCCGTTGGCCGCCAGACCAAACTGTCTTTAGTGCTTTTGAATATTTCGTTTGATTATTGGTTTAGTTTGGAATGTGGTAGAAATGTAGGAGAGACCTGCTTTCTTTTGTTTAAACCCTCATTTGTATGATGTTTATGTTAAGAGTAGTTAGGTTAGATTGATTGTATTTATTTTCCTTTCTTTGTGGTAGGTTAGTTATATTGCTGATTTATTTTTAGATTGGTTTTGTTTGTTATTTTGGCCTTGGGTCTCTCTGACGAAAGATGCCACTAGATTAATCTAGCTTTTTTCCTCTTTACATTTCTTTGCCAACAAATTTGTATTGCTTTAATATTATTTTTGGTTGGACCGTGGGTCCCTTAAGGAGATCTGCTAACTATTGGTGGTTTTCCCTAATTTGTCTACAATAAATTTACTTTATAAGTGATTGTGACTTTGTTTGGGTCCTTTTTGGTCTGACTGCCTGCCGGAAGTCTTGTCCTTTTAATATATTGCCTTACCCCTAGCGGACGTAATAACGACTCTGACTGTTTGCTGCCTGCCCTTTTGACCCTGCCTGCCCTTCAGATACTCTCACTGTCTGCCGCCTGCCCCGACCTTAGCATTGCCACTGTTGATGAGTCTGCCTCGCCTACGTTACACCTGTTACTTGAACTTTGCCTGTCTGACCTCCTCTGGTTTATATTAATAAAGCTGCATTTGGATCTCAACGCCCTGACCCCTCTCATTACAATTATATTGTGTGTGTGTGTGTGTATACAGAGTTCTGGCATGAAACTCTAGATGGCGCATTCCGATAGGTCTAACTCAATCTGACCTAATGACATCATTATCACATGGCACAGCTGATTGGTTCTCTCGTGTATCGGTAGCCAATGAGCTCTCTGCTCAACATTCAAATATATGACTAGTGTTTGTTGTAGCAGTTCCGCAGTGTGCTTCAGAAACCCTCCACCTTCCCCAGCTCCACCTGTATAGATCTGCTACGAGGTGATTCATGTATGACAGTCGTTCTCAACCTTTTTTCCACCGGGCCACACTATGGTCCAAGTGCAAGTCTCACGGGCCGCGCGCATGCCATTTACATATTACATCATCAATACAAACAAACCAGATTTATAATATTATTTACAGCCTAAATATTATGATATCTAAACGATTGCATTTTTTGAAATAAATAAATAAATAATTCTACTCACCATTAATAAAACACCTAATGCTGTTGGAAGCTGACCAATTTTGGGAAATTCTGCTCGAAAGGAGTAACAGCACAATGATGTTGCGATTGTAAGTTACAGTCTGTAAGATGTGCACGGAAGCGTGACTTGACATGCGACATTGCAAAAAGTGTGCATTCAGTTATGTTCAGCATGGTGGGCCGCATTTGGATTTGTGACGGGCCACATGCGCGGGTTGAGAACCACTGATATATCACAAGTTCATAAGTAGTATCAGCCAACAAAATTCCAATATGATTTGTCCTTTAGCCATTGGATCATTGCAGAAATTAAGGTCTGTAATCAACAAGTTTATAATTGTTACACGTTGTTCATCAAGATAATCTCCACAAATGTATTTTGAAGCCTAATTACAGTCACCAGAAGTAAAATGCTAAATATAGACTATAAAAACTAGCGGTAAATAAGAGTTGTATGAATTTGGTTTATAAACTACACATTGGAAAGTTTAAGTTAGTATAGTTTGCAAGAGGGTGAGTATAAACACAGCAAGGATGTAAACATAGACTAGTGACGTAGATGGGTTTACCTGTTCAGCGTGATGATGTTTAATGTCCCCAACAACCTATGTAGCCCCAATTAGCCACTTGTTAGCAACAGAAAATTGTGAGAAAAAGCTTCAAAACATTTATCAAATAAAAAAAGCTTTTTCTGCTGTAAAGAAAATCTAAAAACATCTTGAGCTTGAGAAAAACTTAGGAACTTATTTCCTGGCTTTAGTAGTTGTTATGGCAGCACTTTGGGGGGGAATTGACAGAAATATGGCAGATGGAGAGTGGATGGAGTGGATCACACACAGCAGTATTAAGCACTGCCTCCGAGTTCAAGAGTCCTCACAAGGAGAATTGATATTGTTATATTGTATATTGCTTGTGCAATACTTTTCTAGCATTTATTTTAGTATGTTTAGCAAGTTATTTAAACTTGTTGAACCCACAGTTCCTTTCTTGGAACTGTGAACAAGTATTCAATAAACTCTTTGGATTAATTTCAAACACAGACTGTTCGTTTTCATTGGATTGTGCTGGAGTTTAATTTGGATGAACAGCAAGATCCTCTGTTTGGACAGAACTCACTGCAGTAATAAAGTGCATGAATAGGACAATCTGTTACTGCAGTTCAGTCTCCTCTTTCTCTTGATGAAAACTCTATTGCTCAGAGTCAAAAGTTGCTCTTTCATAGCTCAGGAGACTTGACAGAGTGCTCAGTTCATTTTAAAGTGTACTCCTAATGTTATCTAAGTTGTTTCTTTAAAATCCTTTAGGGTAAATAAAAATACACACATAAGACAATTATCGCACAGCAACCATATAGCGCTATACAATTATTGTGTAAAGAATAGCTAAAATAATTTGGTCTTGCAGAAATGTGATGAGAAACAATTGACATTTGGTAAATTAGTCTTAGCCTAACTCTCAGTGGAGTATAAGCAAATTGTGCAAAATGAGTCTGGGTTAAACAATTCGTAACCATTTTATATTTTGACCTGTTGATGGCAAATTTGTATGAATTCGACAATCTCGTTCGTACACATTTTCCACCAATCTGTCAAAATGTAAAATAGTTATGAATTGCCCAACCCAGACTCATTGAAATTACTTGAGGCGACAATTTCTTCCAAAGCAGATGAACATGAATCTGGCAAAGTTTATTATTGTTGTACATATCATGGCAGTTTCAAAAACAAAAGTCCAATAAGCGCTAAAATGTTAATACTCTATGGCATTTTAAAATAATGTACCACAGTAAACCTTACCCTAAACTTAACAAATTTTGTGAACAAAAGCACATTTGAGATAAAAACATGTTCTTCTACTTCTTCGTTGCTTTTTGAGATCATTCCCATGGACTCCACATCGCAAATGCAATGCTGTAGGTGAGCTACCTAGCAAGTTTTCAGTGTCAGAAAAAGCAACACATGGGGAGCTGATATAAACATCAAAATGTATTATTTTACAAATCATATACTTTGGTAAACGTGTTTTCAGGTCATAACAGTAATGTGCAAGAAACCAAGCAATAACAGGTCTTTAATAATTGATAATCTAGCCCTGAATTTATTTGCTCAAAATTACATATAGTACACCCCCCCTCCCAAGCCCCACTGCTCTTTTTGTGATTATGACTGTTGTTGTGTTATTGGAGGCAGTCCAGAGGACCCAGGCTCTTGTTGGGGACACAGAAGGGCCACCAGAACACTTGTTTGCCGACACCAATAACGATCCATCTGTAACTCTTGGCGTCCTGTAGCCGTTATCGTATTGTTCTCTACTCATCTCGTCAGCAGCGTAATTCTTCCCCGGAGGGTCATTGAAATGAAACTGACACTGGTGATATTGTAAAAGCTAAATCAATATTGTGATCTTTGTGATAATTTTGATGTGCTTTATATTTGGTTTATGGTTTTATAAAAAAAAAAATTATTACAAATTATTACTATATTCACAGTGTTGATTGATTGGTTCATGTCTGGTCTGCCATAACATTATCTCATCAACAGTGTAGTTCTTCCCCTGAGGGTCATTAAAATGAAACCAGTTCAGGATGTCCTTCCTCCTTTTTTAATCTCTCTTCCTCAGATCGATTGGAATATTATTTGAGCTGAATGACATATTAAATATTTCCCAATGTATCTGTGATGATTTTGCTACTATATAAAAATAAGCAACATTATGATTATCACAATAAAGAAAAGTAACCTAAAAATGGCAACATCTAAATTAACTGGATTTATTTTAGTCAAAATATTGTAATATTTTATATAAATACATACAGATTAATTTATACCAGCAAAATGAATTAATATGGGTAAAATCGGGTTGAAGTTGCTTTTATTTTTTTTTTTTACAGAGCACAATAATTGTAATGCTTTATTTATTTATTATAAATATATATATATATATATAGTCTTTTTTTGAAGACTCATCTCAAGATACTTTTTTGATTTGCAACTATTTATATGTGCATTAAATGGAAAATATGCATTGATCATTTTAACTAGATTGTATTGTTTTTAGTTTAACATTTAATTCACAAATTAAATATGAATTAATGAAATAAACATGGCAAAACTGCCTATAATAGCTGTTTATCGAGAGAGAGAGAGAGAGAGCATTATACTATTTTTATACCACGCAATCCCTACATATTAAATACGGTGGGTGAAACAGACCCTGTTCTGCCAGCTGAACACTTTACAGCCAGTAATTATATTACACAGCTTGATTGGGAACTGTTGCATAAATGAACAAACAACAGGCAACTGCAGGGCTCTCACAGTACTTCACTTTGACATAAGTGCCATCTGCTGGACGCAAGAGACTACTATTCCACCCCTACCATCTGTTAGCTGGTACAATAAGATGCGGACTGCGACAAACAACAGCTCCCAAGCCAGCACAAGGGCGATTAGGCTGTTGCTGTAACTCTGTTTTAGTGATGCAGCCCAGTGTGCAATAGGCCACATCTGATGGGTATCATGCTGACATACACATCTATACAGAAACACAAACTCAAGCATTTCCTCTCTCTTAGATGAGCTTAAATATAGGACACGCTCATCCAGTCAGCATTTACAGCAGACCACAGAAGCGAATCTAAATGTAATCTCACGTAATTTGAATCATTCACACTTGTGAATGCCAAGAAGCCGGATGATGCCGGGTGTATTAGTGGAGCTGTTGCATCTGCAACTGTAGTATCCTTCAATCAGGAGTGAGTTTGCATGCCCCTGACCTCTTTTCAGGTGCCTACATAGTGTCTTCACCCTCACCATTGAGGACTTGTCCCAGAATACGGAATTAGAAAGCAGCTCAGACATCTTTTTTAGCGTCTTCTCTCATCCAAAGACAAATTTTCCTCAACTGAGACCTCAAAACGTCGGCCTGGCCCACAATTTATAAGCCTGGTGGTGAAAAAGAAAATGAGTCCAAATGGTGTACACACGCTGTTTAGAGATATAAGTAACTTGGTGACCCAGTGTCAAACCCAGCTGCAATCTTCGAAAGTAAAAATGTTACAATAAAAACTGGCAGTGGTTGTCTGAAGTTTATGAAAAATATAATCACAATGTTTCTGGTATTATGGGATGGCATTTTGGCAACTGTAACCTATATATTTAGTATCAGAGTTTCCACAACATATCACACAACATTGATAATATTAAAGCTATTATTAATAATTTAGCAGCGATCATAATTGCTAATAATTGAGCACCAAAATTAAAATACTTGAAAAAAGTCAGCACACTCTAAAAAAAAAAAAATGCGAGGAAAATGAAGGCAATTTCAACAAGTTTAAACTTACTGAACAATGCTGGAACTAGGAGCCATCTTGATTTAAGAAGTCACATGACGATTTTCTGGCTGATTTTTATCATTGAGCACCAAATCAGCATATTGATGATATCTGGAAAATAATGCCCCAATAAAGACTTGAGTAATGGCTCCTGAAATGTCAGCTTTGCCACCACTGAAATAAATTACTTTTTGATACATATTCAATTAGAAAAGTTATTTTAAATTTAAATAATATGTACATCTTGTTTTTACTGTGTGTAATTTTGAGAAAATAAAATCTGAACATATGTTAAAGAATGTTGATAACCCCCATACTATGGAAGTCAATGGCTACCAAAAGCTGTTTGGTTACCAACATTTTTTGAGTTCAACAGAAGAAAGAAATGAATACAGGTTTGGAACAATATGATGATACAATTTAAATTTTGGGGTGAACTGCATCCCTTTAATGGACGAATAGCTCAACTCTGAATGTATTTTAAAGTATTATAGGCTATAAACGTCCTTGTAATCTTTGAGCAATTAGCAAGAGGCAAATAGCTAACGGTGTCCATCGTTTTCTACACAGCCACCTCGCTAAAATGACAGTCACTTTGCTAATGTGACAGAACAGTCTGCGTGCAGGTGAGATGCACTCGGTCTCTCTCCTGTCCTCATGTTCCATGACCTGCAAGTAAACACAATGACAATCTGGTACACTGGGCTTTAAACCATGATGGGCATCTCTCCCACTCAAGATGATGAAAGCGCTGTGCTGCGACTGCTCAAACAGAAAGATGAGGCCCGAGCTGTCTCACACACACTGAGCGAGATTCATTCTATCATTTCTCTTCCTGACTCTCCTTCAAGATGGAGTCTGACTCCAGCTGTGATCCAAACTCACTGCCTCTTCTGTTTTTTTTTCCTCCGTTTCAGTCTCTCTCTTTTGACGTGCAACACAGATTTCCTTTACTGTCTCAGACTCGCCCACAGTGCTCGCTGGATCGAGTCCAGATTGAGAAGGAAGGGCGGGGTATCTGGGTCAGGATTGAGGTCCTCTCCCAGCTGAGACAGAGAAAGAACAAACCATGCCTCTTTTACCCCGTGCTGCTACTCATGTCTTATCTTATCTTACACATGTATACACACATGTAGTGGTGGTTCTGGGACGCAGTGTAACTTATTGAGCATGTTTGTTACACCGCCATACTCTTAATGCTGTTTTTTATGAGAATCATTTGAAATCTAACACGTCTGATTTCACCTAACGATTATGCTTTCTTAAAAGTTCAGAAACTAGTATTTCAGTACCACCATATTTGTACCATATTTGTTCCTAAATAAATAGTCACATTTTTACAGTAGAATTGCATGCATTTTGTACAAAAAATACATTTTAAATATTGCATGGCAAAAGCACTTTTAAATATATTTAATCACATTTTTGCAGTATGTTAACTTCCAGTTAAATCAAACTTAGGCTACACACACACACACACACACATAGTGTTATTCTATCGAAAACCATTCTCGGTTGTTTCAGGTTTAAAATGTGGTGAAAATATTGACTTGAATAAGTCAAGAATAATTTAAATAGTTTAAACCAACAGTTTAAATGAGTTTACTACTACGAATCTAACTAACAATTGTGGTTCTTTAACAATAACATCAGCAAACCATTTTTGAAATATAATGACAACAGAATAGCAGTAAAGGAAACACTTTTGAAGAATGTAGAAATTCAAGTGCTTTTAAATGAACCAAACTTTGATTCTGGTATTTTCTTAAAACTCTTAAGTTCTGAATACTTCGTTGGAATCTGAGTTTTTGCTTTTACATAATCAAAGAAAACAGAACCATCAAAATAATGTTCTCATGATATGTAATCTAAAATGTATTTTGATCTGCTGAATCAAAACAATAAGATAAGAAATCCTTTGCTTGGCTCAACAATTTCACATCTCAATCACATCACCGAACTTTTGCATGTATTAATATGCTTAGCAAAATCGGGTCCTTCTTGAGAATTCAAATTAGGTCAAATCCGACGAAACAGCTCCTAAACCAAAGATTGTTGTAAGCTCTCGCTCACATTTCTCACCAGAGATGCAATAAAAGTGGTTCAAAACTGGAGTGGAGACGTCAAGACAGCCCCACGTGGTGTTCCAAGTCAGGAGAAGAGAGCTCTTGGCTGGGATGAGAATTTTTTCTTCCATGAAATCATCCTTGTGAGAGGGGATGGAGGACGCAGACGGTGGATTTGGGGCGTTGTGAACTCAGAGAAGTGTGATTTCCTCTTCCCTGGCTGCAGAAGTAGCGGAGGAGAGAGGTAGGTAATCCTGGCTCAGAATGGAAGAGTTGGACCAGGATGAAAGAAGAGACATCAGCAGAGAAGAAAGAAGGAATTAGGCTTTACCACAGGGGGATTCTGGATCATGACTGCTGGAGAAGCAATGTGAAGAAATGTTTGTCGGGTAGCCAGTGATATGAGAAGACTTTGCTGAGAAGAAGCTGACATAATCTTACTTCAATGTTCATGAAGGTTTCAGTTTCAGAACAAACCTCATGCTGATTCCCAGTACCTTCTGAATATTCTTACTATCATATTCACTCAGAAAAGCCGAAGTGAACATTTTAAATATAATATTTATGGTAGATTGATGTATTATTCATTGTAGACCGTCAAATTCTTAATTGGTTACTGGCTATGGCCAGGAGAAAGCCATCTGATAAATTCAGGGCAGCTAACTGCAAAATGTAAAACCTAAAAATGTCCAATGCTTATAAAACAATATTCAAGGGTGTTGAATAATGGCTACAAAACATCAGACTTTGCAGGCATCAAAAACTAAGTAAGTCCTTTTCTCCGTCTTCTCATTTTAAATTCGCTTGATTAAAGCATTTGTCTCAGACAATTCTTGATGGCACATTTAACGAGTGCTGTGTAATTTGCTGGCAAAGAAAGCGTTAGCATTGTTAGGATGGAACAGCACCTGCTAAATAAGATGTCCAGCTGCATGACAAGACTTAGACAAATAAGCTGATCACACAGTAAGTAACCTACATCGAATGAGCTAAGCGAATTACACTTAAAGAGCCCAAGTCTTGACATATACTTTATATTTCCAAGGACATGCGTATGACATCAAATATAGCCGCAAAATACAACTACAATACAAAAAATATATATAAACAGCATCTGTGGCAGCAAATGATATTGCCTCATTCTTAGATTGTAATATATATATATCATCTTAATGTTTAAGCATATAATGATATTCTAGCGAATTGTGTGCTTCTAATTCTAATCTCTAGAATATCATTTTATGCTTAAACATTGAGATTTACACTCATGGAAATTACTGAAGTAGTCAAACCTTTCATTAGAAGGGGTGACCCAATACTTTTGGCAATATAGTGTATAAATGTATTGCAAGACTCGCAGACTAAAACTGTGATGTGAAGCTCATATATTTTGTTAAAGGTAGCATAACTACAAGAAATTGCAAAAATATGAACAATGTGTATTGTAAACAATGTGTATCGTGAAAGTATTATAAAAATAAATATTGACTGGTTGTAATAAAAAATAACTGGTTATTCATTCTGCAACCAGACTATTCTGTCTGAGAATTTGAATGTGTTATTCCATTGAAAATCAGTGAGAAAACCCACATGCAAGAACAAAACTGAACCGTACATATTTTTTATTCAGATACCTATCAGCTTGCATTTTGGAATGTTATTCGCTTCAGATATTTAGAAAATATAAACCTGTTCTGAATAAGACCTCAGTTTCCAAACCTATAAATAAACCTTTGGAACCAAGAAAAAATAGCCATATATATGCTTTAACTCAGCGCTTTAAGTGTGAGGAAAAAAGATTATGGGTAGGTTACCCTGAGAGGGTACAGAATTGAGGTTTGAGGGTAAAGGAGACTCCTGGTTGTATTTTATCGGATATACTGCAGCCAATTGCTGCTATTAACTTGTGTCAGCGATCTCATATTGGACCATGAAGGGCAGCATTATCTTTTCTCCCCTGATGGAAGGTGTGTTTCATTACTTGTAGCCTATGTGCTCAATATTTTCATGCCCTAAGGGGTATTCTTGGTAATTGGGTGTATATTGAACTCTCTCCCCTTGAGTTTTGCACTCTAAACTTTTACATTTATGAAGTCCATTGCAACCTTTGAGACCTTGTGCTAAGTATGAGATTAAAACTTATTAAATTAAAATCAGAATAAATTAAAATAGCATTATCCAAACATTAAATCAAAGCCACTGCTTTTTTTCCATCCTGATTGGCAGCGCACACTGTTCAGCATTCACCACTAAGAACAACCAAGATGTACCAACCACCATGTGAGCAGTCTGCTAACAAAAGCACAGCCCACCGCTCTGGGCTACAGAGCCCTGCAGTTATGAGGGAACCTTCAGCCCTCCAGACCTCCGACTGGCTGCAAGAATCAGGTGTATAATGAGGCTATAGCCAGAGGGGCTGAAGAAACGTGAGGAGAAGAAGATTTTCAGGCTTGATGTGGACCGATGGGTCTCCAAGCAAAACGGCTAGGGCTGGGTGGAGCTTCGACCTGTCATACAAAAGAACAGTAAGTGCTAAAAAAGAGAAACGAGGGTGGAAAAGTCCCAGTCTGGCTGCTCTGCTTCCTGTAGTTTGCTCAGTAGTTGCATCACCACCATTTATTTATGATGAAAGGACAGCCAGCAGAATCTGAAGTGTGGAGGCAGAGAAATGTGGAAAATAGATCTTTTACAAGAACAAGTATAAATTTGACCTTAAAAGACCCAATGAAGTAACTTCAGAAGCACAGTTTGCTTTCCTTTGTTGACATATTTCATAATGAAAATGGAAGCTTGTCTTTTTTCAAATATTTTATAACTCCTTGCTTTCTTCACAGCCATTAATTGTGATTTGCTTCATTATATTCGGTGACAGGGGATGTTAATGGGAGGGATATGTTTTTCAAATATACATAAAAAATGTCATACATAAAATAGGTTGAACACTTTTCTGTGATACTTTTCTTTTACAATGATCATTTTAATTTCTGAGGTATAATTTATTTTAACATTTTTGAGAGACATAAAAGTAAAAATCCCAGGGTAATAAAACTGTCCTTATATCTGAGTCAAAATATTATGAAGAAACATACTTTTAAAATTCTTTAAAAAAGTGATAGCATATTAAGAACCCCTGCAGACCCTCATGATTGTGTGTTAATAATAATCAGTAATACCTTATTTTACAGTGTCCTAGTTACATATTGCATGCATTTATTATAGTAAAAACAATAATTTATGCATAAATACATTCAACTAATCCTAAATCACACCTTATCCCTAATCCTATAGTAAGTATTTGTTGTTAATCAATATAATGCAATACATAACCAGAGGTGGAAAGAGTACTAAAATATTCTACTCAAGTAAAAGTACCGTAACATTAATGACATCATATTAGACTATAGTTGAATTAAACACACTCATTTAGCAGCAGCCTTTTACAGCTAGTTTGTGACGTTGTCTTGTGTTCAATGTTATTGAATTAATGTTATTTTAGTATCATTATGAACATAGTATTTATTCATATTTTGACGTTTTACCGCACAAATAAATGTACCAGTCTAAAAATCTACTCAAGTAAAAGTATCACTTTTTATTTATCCTCTTCCTACTACTTGTTTCACTTCTGTTTTAGTTTTTATAACCAATTCTTACTGTCTTACACATTGGTGGTGGATGAGGAGATAGCCCCCTTACTATGTAAAGCGCTTTGAGTGTCTAGAAAAGCGCTATATAAATGTAACAAATTATTATTATTATTATTAGTGTGGTGCAGGATTCCATGTGGTGAGCGAGTGACCTCTGGTGGTGAGTAACAGGGAGTGCATGGACAGGATTCGTGACAAAGGCAAGGTTAGTTTGGGTTGTAAAATGTGCTGCAACTCCCCAACATGTAGTGTAATATTTGTAATATATAATAATCATTATCATTATTTTGATGAATTATTAATATGTGTACACTTGTGTAAATATGTAAGGAATATATGTAATTTGTGTAAAATTGAAGGAATATTGTATTAATTTTCACTTGATGGTTATGCCACATAACATTTTAATTAAAATGTTTATAAAACTGCTCTTAAAATCCTATAAACAAAGTGTAACCCATATTAAACCAATATGAATACAACGAGTACGTTTTAAACTAGACATTGATTCTTGTAAAAAATAAAATAAAAACACTTTCTGAACTCAACATCTTGTTTTAATTCTGCAGTGTACGATGTGTCGTATCACATCTCACAAGGCCTTTGACGTGATGTACACATCCGACCTTCTTTGAGACGTGCACATGCTTTCACTAGCCCTCGTGGACCTGAACAGCTTGCGAGAATCATCGCAGTGGCAGGTTGGGTTTTGTAAAAACTGTGAAGGGAGGCATGGCTGACAGTGCCAGGCTGGCAGGCAAACCTCCCCCTCCAGCCCCTTCTTTTTGTGCCAGTTGTCTTGGGCATTGCCAAAGGGTTGTCGCACTGGACCGCAGTGATTGCTTAAAAACTATTGGTTGGAAGGTGCTATATTTAGTCCTTTATGGAGAAAATTATGACTAGACATAAAAGAAAGAGTTAGTAAGCATGTTTCTTATCAGTCTGTAATAAATGTATAGCCTCAGAAGTTACTTATAAATTAAAGTGTCATTTTAAGATTTATTTGTTGAAATGGTGGATTCTTCACTGTTTTAAGAGAAGGATAGAACCATCTTTTTTTCTATCCCCTTGTCCTTTTTAGACCATAATGAGGATGAAGGGTTACTATAGCAACTCAAGTACTCAGGTACAATTTATCTTTGTGAGGGCCAGTTCTAGTTAGCAATATGAAGCTCCCCGTACATAGAAAAGAGGAAAATCAGAAGCTTGACAGAATAAAAGCACCTTGCATTTGTGGAGTTTATGTGGATTCAAATTCAATTAATTTGCTGCTAATCACAAACAGACAAGCATCAGCTTTTTTGTGCGCACAACACGAGAAACCCTGCTGCATGCTAGGTTTTTGTTAATGAGCAAAGACTGCTCATTTTGGATCCATCAGTCATCTGTCTCCACTTCACAGCAGCAGATCAGAAACTGATCATGCACTAAAAAAAAGTCTTATTTCTTCAAATGTCTCATGTAGCCTAAATTACAAAAATGACTGGCTGTCATTTTTGAACTCCCGAAATATTTGTCAAATGCTACTTTTTATGTACGTTGTACACATTATGTTAGGCTCGTTTTCACAATGTTTTATCAAAAAAGTCAGTCTCTTAACTTACGTTCCTTTTTATTTACATCACAAATCAAGGATGTCTACATGAAAATAAAATGGGGGAAAAAAACTGTTGCTTTTCTGGTGACTTAAGAACAGAGCACATGAATAATGAATAATGTTTGATACGGTGCACTGAAACCATCTCTGGTTTTCCCATGGTTCCGGTGTGCATGCAGGTCAGGCTGTCAGAATATGTTACTGTAATTTGACTTAAGCTCCAAGCCCAAGGGAAAGAGGTCTGTTACCTTTGCAGAGTATTGCAGGCAACTCTTTTGATGGCTAGAAGACACAAGAGAGCAATGAAGGAGGAATGAGCAATATATGGAGAGCAAGGTTCTGTCAACTGGTAACCTGCAAGTTACCTCTGGCCTCATGCTTCTGCAAGTTTATCTGGTACAGTGTATTTTTCAGAACATTCTCACAACCCCAGTGACAGTTTTTGGTCATTGGATGCTCCACTATGACACAGACATGACTATTTTGGGATATTGAGGCACCCTAGGTGACAAATTGCATGTTTCACGACAATTTCAAAATGAAATGTCCAGTAAGTGGCACTAAATATGTTACGGGAAGTAGGGGAAGATATACACGATCTTGAGGTAAGTAACTGTGTAGAGTAGGTGTGAGTCCACTTTGTGTAAGCGAGATCGGACAACTGACTGAGGTGAGGTGTGTGCTTAAGTAGTGCTCGCTTAATTGAGTGTTGATGAGGTGCAGGTGGTTTGAGTTAAAACTCAAGTGACAGTGATCGCTGTGAGAGATTGGTGGTGGAGCCTAGCTGATCTGTGACTAAATGTACATCATCATTTATTTATTTTTCCCCAAAAGAGAAGAACATGAATCTGTTGGAATGTTATCACATTTGTTGCTGTCCGGTGAGTGGCTCTAAAAGGTTAATTATGTTTGAAAATAATGTATCACCTACATTAAATCCAATCCTAAACCTAAAGAGTATTAACAGAAGCAAACAGGAGATAAAAGCACATTCGCTGAAGCATCCATATCCTTAAGGCTTGATCCTACATGTCTTTGAGGTATTTTATCGTGACTCATATTTAATAGGACATGCTTCTGCATGTCCTATTAAAATCCCAAAGTAAAATGATGTACCAGGTGAGCTAACAGGCAAGTTGTATAAAAATCAGTACTGGTTATTTGATGCAAATATCAGAATGTATTACAATTACAAATACAATACAAATTAAGCTCAGATGAGCTTTATTTGTCACATACACAATTACACAGATTATAATGAGGAGTGAAATGTGTTCTCTGCATTTGTGGAGCACAGCCGACATTGCAGCGCCCGGGGAGCAGTCGGGGGTTCGGTGCCTTGCTCAAGGGTCTCACCTCAGTCGTGAACACTTCCTGCCAGAGCCAGGATTTGAACCCACAACCTTGAGTTACTTAGGGTTTCAAGTCCAATGCTCTATCCATTAGGCCACGACTCCCCTACTCTATTAGTTTACAAATCATGCACTATGGTAAAAGGTTTGCAAGAATGTATTGTAGAAGCATGCTTTTCAATGAGCCTATTTAGAGAGGGACACTGTCCAATAGATGCCCTGTCCAAATACCCACACTTGCAGTCTTGACCACTTGAGAGCGCGTGCTGCGACAGGAAGTGTGCAAGACTGTGCCAGGTCTTAAATACGCCAAACCGCAGTGCCCTTAACGTACACTAAAGCCACACTCTCTCTGGAAACGGAAGTTACGGAAGTATTCGAGGATTAGTGTATCTCATCATGTATAATGTTCTGGAAATAAATCGTAAGACTTTTTGCAGAGATCTCGCGTGAGGTCACGGAAACCTTTCCAATGTAAGGCAAGGCAAGGCAAGTTTATTTGTATAGCACATTTCATACACATTGGTAATTCAAAGTGCTTTACATAAAAGAATGTGAAATAATCATTCACAGCAATAAAAACAAGAAGTTAAAAATAATAAAACAAGGAGTTTTAAAATGATATAGAAATTGATTTAAAATGAGATTTAAAACAGTTAAATAGAAAATGATTATACATAAAATACAATGCAGTCAGTTCGGACGTAGCACAGCGCTCATTCAACAAATGCACAGCTAAATAGATGAGTTTTGAGACTGGATTTAAATGTGGCTAATGTTTTAGCACATCTGATCTCTTCTGGAAGCTGGTTCCAGCTGCGGGCGGCATAATAGCTAAAAGCGGACTCCCCTTGTAAGTTAAATATTAATAATAATTAGATAGTACATGTAATTTGGTAGTAAAACAAAGTGTTGCATGTTTTATAGGTGCAAAGATGATTAGTGGTGGTACTAATATTCTACAACATTTGCAGCTGCTTTTTATCACATACTTAGAAGCACCACAAATTAAATTGTATCATCTGTTATAGGGACTACTGAAAAGACATTTGAAAAATGATTTTAAAATGCAAAGCATTTAAATAAAAATAACACCCTGTGAACATTTTAAATGCTTGTTTTTACAACACTATAACTGTCCCATCAAAAAATTAAAAGTTTTCACTCAAATCTGGTCTTCATGCTCACTTGAACACTTGGACCAAATACAGGAAATACATCATATAAGTAGTGAAGTGGTCAAGTGCAAAGACCACATGTATGGGTTTTTGGACAGAGCAAGAGTTTAGCTCCAACCCTAAAATACATCTGAACCAGTTAATATAGGTCTTCAGGACCTCTCCAAGAAACTTTTATGCTCTGCAGGATGCTGGCCCTCCAGGAGCAGGACTGGACAACTATGGGATCTGGCCTTTGAAGAATCTGATGAAAGACACTTTGAAACATGAAATAGCATTAATAAATTACATTTACTCAAAATAGTGTTGTTTACAGCGTTTTGGTAGCAGAAGCATTTCGAGGCAGAATATAAAACACCACTTTGGTGTACGATACTTTTATATGTCTGCATGGTTTTCCTGGAGACCTGAAGGATTTGTTCAGGCACAATGCTGTTTTGTCTGACGGCTCTGACCAGAGCTGTGGTTTGAGGATGTCCTAAAATGTATTACAGATTTGTTCAGCTCAAATATATTTGCTCAGCTGCACCAGGTTTTAGTCAGTGATAGGAATGATGTTTGTGTCTTGTATGTGCCTGTTCTCACTGCTTCTTGTTCCAGTGCCTGACGATGTTCCATCGGGAACATCACCAAGCAAGAGGGGGAATGTGTAGAGAAATGCGATGGAAAAACAGCACATCGTTGGGGAATTTGGTTACTTTCAGAAAGGGAAAGGTCATCTGACCCCATCACTAACTCTTCCACGGCGACTCAGTGTCTGCATACTTTAAGACACCCCCCTCATCCAGCACAAGACCGCTACCTTTTCATCAAGACAGACAAAAGGAATGCGATCCACATATAGGATTACTGACATTTATTCCACTCACGATTATTAAAACTATCTACCCAAGAAATATATGGATATTAATATGTACTCTTTCCTCATAGGCTTGATGTGATGATTTTGAATATGAATTACATAAGAAATGTGTGATGACTTTCCTTTGTGCCTTCAACTGCATAAACTGTAGTGTGTAGGTTGTGCCCAATTGCAATGTTTAGTCTCTAAAAGAAGCTAGTGTCGTAAGTCAGAAATGTGTGGATGACCGTTAAGCTTTGGCATCCTAATGTATGTTTACAACAGACATAAAAGATCTGTACGTTATCTTTCACGTTGAATTAAATATCAGATGACGAGTGGGCATGGCCCCAGAAAACCATGGACATGGGTGGAGCTCCGCCCCATACGGACAATCTGATTCGATCAGCCGCCGGTGGGCGGCGTCCAAACCGGACAGTTGAAAGATGACGCGCGCGGCGCGCGCTTCTTCTCTTCCTCTTGCAACTCTCGGCGCCTTGAACTCGGCGCGCTCCAAACGCGCGCAAGGCTGACCTGGAAGCCGGCCCGCCGGACTCTCTCTCAACGAAACCAACCATCGGAGGGGGTCTAAGACCGTGCCAAAGCCGTAACGGAGCCACGAAGTCAACGGTTGCGGAGGAGAGCTTTCCCGGTGACGCCACGCGACAGCGAAGCAAGCCATCTCAAGTCTCCACACGAGAACGACAAGGAGACCGAGCTGAACACGTGACGCCCAAACAAAGAACTGAACTCACGCGGAAAACGAAACAACTCCAGCCTGTTTTAAACCCATCCAAGCAAGTACAAACTGAATTCCTAATCCTGACTAAACCGTTAAAATTCGATCTGAATGCAGTAACAAAGCAAAAGATTTGTTCGTGATCATTTTCCTGGTAGTTGTTATGAAGTAGAAAGAATGGTATTCTTTCATCCACAGTTACCTTCAAAACTTTCGTATGCCTATGTGTGTGTATGTCTATGTCTTATCAGTTAATCCATTTATGTTAGAATAGCAATATCACGAATAAATCGTTTTTCATTTCATAAAGAATTGTCTCTGGAATGTGATTTTAAGTATTTTTATCCTTACTTGCCCTAAAGATAACGCAGCCTAGCTCAAACTTAACGAAATTATCAATCTCGTTTATCTACCGGGGCCACGGAATGGAAGCGAGATTGTAATTGAGAGTAACAGAATGTACCTTTTAGTGATTGCTGGACAAGCACTTAATAAGGTGTAAACTGTAGGTTAAATATTAATATGACTTTAATCAAGCCATATTAAATATTTAATAACTAATTCCCGGAGCTGAAACAATAGCTCTATATTAAACTGGTATTTTTACTACATAAATGGTGGAGGACAAAAGCGGGCATTAAAGATTTAGATCTGAAAATCAAACCAGAGACAACATACATATTTCTCACTTTTATCCGAAAAGAATTGAGTAAATATAGAGAAACGAACGGTTATTGGTGATATTGCATGCTTGTTTGCATAAAACACAGTGAGGTTGAATGAAAGAGAGTGTAACTGTTAACTCGAGTTCGAGAAGAAATTAAACTGCAGTAAATAATTAATAAAAGTCGCTCTAAAGCGCATGAGAGGCAACAAGCGTGTCCCTTGTTGCCCTCTCTTAAGGCCTTCGTGGTAATGCTTTGTTAGTGCGTGTTCCACTGCAAACCCAGCCACGTGACTCTCCGCTGTAGAATATTAAAGTAGCTATTTAAGTAATTCTCAGCCAATTTTTGATTTCACGAGTGAAATTCAGACGCACGGCGCCTCAAAGGAGTGGCCAGTCGCTTTTGAGAAAGGGAGACATTTTGCAAATCGATTTAATTGTTTGTTTTGTTATATGTGCGGTCTAAACAGACAAATATTCACATAATAGCGCTGAGGCTTTGTTGGGTTATAAGTAACCCGTAGATAAATGTATCTCGTCCTAAATGAGTGAGATTATATGTGCTATAGAAAATTCAAGTCTGAAGCGTGAAGCACATTTTCCTCCGACCAGTTTAACCACGTGGAGCTTAGCCACGTGTAAATAGTATTAGCGCTAAGCTAACAAAGAAACTGTAGCATTGTAGCAAAAGCCATGCTGGTAGCATTACGGCTAGCGATTAGCACATAGCATTTACAGCTTGAATGCAGTGTGTTTGGAAATGTGGTTCACAGCTAACACTAATTCCCTTCTCTCTCTTTCCCTCTCTCATTTAAAAGACTAACTATGTTTTGAGTTGGCTGTGTTAATGTTCATCAGTGTTAACAATTTCACAGGTTGGTTTAATATACTGTTGATTAGATGGTGAGTTTGATCTCATTCAATTATAATGGCTTTTATGATTTTAAAACACATCAATGGATAAGCGCTATTGTTAGGAATGTTTAATTGTTAGTTGAATGTCACAATTGATTACAAATTAATTTTGAATTAATTTCATTTAATAAAATTTTCAATTCCTGCTTCCAACAACAGCATCCATTTACGAACCATAAACGCTTTATAATTTGACCACTACAATAAAACCTTAAGTTATCTAGAGGGCCAGAAATTTTTAATTTCATTTACAAGTAGGATACCGATTAATTATTATTATTATTTTTTTTTTTGGTGTTAAGGACAATGAGAGGAATGCTTAAGTTTGGAAATTATTTTAATTACTATTATGGGAATCCAAAACTAGTGATTTAGAAGCTGTAAATTAATTTAATAATTAATTATGAATTCGAACATTCTAATTACATTTAATAATTAATTACACTTCCTGTCTACATTTTGCAACAATATTGGTTTGTCAACTCAATTGCAGATTGCATTTGTAAATTCTAATCCTAAGTGAATCCTATTAATTTTAATTATAACATCATAAATTTTAATTAGAAACCAAATTCTAATTTTTAATGCTAATTCAAACTTAAATACAAGTCCGGCTCTATCTGTAGGCCACACTTCATTTCCTTAGGTGATCTGATTAACTCAAGTAAAATTTAATAATTTTATTAAAATAATTTTATTAAATTAAAATTAGTCCTTTTACTTAGGCCTGAGAGTAGATAGTGCTCCCCTAGTGCTGTGTTAGAGAAGTGACAGTGACACCATACAGGTCATTTCTCACCAATCTGGAGCATAAAACGTAACCTTAGCATAGCGACTCAACAGCACCACCTTGTGCCAACGTATTAGTTTTAAATCTTGGGAATAAATCTTAATTTCTTTTCTTTTCTCCTGTTACTAACTTCTAATTTGACTTGTTTGCTTAGCCAGGGAAGATCACGAATAGAGCGAAATGTCACAATTGAACATATGTATGAAACTTGAGAACCACATTCAAACTGTTTATCATTTACCCTCTATTGTGAAATCCTATTCCCCCAGGTTAAAGCAGGCGCAATGAGAAGATAGACATCGGCAAAAGTTTTAACACGCGTGACACACGCTGACCAGCGTTATGTGTGTAAAATCCTGCCATTCAGGGACAAGTACTGTCATTGCTGTTGTTTTCCATCAAGGAGAAAATTGGAATAGCAATACCAGTCTTGTTACAAAAGAGAAAACTTTACAATCCTCTGATTAGAAGCGTCCTTCTAAATCAGACTTAACAAAGCGAAGAGAGAATCTGCTATTAAAAGAGAGATCGGTCTAGTGTTATTGTCCCTGTGTACTCATTCTGTTAGTGTGCTTTTCTTTCTGTTTCCCAACAGTGCTGCCTCTACGTGGGCGCAATTTCTACGCAGAAGCTGCAAATTACACGCACCCCATCACAGAGGACCACAGAAACAGAATCACACTCAACACTAGCATACACTACACTGTGCACATTCACACCCCTGTTGTTTTGTTTGTGTTTTTGTTTTGCTTTGTTTCCCATCCAAGGTCTGTGTCAGGGTCCAAGATCCCATCACCGCCAGAACATGTATCACCAGCCAGAACATGTCGGTCACTGGGAAGGACTGGAAATGTGGCTAAGTGCTACAACAAACAGCATCCTCCCTAAAGCTGCTGAAGCACTCCAACATCAGACACAGGACCAACTAGATGACAACATCACAAGCATCATGAGACAAGACCCAAGTCAAAACTACAATCACAAAGAATTAGCCAAGATCACCTCAAGCTTAAGTCACACACTCATCGCCACCCTCAAACTGAGCGACAAGTGCGCCGCTAACGCCAGCAGGAGCTGACAAGCGCACAACGACGCATAGAGCAGCTGGAACGTGAAGCTCAGGTACGACGGAAGGGACCGATGAGGTGGAGCAAGCGCCGATGAGGAAATCAACAGGCTAAAAGAAACTCTAGAAGCTACCAGACACGAAAATGCAGCAACTCAAAGAGGACCTCGCTGATTGTGCAGACAAGCTACAGTATGCAGAGAAGCTACTAGAGAACACAAAGACTGACTTCAGGGACAAAAACAGCAGAATCAAGGCCCTCGAAGCTCATTTGGCTGAATCAAGAAACGAGATCAGCCGCCTAACACAACAGCTCGACTACGTCACAGAGGAGTCTGAAAGTTTCCAAGAGGAACTCAAGCACGCTTACGAACCACGCCATGAGCCATCAAGGACAGGACGTGCACCAACCGCACCTGCCAAGCAGGACCAAGTCACCTGTGCCTGGACTGACACGTGAACATAAGACAGAGGGGGTGATGTTAAAACAGTCACCAGCGCCGTCTGAAGAACTTTATATCACGACAGAACCAGAAGAATCTGCTGCAGCCAGCCGCAGATCGTCGCACAGCTTGGACCTAAAAGACCTTGACAAGCTCGCCCGAAACGTTGGCAAATTCAACCCCAGCGTGCCAAACAGCCAAACGGTCCAAGCGTATCTGCAAGATATTGATTTCCATCTGGAAATGCGACCTAACGTTACGGACAAAGATAAACTCTATTTACTCGAACGACATCCAGCCCTGAAGTACGCAGCTTCCTGGACCGGCAGCCTGTTAACACAAAGACTGATTACCAACGGCTGCGAAAAGCCCTTATTAAAGAGTTCGCCGACCCTGAGTCCGATCAAGGCTTAGTGGCTGCCCTGGAGACGAGACAAGGACGCCACGACACTCCTCAAGCTTACTATAGTCGACTCAGACAAGCATATTTTGGAACTCGCAATGATTCTGACATGGAAGATGAACTGAACTTTAAAACTCTCTTCCTCAGGAATCTTCATCCTGGCATAAGCCACCATCTTGGCGTTCTCGCATGTCCACGAACGATGAACACTCAGCAGTTGCGAGACTTGGTGCAAAAGGCCTACTACAAACAAAAGATGGCCTCAGAAAAGAGCGCAAAAACCCCAGCAGTTCTTGATTTCAACACGCAACACCATGAACTGGCTCTAGAGGGCACCCAACGCCAAGACAGCGCCACCACACAGAGAATGGAATGCACCCCCGTCCAACAGAGAACGAGACTCACACGCTGACACCCGACCTGAACAGAGGTATGACCGATGGGATGGACCGCGTGGACGTCAACGCTCACCTGGACGACACTGGGAGAAGTGGTCTCATGAGAATCAGTGGGAAAAGGAAGACGAACCAGAGTCAGCCTGACTAGCTGTCAGACAGAACGGCAGTGACAAGCTGAACAAATCAGCCCCAGAAAACAGCACCGCTTCACCTTGCTCTCAGAGAACAGTAAACACCCTAACTTCAGATGGACATGAAACCCCACCTGAAAACCCAGCAACAGAGTTAAACACTAACTCAACACCCAATACTCCAAATCACAGCAGCGTCCAACAAACACCTGCTGATGAAACTCCAAGTTCCTGAAAGTGCTGTCTCAGTCACCTGCCATTCCTCCGGAGAACACCAGATCAGGTCTGACATCCTAAACGTTTCCTCCCAAACTCCAGCCCCTCAAATGACCAAAACGATGCCCTCACCATAGCAGGTGCATCACATGAAGAGTCCTGGACCTTTCATGCCCTCCCACCCAACCCTACAGTGGCAGCAGTAACCGCCGCCAGCACGCCACTGGCGAGCACACCCTGCCCTCCTGCATTCAATACCACCTCAGTTCGCTGCTGACGATCTCCTCACCCTCACATGCGGATTCGTCACTCACGAACCATGACAGCTCACATGTCAAAACCATGATAACACATCCTCCGAGCTCCGCAAGCTCCACTCTGTCGACTACATGCTGCATCTGCAAGACGGTGTCCACACGCATGTCCCTGAGCCACTCACTGCGCCACAGCTCGTAGTTCCTCACGGCCAGAGGGGAGTACATGGACACACGCACACGATGCACCATGATGGGTTGCCAGTGCCAACCGGCAAATCCAAACCACCGACAGGAAAAGGGGGAGGATCCGACCCACTGACACAGACCGACAACCATATGCACCACACAAGCATAATTATTGTCATTTTAGGAAAACATATAGCAACCATGCTTAGACACAACCCATATTCTCTCCTCCGCAGCACTGCTAGGACCAATCTAGTAGAGAGGAGTTACTCTCAATTTTTTTTTTTCCATTATTATATAATTTTTTATTAATTTTTTTTAATTTTTTTTAATTTTATTTTAGTTTAAAACTATTTTTTTTTTTTTTTTTTTTTTTTATTTACTTTATCGTTTGGGTTCTTTATCGCGTGTCTCACTTTGTGTTTCCTTTCCTCTCTTCACTTTGAACCCCTTAACCAAACCTTGAATCCAGGTCCTGAAATTGAGATCGACTTCCGTCAGTAAAGTCGTTGTAATTGGCCAGAGAACCGCTGTCGACCGATCGAGGCCACCCGCCAAAATCATGAACGACATGATACACGATGTAAGTTCCTCGATTGACAACGTAGCCATGAATAGGATTCCGTGCTACACGATACCTCTTAGCCTTGTTCAAACGTTGTAACCCGGCCACTGCGGGCCCCGCTAGTCTCATCCAAACCCATCTCGCCTTTCCGGTGGCGCTATTCCCATATACGCAAACCCGGAAACAGGTGATTTAGTGGCCTTTTCAGTTTGCCCATTATCGACGTTAATAATGTTTACCGGCTCAAAGGCGTTGTGAATGCGGGATTACGGCAAGGAAAACCTATGTAAAATCCAAACTCCTAAAGTCGTATTACGAGAACAACGAACGGTTGTATCTGGCCCCAAACTCAAAGATGGGCACGCTCACTTAGGACATTCACTTCCCCTACCCGAGTAAACTCTGCGTGACGCGATAATACCAAGGGCATCTGCGGTTTAGAATCCATTAAACCCGACACTAGCTGCCCCGCCGAAACAACACCACGTTCTCAAGTTGAGGTAACGCAAGCGAAATCATCAGAAACCGTTGGCTGGTCAGTACCCCAGCACGACCAGCCACCCTCACATGCGATTAACACGACGCCACGCCGCATTAATTTGCCCAACCAAATGTTATGGATCACTGTCCCGGCGGCGTGATCCTCCATATTGACGAGTTAGCATTGTATCACCTCACCGACGATGAATATCAGGTTGAAATCGAAATCTCTTAGTGAATTGACACCGGCTGACAGCGCTAGAAGCTATCGCCGCCGCCCGCCCGGCGCCAATTATTCGGTCCTGGTCTGCCGCTGACACGGCGCTTTGTATCTCTACTATCGTAGGATATGTTATGAATTTGACACTGGCCTTCCTCCTACACAAGCGAGTGAACGTCGTCCAAGAGTCTCTCAACAAATGCACGCCAGGCGTCCCTCGCCTTTTTCGACGTGGTAATCCCGACCGAGACCCGAACCCGAGAATTTGAACAACCTGACTGAGATCATGCCTATATCGAGCCCCTGACAATTAAAAAGTCAAAAATGACCCAATTGTCAATAAGGATGAACAATGCATCCCTATGTCTTCTCAAGTTTCTAACCTGTTCCTTCCCAAATTACCCTGCACCAGGTTTTAGTCAGTGATAGGAATGATGTTTGTGTCTTGTATGTGCCTGTTCTCACTGCTTCTTGTTCCAGTGCCTGACGATGTTCCATCGGGAACACAAGCAGGGGAATGTGTAGAAATGCGATGGAAAAACAGCACATCGTTGGGGAATTTGGTTACTTTCAGAAAGGAAAGGTCATCTGACCCCCATCACTAACTCTTCCACGGCGACTCAGTGTCTGCATACTTTAAGACACCCCCTCATCCAGCACAAGACCGCTACCTTTTCATCAAGACAGACAAAAGGAATCGATCCACATATAGGATTACTGACATTTATTCCACTCACGATTATTAAAACTATCTACCCAAGAAATATATGGATATTAATATGTACTCTTTCCTCATAGGCTTGATGTGATGATTTTGAATATGAATTACATAAGAAATGTGTGATGACTTTCCTTTGTGCCTTCAACTGCATAAACTGTAGTGTGTAGGTTGTGCCCAATTGCAATGTTTAGTCTCTAAAAGAAGCTAGTGTCGTAAGTCAGAAATGTGTGGATGACCGTTAAGCTTTGGCATCCTAATGTATGTTTACAACAGACATAAAAGATCTGTACGTTATCTTTCACGTTGAATTAAATATCAGATGACGTGGGCATGGCCCCAGAAAACCATGGACATGGGTGGAGCCCGCCCCATACGGACAATCTGATTCGATCAGCCGCCGGTGGGCGGCGTCCAAACCGACAGTTGAAAAGATGACGCGCGAGCGGCGCGCTCTCTCTTCTCTTCCCTCTTGCAACTCTCGGGCGCTCCTGAACTCGGCGCGCTCAAACGCGCGCAAGGCTGACCTGGAAGCCGGCCCGCCGGACTCTCTCTCAACGAAACCAACCATCGGAGGGGGTCTAAGACCGTGCCAAAGCCGTAACGGAGCCACGAAGTCAACGGTTGCGGAGGAGAGCTTTCCCGGTGACGTCACGCGACAGCGAAGCAAGCCATCTCAAGTCTCCACACGAGAACGACCGAAGGAGCCCGAGCTGAACACGTGACGCCCGAAACAAAGAACTGAACTCACGCGGGAAAACGAAACAACTCCGAGCCTGTTTTAAACCCATCCAAGCAAGTACAAACTGAATTCCTAATCCTGACTAAACCGTTAAAATTCGATCTGAATGCAGTAACAAAGCAAAAGATTTGTTCGTGATCATTTTCCTGGGTAGTTAAGCTATGAAGTAGAAAGAATGGTATTCTTTCATCCACAGTTACCTTCAAAACTTTCGTATGCCTATGTGTGTGTATGTCTATGTCTTATCAGTTAATCCATTTATGTTAGAATAGCAATATCACGAATAAATCGTTTTTCATTTCATAAAGAATTGTCTCTGGAATGTGATTTTAAGTATTTTTATCCTTACTTGCCCTAAAGATAACGCAGCCTAGCTCAAACTTAACGAAATTATCAATCTAGTTTATCTACCGGGCCACGGAATGGAAGCGAGATTGTAATTGAGAGTAACAGAATGTACCTTTTAGTGATTGCTGGACAAGCACTTAATAAGGTGTAAACTGTAGGTTAAATATTAATATGACTTTAATCAAGCCATATTAAATATTTAATAACTAATTCCCGGAGCTGAAACAATAGCTCTATATTAAACTGGTATTTTTACTACACAGCTCAACATGCTAGACGGAAGTTTAAACCCACCATAAACCTTGTACGCTTTTCTCTGCCGGCAGGCCTTTTCATGTAGTACACAGTGGTTCCTGATACCTCAATGCCTTTACAGTAAAAGGCTTTTTTTTTTAAGAAAATGCTGTTGTTTGCCTATAACACTGGTGTGAAAAATTATTCTTTAAAACATTAAGCTGCATTTTAGACATCAAGAAATCCTCATCCCCCTACTCTACTCAACCTGCATGTTGGGTTCAGGTCAGAAATGACCGGCCTACAAAGTATTGTTTATAAATCTCTCATTATGCAATGCTGTTTCCAAAAATAGGATTTAATATTTTTATCAACTTGTTTCCTTGCAATTTGGACAGGTTTAGCTTTGGAACCAATCGATCAACCTATTGAGTTTATGCACCTCTTTTTTTTCATTCAAAAGGTAGGTCACTTTTGCCGGAAAACAAAATAAGATTTTTCAATACAACATGAGGGTTAATCATTTTTGGCTAGGAATTTCACTCAAGCTGAACTTTTGGCATTCAAAATTAGGTCAGATAATTTAACCCCAGATTCAGGGGGAGTGTCATTTAATGCAATTTCCAAAATGGCAGTAATTAAAAAGATAAAACAATAAATAATAAATATTTATATATACTATTATTATTACTGGGGGAAATCACAATCACAATGACCAAAGTGCCTATTTCTAAGAAGGCGTGAGGGTAAATATAAATGAGATAATATAATTTAAATTTGAGTTCATGGATTGTTTGTGCCATGATTGGAATAGGAAAATAAATTATCTTGGTGAGTCATGTCATCATCTTGTTTTGTTGATATTAGATCATGACGTAAGATTGATGGGAATGAATGTCAACCTGAGTATCTCCACCGCCGGCTTTGCCTGGAACATGGCATTAGCTCTGCAGTTGAAGAACTCAGACTGCAGAGGTTGTGGCTGTAAAATGAGCAATCAATTTAGTGGTAGCGATCTCAAAGCACAGATTAAATTATGGTTCATTTTGAGAGCTGTGCTAATTGGAGCTTGAAAATGGAGCCACGGAAGTGGCTGCAAGTATAAAATGCTCTGTTGCTCTTGGAGTTCAAAAAGATATGCATGAAACTTGCATATTCATCTTCCCTGGTCTTTTCAAATAGGCCTGCATGCTGTGAGCAGTTCATGACTGATATTGCCATGTGGGTTAGCTAAGGCTATGTGCTGAATATGCATCACCAGGTTTCTTTTCTTCAGGAGTTTGACACCTTCGGAGCTTCATGCGCCTGACAACCGGTTGGAGGGGTTCACAGCAGCCAATTTGCAGCAAGAATGTTTCCCACACATTAGTTGAATTTGTTTACTAGCCATTTCACACATGGAGGCACTTAACGCCACACTAGCATTTAGCACAGTGCATGTGTTTAAAAGGAAAGAGAAAGAGAGGGAGAAATAGAGTGGTTCAACAACAATTGAATTGAGAGAAGCTGAATCCCAGTTCACATTGATATACTAACTGTGTACTGGCAAGTGTATCCTGCCAAGTACACTGGCAACCACCCACAACACAACTCCCTTGCACTGTGGAGGCGACTTTTGCACAGGTTTCAGTGTTTTTGGCTAATTTAGGTTTGCATGCATGTGAATTGGGACTCAACCCTTCACATATTTTCCACAAAAGCTTCACCTGTGTTTGTGGGAGGCAACATTAGCCTGTGGCTATACTGACCTCAGTGCACTGCAGATCTTGAATGCTAAGAACTTCGTCTTCTGCCTCAACATTGAACATTAAATATGATTCTAAATATCATATTATTACATTTTAGAGTTATAATCCTGGAATACAACACTTTGGCCATTCTAAAGTCCACTAAATAAACATCCAATAGCAAGCTTTTTTTTTTTTTTTTAGCTTTTTAAGAAAAGTCGTAATTGCTTAAAGTGCCCCTATTATGCAATTTTTAAGGTTGATAATATTGTTTTATGAGTCTCTTAAAAGAGGTTTGCATGCATGCAAGGTCAAAAAAGACTTTAATTTTGTTTAATTTGACCTAATTTCTAAATGATTTGTAAACGACTCGTGCAAAGCAGTTCAAAGATTCAGTCTCTCTACACCCCTCCTTTCTGTGAGCCCTCACTACTGTGATTGGTCAGATGGCGCAGTTCTTTGTGATAGGTCTACTGCATACAGCGCATACAACGAAACACCCATTGTAATAACGGAATGATAGCCCTGGAGACTTGTCAATACATAGAAAAGATGGAATCGATTGTACCTTACGATTAGAGCCGCAGTCTGATGATCAAACGGTTGAAGTGGCTGATCGACAGGAGACTGATTCGCAAACATGACTGGAGCTGGACGTTTCTCAGTGGTAAGTGTCAAGTGTTAACAAGTGTGTCGTAATTATAAGATGTGATAGCAAGTTGTTCGCAACTTAGAACATTGGCGGACATTATGCAAATTTGTTACTTCGTGACGTACAGCCGCAACAGAATAAGATTTGAATTCCTGACGACTCGTTTAGGCGATTGCGAGCCGACTCTTTTTTTTTGATAGACAATAACATTTTTTATCGTACACTTTCAGCTTCACAACTTTGCAGATAGCTACATAACACACTGCATGAATGGTAATATTCGAAAAGGCATAATAGGGGCACTTTATTAGTAACTGTACTTTTTCACTTCTTAGCTGAACACCTGTCTAAGGGCAAAACATTACAGTCAAATCAATCAATCAAATCAAATCAAATATACAGTATTGAATGTCTTTATTGTCATTGTACTGGTACAATGAAATTGAAACGCAATCATTTGGGCGCATAATCTAATAAAATAAAGAAAATAATGCATCTAATATATACTAAAAAAGGATTAGAAACATTATGCACATAAAACGTCTCATGTTCAGCAGTCACGACTCATATTCAACAGTACACAAGATTAACTCACACAAGTTAAGTTATTGCAGTATTCAAAGCAGATAGCATAGAAAGTGTTAATCTCACATTCAACAGAACTGCACACCATCCCCTTCCTTTACTCCTTTACTTTGTACTGAAGCTGAAAGAGAATTTGAGTTTGATGCTTTTGATGGTCAAAACATTTAATGTAAGATTTAAGTAAATATTTGAAAACTTGTTTGACAATTTGTAACAATAGTAATGTTAAATGATCAACAGTAATATACAGGTATGTAAACAGCTCAATTGAGCCGCTTTCAGCATATTAGGCATAAGATTAAGAATGAATGTGTGGGTATTTTATACAAATTGAATGAACTTGGTTACACTTTCCTGGTAGTCTTTTTTGTAAATCCACATATGGCCCTAAACAAATTCAGTTGTTGGAACATTCTAAACCTTGCTTACAGCCATGGATATAAATACAGGATGTTTGTAGTATAGCAATGTCTTGTTATGTCAGAGATTATACTGTGGATGCACATGCCAAACAGCGCAGATGAAGCCTACGCAGAAGACTTTGAACGAGAACAACCATGTTGTGGGGTCATTCCAAACAGAAGAGCTCAAAAAGAACTGCTTAAAGGGTCCTTCGGAATGTTTTCTTCAGGATCAACAGATGGATGCTTCACTTCCAAGGATCTTTGCACTTCCGCAAAATGTATTCAGACTAATCGCCCTAAATTGACACTTGTTAAATAAATAAAACTTAATGCACCTGCAAGCAAGAATTTGCTGTTAAAAAAAGATGTGAAACTGTGAAAACCTCTGATTACATAATTTCATAGAAGTCGTTGCTATTATCAACCTTGAAACCCCTGCCTTTCTGTTGTTTTTTGTGTAGCAATTTCTTTTGATCTGTTTATCTATTTAATGTAACAAAAAAACTTTTCAGTTCTTATTAACTGCATTCATTTCAATAAACGTCAATTTTGCAATAATTATTTGGTAACATAAATGCAAAAACAAAAAGATTTAAAACATGAAGCATTATAAATCTAACAGTATAAAAGTATGTATTATTAGTTTGCGCTCTAAATGTGATTTTAATGTGGCAAAATCATATATTAAAACTGATATTCATTAATTGTGTCAACTGAAATGGTAACAGATGCTCATTTAGTTTGGAAAAATTATGTAAAAGTGCATTAAGAAAGAAGGGTGGAGCCTTGGGCATAACATATAGGCTACATCTAAACAGATGCTGGCTTTGGGAATGTTAGGCTTCTCTCAACTATCCATGAGTGCTTATATCAAGACGGTATGAAAAATTATGATTTTTAAATTATGAAAACTACAACTACATGAAAATGTATTTTTCAGATTGGCCACTACTGCACTTTTGCTATGACTATATTCAAAATACCAATATGTGCATTTTTGATTCATTTTAGAAGATGTAAAATGCTTGGCTTGGAAACAATAGGAAAGTACAGAAATGGGATATTACCTAAAGTATTCTAATTATTTCTCAGAAATATATACCTTTTGAGCTCATGGCTTAGCAGTGCCTGGGGTGTTGTACGAAAGTCTGAGCAGATGCTAAGTGATCATTTCTCCAGCAGCGAGTCAAAATGAGCCAGGTTGGCTCAGTAATCCCTTTTATTGAACGCTGCTGGTTTTCAGAATAAGCTCTGTTTTTTATCAAGCTGCAAAAGAGGGAATATATACTTAAAAAAAACTTGACAGTTCACCCAAACTCTCTGAATGTCCCACGAAGAACTGTTAATTATTTAGAAAATAAAATATCTGAAGGCCAGACACAGAATGATGTTTCACACCTTGCCGCCTCTGTACTTTCAGTGCAGATTGAAAGATAACCTCCCACCATTATCCATCATCTCAGTCAATCTGGTGAAATGTTATTTGCTTCATTACTGTGCAATATCACTGTTTATATCCAGAGGTAAGAATTTTGTATGATGAGCCCTGCTCTGTCACGGCAACACACATTGAATATTCAAACTCCTGGAACCCCTGGAAACTCTGGGACGCTAAAGAAAAAATAAACTTCTCTTGAATTTTTATTTTATTTAATTTATTCATGTATTTATTATTTTATTTTCAAATTTGTTCTCTTGTCATGTATGTTTAAATATTCATGTTGTTCATTTTAAATATATTTCATCTTTGCCATTAATCTGAGGCAACCTAAGTGGGTAATTTTACCATGTGGGTGGAGATCAGAGAAGCTCTCTCTCAAATCCCTGATAACAGCACAGGAGTCACAAACAATTCCCTTCCTGTTTAGGCATAATGCATTTATCATGTTAATTTGTCCTTGCTCTTTACATTCAAATTAATGTTCTAGTTTGTTTTTGGACAACTTTTACTTATTTATGGCATCTTATAAATTTAATAAATTGTGGTGAACTTAACGGAGATATTAAAAGGTTTGTTAATCCAAAAAGTATGCGTGAACTGAGCACTTCAATGAAGGGACGAATGACCGTTTTTATGCTATCTCATGGTTTATGTAAAAAGGTGAATTAAGACTAGTTTATTCGCTTTATATAATTTAGATCATTATTGGGTGATTTAATAATATAATTGCATATATGTTGCGTGATTATGTACACAACTTGATTACTTCACAAACTTGTGAATCGGCTATTTAAATCAGCTCATTGAAACTGTCTGAAAGACCCAGTTCGCTGAAATCGGATATCACTGTTTCCCTGATTCTATGGATTACAGGTTATAATGTTGAAAATAATGTTCAGTTTCTTACACAGACTGATTGTTTCACTTCATAAGATCTCTATGTATCATCAGGAGCCACATGTATTCATTTTGTCTTGCTTGTATATGTTTTATTATGAACCACCATGGACAATGATTTCAGCTAAAAATCTTCTTTAGTGTTCTGATGAAGAAGGGGGAAAAAATCACCAATATCTTGGACTGTCTGAGGGTAAGTAAATTAACAGCAAATGTTCATTTTGGGGTGAACTGTCCCTTTCAAGTACAATACTGTAATTGTACAATTTAGGAATTATTGCTTAAACATGCACAGAGGAGAAAAATGTGTATTCCCCCAGTACAAAATATCACCAACCATTTTCCTGCAGTGGTTGGTTTTGGTGTTTGTGTTTCACTTATGTTTTGCTCAGGGTATGAGAAGGAAACCTAACTTTTGAACTATTATGAAATTGGCTATTACCCTGCTGCTCCTGCATAACCTCATACTCAAAAAGGCTTTTCACACTTGAAATGAGCGTGTTCATAATGGAAGCGACGCGGTCGCGGTCCCCAAGGAGAAAGCGGTGCGCTTAGCCTTTTAAACGCGTTTTTAGGTGTGAAATGTGAACGGCCTCATGAGATGCACAAAGGCAAGAAAACAGACAAAATAAAAAAATAAAGGAAACAAGGAGAAAAGTATGTGAATATTTATTTGGATTAATTTTAATTAATTCACTTAATTAACTAAAGTGATTAATTCACTTAATCCCTTAATTTAAATTAACACTTTTCGCTGCATTGACTTCCATTAATTGACTGCATTGACTTCGCTTGCAAGTGCGGCAGATCGGAAACGCAAGGCCGAAAAGTTTTGCACTTCGCTGTGTTCCAAAGTTCAAGCTTGGTGAACTCTGGCCTGCAAATTCGCATCACGTGACACCATGTGACCTACGGCAGATCGATATGTCACAGCATGACCTCGTAGCTGAATTAAAAGAACATACATTTAAAACTACAGCGCTGCAGGAAAGTGGAGTAGATTGTATGTTTTTACATTTTAGAGGCATTATAATTTGTTTCGTGTTGAATTTAACTTTTTAAGAAGAAGCTGCAGAGCATAACGTCATATCACGACCGTTGCAGCATGCGATGGAATTTTGCATGCTCAAAGTCTAGTGTGATCGCAGCTTTAGTGTGGAGAGACTAATGTTAGTGTTTACTTGTACAGTAGCGTAAGAATAATACCGTCTCTTATTCACTCAAGTTCACATGCTTTCCATCTTTTGACATTTCTTCTCATCGGCTGCAGTTTACACAACGCGCGTTTCCTGTCACTGATGTGACATGAGCCTTGCTGCTCAATTTACAGGTGCATCTCAATAAATCAGAATGTCGTGGAAAAGTTCATTTATTTCAGTAATTCAACTCAAATTGTGAAACTTGTGTATTAAATAAATGCAATGCACACAGACTGAAGTAGTTTAAGACTTTGGTTCTTTTAATTGTGATGATTTTGGCTCACATTTAACAAACACCCACCAATTCACTATCTCAACAAATTAGAATATGGTGACATGCCAGTCAGCCAATCAACTCAAAACAGCTGCAAATGTTTCCAGAGCCTTCAAAACGGTCTCTCAGTTTGGTTCAATAGGCTACACAATTACGGGGATAGACTGCTGATCTTACAGTTGTCCAGAAGACAATCATTGACACCCTTCACAAGGAGGGTAAGCCACAAAAATGAATTGCCAAAAAAGCTGGCTGTTTACAGAGTGCTTTATCCAAGCATGTTACATCACAGAGTGCTGTATCCAAATGCGGTGCTAATGCGGTGCCAAATGTGGGGTTAAAAGTGGTGTTTAGAATGACGATAACCCGGGGTTTATCTGTACTATTAAAATATCTGTACTATTAAAATATCAATTATTTATTTACCCTTGTCCCTTGCATTGCAAAATAACGGAAATCTGTCTCATCCAGGCTGTGCGCTGCGCGTCAATCTGAATGGAGGCGGGGTGAAGTTACAAGTTTTTGCTGAGAGCTTGATGATATGAATGGCATTACAAAGTTTTATTGACAATCTATTTTTAATTCTTATCACTGGTTAACTATTTTTAAAACCCTCTGATTTAAAATGATAATAACGAATTATAAAAGTTTGTTAATAGTAAATGTTTGGATATTTTTTCACGGCACCTCACTGGGCTAGGGTATGGCGACTGCCATACTCTACCATACGGAAACGCCGCCCTGCTTCTGCTCCTTGAGTTCTCTCCAGCGCTGGAAAGCTGATCCGATATTTACACGGGTCCTACTTCTTGTCTTATCATTCTGCAGATGTTTTCCTCTTTTGTTTTTTATCCGCCATCTCTATCTTTCTGTCGCTCGGCTTCCCTGAGCGCTTTCTCCTCCATATCATGAGTAGACACGCCCCTTACTGCTGATTGGCTGCAAGTTTGTTTTGGTACTCGGCCCGACTTAGTTTTCTGAAGCGTTGAAAAATTACATAGCCCACCTTTAACTGTTCCATGCGCCGGTACGCACGTCCTGATTCTGCCGAGTTCGACGCGTTCCTGGGTCAACAAGGGAGGTGCTTAGAGTAAAATTGATCAACCAATCAGATGAATCACGTGACATCATCCAGATTGAGCGCCACTTTTTGAGTTTCTCCCTTCAACGTCTCCTTCATCTCACAGAGGTAAGTGTATTTTATTTAAAATGTGCATTTCAGATGTGTCCGTCCCTGCTCAGCATAATATATTAATTTCAATTTAACTGGATTCATAACTAAACATTAGCTAAACTGGTCATAAATGGCGCAAATCGCCGAACCCCTTTTCTATCGGGCAGGAAGGCGCCCACGATTGTTTTGCCGCCCGACCCAGTGTAGAGCTTCCCCCGTGATCCCGTCGTCGGATCTTTTCGTCTCATGATTTATAACACTTTTTCCATGCATTTGTTTAGCAGACGCTTATAGCCTATGAATACTTTTGCAAATGAGAAGCAAAACAATTTCGCGAATGGATTGGGACCAATAATGCAGTAAATAATAAACAAATAATCTTTGTTTTCCAACCGCAGAGACATAGGCTACTTATAAATCATCTAATATAAGTCAAATATTAATCAATAACTGTATTTAAATAATAATAATTACGAAATATCTTGAGTTGACCCAGGGACTTCAAATTCTTATGTTGACCCAGGGACGTCATTCCTTACAGTTCATCTAATATCAGACAAACGATAATCAAATCACTGTATTTTATTAATAATAATAATAATGATATATCTTGAGTTGACCCAGGGACGTCATTCCTTACAGTTCATCTAATATTAGACAAACGATAATCAAATCACTGTATTTTATTAATAATAATAATAATGATATATCTTGAGTTGACCCAGGGACGTCATTCCTTACAGTTCATCTAATATCAGACAAACGATAATCAAATCACTGTATTTTATTAATAATAATAATAATGATATATCTTGAGTTGACCCAGGGACATCATTCCTTACAGTTCATCTAATATCAGACAAATGATAATCAAATCACTGTGTTTATTAATAATAATAATAATGATATATCTTGAGTTGACCCAGGGACATCATTCCTTACAGTTCATCTAATATCAGACAAACGATAATCAAATCACTGTGTTTTATTAATAATAATAATAATGATATATCTTGAGTTGACCCAGGGACGTCATTCCTTACAGTTCATCTAATATCAGACAAACGATAATCAAATCACTGTGTTTTATTAATAATAATAATAATGATATATCTTGAGTTGACCCAGGGCGTCATTCCTTACAGTTCATCTAATATCAGACAAACGATAATCAAATCACTGTGTTTTATTAATAATAATAATAATGATATATCTTGAGTTGACCCAGGGACATCATTCCTTACAGTTCATCTAATATCAGACAAACGATAATCAAATCACTGTGTTTTATTAATAATAATAATAATGATATATCTTGAGTTGACCCAGGGACGTCATTCCTTACAGTTCATCTAATATCAGACAAACGATAATCAAATCACTGTATTTTATTAATAATAATAATAATGATATATCTTGAGTTGACCCAGGGACATCATACCTTACAGTTCATCTAATATCAGACAAACGATAATCAAATCACTGTGTTTTATTAATAATAATAATAATGATATATCTTGAGTTGACCCAGGGACGTCATTCCTTACAGTTCATCTAATATCAGACAAACGATAATCAAATCACTGTATTTTATTAATAATAATAATAATGATATATCTTGAGTTGACCCAGGGACGTCATTCCTTACAGTTCATCTAATATCAGACAAACGATAATCAAATCACTGTATTTTATTAATAATAATAATAATGATATATCTTGAGTTGACCCAGGGACTTCATTCCTTACAGTTCATCTAATATCAGACAAACGATAATCAAATCACTGTGTTTTATTAATAATAATAATAATGATATATCTTGAGTTGACCCAGGGACGTCATTCCTTACAGTTCATCTAATATCAGACAAACGATAATCAAATCACTGTGTTTTATTAATAATAATAATAATGATATATCTTGAGTTGACCCAGGGACATCATTCCTTACAGTTCATCTAATATCAGACAAACGATAATCAAATCACTGTGTTTTATTAATAATAATAATAATGATATATCTTGAGTTGACCCAGGGACATCATTCCTTACAGTTCATCTAATATCAGACAAACGATAATCAAATCACTGTGTTTTATTAATAATAATAATAATGATATATCTTGAGTTGACCCAGGGACATCATTCCTTACAGTTCATCTAATATCAGACAAATGATAATCAAATCACTGTGTTTTATTAATAATAATAATAATGATATATCTTGAGTTGACCCAGGGACATCATTCCTTACAGTTCATCTAATATCAGACAAACGATAATCAAATCACTGTGTTTTATTAATAATAATAATAATGATATATCTTGAGTTGACCCAGGGACGTCATTCCTTACAGTTCATCTAATATCAGACAAACGATAATCAAATCACTGTGTTTTATTAATAATAATAATAATGATATATCTTGAGTTGACCCAGGGACGTCATTCCTTACAGTTCATCTAATATCAGACAAACGATAATCAAATCACTGTATTTTATTAATAATAATAATAATGATATATCTTGAGTTGACCCAGGGACATCATTCCTTACAGTTCATCTAATATCAGACAAACGATAATCAAATCACTGTGTTTTATTAATAATAATAATAATGATATATCTTGAGTTGACCCAGGGACGTCATTCCTTACAGTTCATCTAATATCAGACAAACGATAATCAAATCACTGTGTTTTATTAATAATAATAATAATGATATATCTTGAGTTGACCCAGGGACTTCATTCCTTACAGTTCATCTAATATCAGACAAACGATAATCAAATCACTGTATTTTATTAATAATAATAATAATGATATATCTTGAGTTGACCCAGGGACTTCATTCCTTACAGTTCATCTAATATCAGACAAACGATAATCAAATCACTGTGTTTATTAATAATAATAATAATGATATATCTTGAGTTGACCCAGGGACTTCATTCCTTACAGTTCATCTAATATCAGACAAACGATAATCAAATCACTGTATTTTATTAATAATAATAATAATGATATATCTTGAGTTGACCCAGGGACGTCATTCCTTACAGTTCATCTAATATCAGACAAACGATAATCAAATCACTGTATTTTATTAATAATAATAATAATGATATATCTTGAGTTGACCCAGGGACGTCATTCCTTACAGTTCATCTAATATCAGACAAACGATAATCAAATCACTGTATTTTAATAATAATAATAATAATGATATATCTTGAGTTGACCCAGGGACGTCATTCCTTACAGTTCATCTAATATCAGACAAACGATAATCAAATCACTGTATTTTATTAATAATAATAATAATGATATATCTTGAGTTGACCCAGGGACGTCATTCCTTACAGTTCATCTAATATCAGACAAACGATAATCAAATCACTGTGTTTTATTAATAATAATAATAATGATATATCTTGAGTTGACCCAGGGACGTCATTCCTTACAGTTCATCTAATATCAGACAAACGATAATCAAATCACTGTGTTTTATTAATAATAATAATAATGATATATCTTGAGTTGACCCAGGGACGTCATTCCTTACAGTTCATCTAATATCAGACAAACGATAATCAAATCACTGTATTTTATTAATAATAATAATAATGATATATCTTGAGTTGACCCAGGGACGTCATTCCTTACAGTTCATCTAATATCAGACAAACGATAATCAAATCACTGTGTTTTATTAATAATAATAATGATATATCTTGAGTTGACCCAGGGACGTCATTCCTTACAGTTCATCTAATATCAGACAAACGATAATCAAATCACTGTATTTTATTAATAATAATGATATAGATTTTTTTTCTCTCATTTGAAGATGATCACTGGTTGAAACCAATTCAAATTCCTAACAAAAATGTCTTCTTTGTACAGATAGTGCTCATCTATGGAGAAAGATAAAGGGTAAATATTCATAAAATATTCTCTGTTCTACAAGAAATTTGACTTATTGTAACATTTGTACAAAATGTGTTTTTGTATGTTTTCCTTTGAGGTCCTCTGGTGTGCCTTTATTGACAGAAGAGTCACTTGCAACATTAGATGATGGAATGTGGCTGGATGACATTGTCATGGACATTGTATTGAGGTAATTCTTTTGAAGCATCATAAAACTGCAAATCATAATATTCTCAGCAATAATTTTCTCCGAAATCTTTCTAGGTCTATTCTTGATGAATTAGGGCGTCATAAAAGGAGGAAAACTTTGATCTATCCAGTGCATTTTTACACAAAATTAAAAAACAGGTAGGAGTTACTGATATGTTAATAAGGATCAATAAATTCATAAAGGGGCTCAATAAATTAATTTTAATTAATCTCTTTATATATTTTAAGAAACTCATTCTGTAGTTTCTAGTCTTGCATGGCCTTTGAAGAAGCCATGAACTGTCATAGTTATATATTGTATTATAGAAATGTATTGTAACCACATGATTTATCTTGTCATCTATGCAATTACAGTGGATTTTCAGGTGTCATAAACTGGACAAAACATGAGGACATTTTTTCAAGGACTATCTTTTGATAGTTGAAAATTATCTTGGGTGAGAACATTACATTATTTAATTACTGGTTGTTACTTATTACACATCTCTGGAAACCTCAAATATGACTGGTCAGTCTCAACTTCTAGGTGACTGTTGATTCACTGTAACAACACCTATCGGGTGTATTATGCAATTACAAATTTAATGTACTTTTCATATTACTTATTAGATGTCCATGTAAATGTTTATAATAAAGTAAGTGATAGTGCCCCTTAAGAAATAGCTCTGTGTATGGCACACATTCAATTATCAAAACTCATCTTACTTATATTGTCTGTTAATTATTTCTTCAGAAACCATTGGAGACTCACGATTGTGTGCTTCCCTGGAAACGAAAAAGAAGAACACATCAAAAGGGGGCGAAAACTGGTGCAAATAAGGAGGTAGATATGTATATTGCATTGGGGTAATTCAATTTGGGTAATCATATTTGGCGATGTTGCCCCTACAATTAAATAATGCTTCTACTTTTAGTCCCTTATCAAACATTTATATTATTAGATTTCTCTGTTTTTAATCAGTTGTGTTTTACATTTAGGCCCTGCATTTTAATGCTAGACTCCCAGTCTGAGCAAGTGAGTGACAGCATGGATGTGTTCCAAAACATTCGAAGGTTGGTTCTGTTGTATATTGGCACACATTTTTATGTAAATACAGCACATATTTTGAATTATTTAGTTTTAAGCATGCATGACTTTCTTCTATGGAACACAATGGAGGACATTGAAATGGTTACCGGGATTAGTCATTACCATACAGTGACAATTATAAGTATAGTGGCTTTTGAACTCCATGTAGCATGTAAAGGACCTTGGGATAAGTTGTGATGAAAAGTTTCAAACTAAGTAGCAGCCATTACCCATGTATTATATTCTAAGCCTTCTAAATGCATACATCAATTTTGTAACAGTAAAGAGTAAAATTAACATTTAATTTGACATCAGCAAACTTGAAAATTCGTTAATGATCAGTGAATAATCTTAGAATCCTAACTGTCCTGTTATTGTTATGAAGTAACAGCTGTCCTGTTAAAGTGATACAAAATTTCCTTCTGTTTGGCTAAACCGAGAATTAGACAGTAATCCACATATACTTGTATTAGTCTAGGGTAGTCACAGAGATAGATGTAATTTCAGGACTGTTCATTCTCCATTTAAAATATTTAAGCTTTATAGTGACAATTGTTAATCTGAGAAGGACAATCTTCAAAGATGGCAATGTTCTCATGTTGTGTTTATAGATCAATTATAGGTTTTTCATTTTAGGGCAAACTATCCCTTTTAGATATGAGTAAGCGTAATGCTGCAAAGCTAGGACAAGGTATGCTTTAACAAAAAGTTCAATAAAATGTGGCTGTCATTAGAAATTAACCTTTAATAAGTTTTTTTCTTCATTTCAGTTACTTGACAGAAATGTGGAAACACACAAGAAAAACGCCACGGATATTTTCTGCAGAGTCCATGCCAGCCCTGAACGTGAGGGTACCTGGACAGCAAGGAAACCTCTCTGAGTGCGGCATATTTGTGTTACTATATGCCGAGCAGTTTCTGAAGGTAAGTTCTGAAAGTAAAGTGTTGCAAGTGTTCCCAGTGCTGAGGCAGACGTTGCAAAGTAAGTTGCTTTCTGCATATGCTTTTTAAAACTTGCACTGAAAAAAGTTACACTTTGGACCCAAAAATAAATAATAATTATACCAAATATCAAAAAAGCCAATTTTCTTTTTTTTCATAAATTATATTTCCAATTTAAGATTTTACATTTAATTAGAGACAAACTAAACAATTTGGCTGTAACAAATTAGAGTAATTGTTTTACATTAGTCCAACTATCATGTTTTCAGTGATTCTTGCTTACAGATCTGTTCATTTATATTTACAGGAATACACTCTGCTCTCTCCAGTGCTTGCTCAGGGAGAAAATGGGAAAGGAATCCCCTTTTAGTCTGCTGACTCATACATTTGGTCCACAAATTTTAGATGTTGTCATCTCATTTTTAATCAGTCAGTGCAAGTAGTGGTACCCTCAGCCAGAGCACAAAGACAAATGAATGTTAAATTGTAACAAAAACTGTTATCTCAGTTAAGTAATGTTACATTGAATTGATTTAAATATACCACATATCACTGTTAGCGAACACAGACAGCGGAGTAATGTTAAACGTTCATGGTTTACTTAGCTTAATGTACAATTGAAAATGGCATACATTTTTTTCTGATTTGTTTTAAAACAGTACATGTAAAATATATATAGAAAAATAAAAATAACTAAAAATATCAGCCTCTTTCACTTCATTTATTATATGCACACATACATGTAGCAAGTTAATTTTAAATGTATATTACATTACATTACAGTGCCTTAGCTGTTTGTTTTTTCATATCTACATTCATTTTTAGAATTTGGTTAGTCGTCTTTTGAAATTCTTTCTATACTTTCGTTTCATGTTTTTTGCTCTGTGTGGAAACAATGGTCTTATCTTTCTTGTCAAATCTGTAGTTACTGCTGTAAATGCCGTTCCAGCCATGCTAGCATTTGTTACACTGTCATGCAGGTTTTCAATTTGCTGGCTAATGTGCTGAGGAATTTTCTGCAATTTCTGCACAGTCTCCATTATTTCATTTAACATCTGCACTTCAGTTTTTGAGTGGTTTGCTGCAATGTTCACATTTAACTGCATTGACGTATCTTCTTGTGACAGAGTTGGTACATCTCTTGCTAATATGACATCGAATAATTCACATGCCAGTAGAAGGCAAGCGCATTTCTCATTGTAAGAGTATGTACAACAGGTACACTGAAATGTTGTAGCAGAAGTGTGGTAAATCCTCTCAGTACATAAACTTTGTACATCTACCTCTTTTGTGTCAAAGCAGAGAATGGAGTAAAGCTTCTTTTGCTTAATTACACTAGCATGTGCGTTCATTTGATAATCCAAAGCAGGAAACTTCTGAAAATCATGTTCACTCAGCAAATCAGTAAGTACAAGATGTTTACAGCGATGTCCTCTGATTCCTATTGGGCAGCTACAAAAACTTTCAGAAGGACAAACTTTGTAGGATAGACCAGGGGTTTGTTCTGATGGAACTTCATAAAGGAACATGTCGTGGGATATAAGATTAATGCTATCTAGCCAACCTTTTTCCACCAATCTTGAGGCTGACTTAAGTATTTCTCCTGACTTCAAAGAGGCATTTTTCATTCTTCCAACTGCCTGCAAATCGAGAATGACCTGGAAGTATCCATCTGTCTTCTTGATGAGAATGCTGATAAGATCATCCAGTCTACGGTTCCTAATGCCACCCAAAAACTGATATTTTAGGCGATGGAAAAATCTAATTGGACAAGCAAAGAAAAACAAAGCTTTTAATGTGATTGTGTAAGTTATATATATTTTTTTAAATGATAACTACATTTCAAATGCTTGTGATTCTATCAAATTAATTTGTGTTAACTCATAATCAAGTTGCAAAAGTTTAATTTCAAATATTACCTTTCAACAAGATTGTTTGTATCGGAATCGGCATGGTTGTAGCACCGTCCAAAGTCAGACCATGTATGTCCTATTTACAGCCAGTGATCCTTGAAGTATGAGCAAAGAGCTGGGATATCTTCAAATCTCTTGTGGAACTGCTCAGCAGTTGACTTAAAAACATGATGCTATTTTAACAAAATAAAAAAAAAGATTTAGTGATTTAATATTACATTAAAATGATCGGATGTTTGCTTTAAAATAGTTACATAATAGTAAAAGTAGAACTAAGAAAGCAAAACTGAATTGTGAAATTGTACGCACTGTTGCACAAAGCTTCATTTTTTTGATGAAGGAAATGATTTGTGTTCTAACATCAGTATTTGATGGTCCACTGACTCCAGAGTCTGTCTTTGACAGCCAACGAACAACAGCCTGATAACAGAGACATCAAATTATTTTGGTACATTTGTAAAATATAATATGAAAATTGTATATATACATACTTGCATGACATGGTACCAGCACAGCAAGATATCTGACTCTGGGAAGACTTTTCGCAAGGCATTTATCTCACACATATCCTTGTCCACCATGAAGCACCTAGAAGAAACAACATGGGATACCAGAAGAGTGAAAACACACACACACACACTGCATTTCAAAAGTTTGGGATCAGTAAGATTTTAAATATTTTTAAAAGAAGTCTCCTATGCTCACCAAGACCGCAATTATTTAATTAAACATAGGAAGAAGAAAAAAACGGTATTCTTGTAAGTTATAATGAAATATTTAAATTACAATTTAAAATAACTGTTTTCTATTTGAATATATTTTAAAATGTAATTTATTCCTGTGTTGGCAAAGCTAAATGTCCAGCATTATAACTTCAGTGTCGCATTATAATCTTCAGTGTCGCATGATCTTTGAGAAATAATTTTAATATGCTGATTATAAAACGATTACATCCGGTCAAACACAGCTATGACCGCTTATCCGCTGCAATACCTTGTCCTTTCGGTTGCTGTTCACGGTCAGGGACATTATTATTTATTTTCTATTTTTTTTACAGTGGAAGGAAGGGTTTTAGCGATTTTATTTATATATATATATATATTTGCAGTATATATATATATATATATATATAGTTGTTTGAATATTTTTATATATGGAATAAAGGTGTTCACGTCGCCTCGTAATTTGTGAAATTTCAAGATCCCAGCTTGTAAAAAGCATTCACATCCTCTTACAGCTCATTATTACAGCTTGTAGGCTGGGATTTTTCTGAGCATAACTGTAACACGTGATCGCTGCACCGCACGCAGAACCAGTGTAAACAGCTAAGCTTTCAGTGGTAGTAGTAGTAGTAGTAGAAACATTTATATAAGCATTTATTTCGTAATATTTATGTTTTAAAAAATCTTGTAATTGACTTTTGCCAATGTAGACTAATGTCTTAACACAGAAGTAATGTGAACATAATTGAAAGGCATGTAGCACAGAGTTGAAACACATAATTCCCAGTTTAAGGAGTGAACAGTTCCGAAAATATTGTCACGTGTTGTCGTCTCAAGATTTCAGGAATTAAGAGGTGACTTGAATGTAGCATAAACATCATGCTTAACAACACCCCTTAGCTGTTATAAATTCATTGTCAACCACAGCTTCTTAGGGCTTATTGCTTTAAAATAGATGTTTTTGAGCATCAAATCAGCTTATTAGAATGATTTCTGAAGGATCATGTGACACTGCAGACTGGAGTAATGATGCTGAAAATTCAGCTAATAAATTAGAGTTTAAATATATATTCAAATAGAAAATAGTCTCTGGTATCTGGGGCCAGACCAATGATTCTACTACAAATATGTTGATTTAAATAAAAAAAAATATATACATATATAGTATATACATACCTTGGGGCAGAAGGACACACTCTCCTTAATTGCTGTAAAGCTATTTCTAGAGTTGCCTCTTTCTCATTGCTTGTTACTATAAAAGCAACTGGAACTCCATGGCCATAGTCATCTCTTATAGCCAGGGTATAAAGTGGAAAATTATATTGGTTGACACAATGAGTGGCATCCAAAAATATAACGTTCTTTCCATGTCTGTGTAGATTCTCTCTCATGTTGGGAGTCTGAAGGATAATTATGAGATCCTTCTCATGGGAAAAAGGCTGGAAAAAAACAACATTGTCCTTCAGGTGACCGGTCAATAATTTGGCTGAACTAACAGCATCATCTTTATCCAGATGGCTTCGACGAACAAAGCATGTGTGTATATTCTCAATGTCCTTTGGAGTGACAAAGTTCTGACGGTTGTTCAAGTCAGTGTGTCCACGAGATCTGGACCATTTGTGCGCTTCCAGTAGAATGATATCTGGCTTGACACCCAATGAGATCCATTCTTCAATTTGTTTGCCTAAATCAGGACACACTGTTTGAAAGTGTCCTTCTTGTTCAACAGTTGCATTGTGCCCATTGTGCTCTTTGCTGGTGCGTTGTACAATGACTTTGTGACTCAGCCAATCATTTTTAACCTTAAAGGATGTGTAAGCCATACATCCTGAGGTCTTGTAACTTCCATCAACGGGGTTCCCTGACCGGATACAGTAGAAGAGGTAGTATTCTTTATCCTTGTCCTTTTGACTTGCTGAATTTGTGTTTCTAAAGTTAGTCAACGTTTTAAGTTTTTCTTGAATGAACGTCTCATGATTTTCTTCTTTATTCAGGACATGCACATCGACTGTAATATTTTTGTTTTTTCCTCTTTGTCTTTCTTCCCGCAACACTGTTTTCTTAATACAATCCTCCATTTCTCTTTACATTCTGGGGAGAAAAACATGTATTAACATTTATTATCGTTGCCTTAGGATGAAGCTCTTAGTAAAAAATAATAGGCTAATAATAGTAATAATAAATATTAACAATTATTATATTCTTAAGATGTTCTCAACATTATTATAACATTTAATACAACTTTAAGATGTTCCCTAGCCAACATTAGACTGAAAATGTTCTACAAAATATTTGAATTTAATAAATAATGCCCTGAGTCAGCACAATATATTTCATTATTATCATTATTATTAATAATTTTATTGTTAATATTATTATTATTAATAAAATAAAGTGATTTGATTATCGTTTGTCTGATATTAGATGAACTGTAAGGAATGAAGTCCCTGGGTCAACTCAAGATATATCATTATTATTATTATTAATAAAATACAGTGATTTGATTATCGTTTGTCTGATATTAGATGAACTGTAAGGAATGACGTCCCTGGGTCAACTCAAGATATATCATTATTATTATTATTAATAAAACACAGTGATTTGATTATCGTTTGTCTGATATTAGATGAACTGTAAGGAATGAAGTCCCTGGGTCAACTCAAGATATATCATTATTATTATTATTAATAAAACACAGTGATTTGATTATCGTTTGTCTGATATTAGATGAACTGTAAGGAATGACGTCCCTGGGTCAACTCAAGATATATCATTATTATTATTATTAATAAAACACAGTGATTTGATTATCGTTTGTCTGATATTAGATGAACTGTAAGGAATGAAGTCCCTGGGTCAACTCAAGATATATCATTATTATTATTATTAATAAAACACAGTGATTTGATTATCGTTTGTCTGATATTAGATGAACTGTAAGGAATGATGTCCCTGGGTCAACTCAAGATATATCATTATTATTATTATTAATAAAATACAGTGATTTGATTATCGTTTGTCTGATATTAGATGAACTGTAAGGAATGACGTCCCTGGGTCAACTCAAGATATATCATTATTATTATTATTAATAAAACACAGTGATTTGATTATCGTTTGTCTGATATTAGATGAACTGTAAGGAATGACGTCCCTGGGTCAACTCAAGATATATCATTAGTATTATTATTATTAATAAAACACAGTGATTTGATTATCGTTTGTCTGATATTAGATGAACTGTAAGGAATGATGTCCCTGGGTCAACTCAAGATATATCATTATTATTATTATAAAACACAGTGATTTGATTATCGTTTGTCTGATATTAGATGAACTGTAAGGAATGATGTCCCTGGGTCAACTCAAGATATATCATTATTATTATTATTAATAAAATACAGTGATTTGATTATCGTTTGTCTGATATTAGATGAACTGTAAGGAATGAGTCCCTGGGTCAACTCAAGATATATCATTATTATTATTATTAATAAAATACAGTGATTTGATTATCGTTTGTCTGATATTAGATGAACTGTAAGGAATGACGTCCCTGGGTCAACTCAAGATATATCATTATTATTATTATTAATAAAACACAGTGATTTGATTATCGTTTGTCTGATATTAGATGAACTGTAAGGAATGACGTCCTGGGTCAACTCAAGATATATCATTATTATTATTAATAAAACACAGTGATTTGATTATCGTTTGTCTGATATTAGATGAACTGTAAGGAATGACGTCCCTGGGTCAACTCAAGATATATCATTATTATTATTAATAAAATACAGTGATTTGATTATCGTTTGTCTGATATTAGATGAACTGTAAGGAATGACGTCCCTGGGTCAACTCAAGATATATCATTATTATTATTATTATTAATAAAACACAGTGATTTGATTATCGTTTGTCTGATATTAGATGAACTGTAAGGAATGACGTCCCTGGGTCAACTCAAGATATATCATTATTATTATTAATAAAATACAGTGATTTGATTATCGTTTGTCTGATATTAGATGAACTGTAAGGAATGACGTCCCTGGGTCAACTCAAGATATATCATTATTATTATTATTAATAAAACACAGTGATTTGATTATCGTTTGTCTGATATTAGATGAACTGTAAGGAATGATGTCCCTGGGTCAACTCAAGATATATCATTATTATTATTATTAATAAAATACAGTGATTTGATTATCGTTTGTCTGATATTAGATGAACTGTAAGGAATGACGTCCCTGGGTCAACTCAAGATATATCATTATTATTATTATTAATAAAACACAGTGATTTGATTATCGTTTGTCTGATATTAGATGAACTGTAAGGAATGATGTCCCTGGGTCAACTCAAGATATATCATTATTATTATTATTAATAAAATACAGTGATTTGATTATCATTTGTCTGATATTAGATGAACTGTAAGGAATGACGTCCTGGGTCAACTCAAGATATATCATTATTATTATTATTAATAAAACACAGTGATTTGATTATCGTTTGTCTGATATTAGATGAACTGTAAGGAATGACGTCCCTGGGTCAACTCAAGATATATCATTAGTATTATTATTATTATTAATAAAACACAGTGATTTGATTATCGTTTGTCTGATATTAGATGAACTGTAAGGAATGATGTCCCTGGGTCAACTCAAGATATATCATTATTATTATTATTAATAAAACACAGTGATTTGATTATCGTTTGTCTGATATTAGATGAACTGTAAGGAATGATGTCACTGGGTCAACTCAAGATATATCATTATTATTATTATTATTAAAATACAGTGATTTGATTATCGTTTGTCTGATATTAGATGAACTGTAAGGAATGAAGTCCTGGGTCAACTCAAGATATATCATTATTATTATTATTAATAAAAATACAGTGATTTGATTATCGTTTGTCTGATATTAGATGAACTGTAAGGAATGACGTCCCTGGGTCAACTCAAGATATATCATTATTATTATTATTAATAAAACACAGTGATTTGATTATCGTTTGTCTGATATTAGATGAACTGTAAGGAATGACGTCCCTGGGTCAACTCAAGATATATCATTATTATTAATAAAACACAGTGATTTGATTATCGCGTTTGTCTGATATTAGATGAACTGTAAGGAATGACGTCCCTGGGTCAACTCAAGATATATCATTATTATTATTATTAATAAAATACAGTGATTTGATTATCGTTTGTCTGATATTAGATGAACTGTAAGGAATGACGTCCCTGGGTCAACTCAAGATATATCATTATTATTATTATTAATAAAACACAGTGATTTGATTATCGTTTGTCTGATATTAGATGAACTGTAAGGAATGACGTCCCTGGGTCAACTCAAGATATATCATTATTATTATTATTAATAAAATACAGTGATTTGATTATCGTTTGTCTGATATTAGATGAACTGTAAGGAATGATGTCCCTGGGTCAACTCAAGATATATCATTATTATTATTATTAATAAAATACAGTGATTTGATTATCGTTTGTCTGATATTAGATGAACTGTAAGGAATGACGTCCCTGGGTCAACTCAAGATATATCATTATTATTATTATTAATAAAACACAGTGATTTGATTATCGTTTGTCTGATATTAGATGAACTGTAAGGAATGATGTCCCTGGGTCAACTCAAGATATATCATTATTATTATTATTAATAAAATACAGTGATTTGATTATCGTTTGTCTGATATTAGATGAACTGTAAGGAATGACGTCCCTGGGTCAACTCAAGATATATCATTATTATTATTATTAATAAAACACAGTGATTTGATTATCGTTTGTCTGATATTACATGAACTGTAAGGAATGATGTCCCTGGGTCAACTCAAGATATATCATTATTATTATTATTAATAAAATACAGTGATTTGATTATCGTTTGTCTGATATTAGATGAACTGTAAGGAATGACGTCCCTGGGTCAACTCAAGATATATCATTATTATTATTATTAATAAAACACAGTGATTTGATTATCGTTTGTCTGATATTAGATGAACTGTAAGGAATGATGTCCCTGGGTCAACTCAAGATATATCATTATTATTATTATTAATAAAACACAGTGATTTGATTATCGTTTGTCTGATATTAGATGAACTGTAAGGAATGACGTCCCTGGGTCAACTCAAGATATATCATTATTATTATTATTAATAAAATACAGTGATTTGATTATCGTTTGTCTGATATTAGATGAACTGTAAGGAATGATGTCCCTGGGTCAACTCAAGATATATCATTATTATTATTATTAATAAAACACAGTGATTTGATTATCGTTTGTCTGATATTAGATGAACTGTAAGGAATGATGTCCCTGGGTCAACTCAAGATATATCATTATTATTATTATTAATAAAACACAGTGATTTGATTATCGTTTGTCTGATATTAGATGAACTGTAAGGAATGACGTCCCTGGGTCAACTCAAGATATATCATTATTATTATTATTAATAAAATACAGTGATTTGATTATCGTTTGTCTGATATTAGATGAACTGTAAGGAATGATGTCCCTGGGTCAACTCAAGATATATCATTATTATTATTATTAATAAAACACAGTGATTTGATTATCGTTTGTCTGATATTAGATGAACTGTAAGGAATGAAGTCCCTAGGTCAACTCAAGATATATTATTATTATTATTATTAATAAAACACAGTGATTTGATTATCGTTTGTCTGATATTAGATGAACTGTAAGGAATGACGCCCCTGGGTCAACTCAAGATATATCATTATTATTATTATTAATAAAACACAGTGATTTGATTATCGTTTGTCTGATATTAGATGAACTGTAAGGAATGACGTCCTGGGTCAACTCAAGATATATCATTATTATTATTATTAATAAAACACAGTGATTTGATTATCGTTTGTCTGATATTAGATGAACTGTAAGGAATGGCGTCCTGGGTCAACTCAAGATATATCATTATTATTATTATTAATAAAATACAGTGATTTGATTATCGTTTGTCTGATATTAGATGAACTGTAAGGAATGACGTCCCTGGGTCAACTCAAGATATATCATTATTATTATTAATAAAATATAGTGATTTGATTATCGTTTGTCTGATATTACATGAACTGTAAGGAATGAAGTCCCTGGGTCAACTCAAGATATATCATTATTATTATTATTAATAAAATACAGTGATTTGATTATCGTTTGTCTGATATTAGATGAACTGTAAGGAATGACGTCCCTGGGTCAACATAAGAATTTGAAGTCCCTGGGTCAACTCAAGATATTTCGTAATTATTATTATTTAAATACAGTTATTGATTAATATTTGACTTATATTAGATGATTTATAAGTAGCCTATGTCTCTGCGGTTGGAAAACAAAGATTATTTGTTAATTATTTACTGCATTATTGGTCCCAATCCATTCGCGAAATTGTTTTGCTTCTCATTTGCAAAAGTATTCATAGGCTATAAGCGTCTGCTAAACAAATGCATGGAAAAAGTGTTATAAATCATGAGACGAAAAGATCCGACGACGGGATCACGGGGGAAGCTCTACACTGGGTCGGGCGGCAAAACAATCGTGGGCGCCTTCCTGCCCGATAGAAAAGGGGTTCGGCGATTTGCGCCATTTATGACCAGTTTAGCTAATGTTTAGTTATGAATCCAGTTAAATTGAAATTAATATATTATGCTGAGCAGGGACGGACACATCTGAAATGCACATTTTAAATAAAATACACTTACCTCTGTGAGATGAAGGAGACGTTGAAGGGAGAAACTCAAAAAGTGGCGCTCAATCTGGATGATGTCACGTGATTCATCTGATTGGTTGATCAATTTTACTCTAAGCACCTCCCTTGTTGACCCAGGAACGCGTCGAACTCGGCAGAATCAGGACGTGCCGCCGGTACAGTTAGTGGTCACACTACATGCGTACCGCATCCGAGCCACCTCTTCAAGTGGGCCAGGGCATGGTTAAACGAACCACACTGGACAAGGTAGAGCAATCACACTTGTGAAATTATCTGAACTTTGAGGGTCAATCGTGCTCAAGCACAGATCAGATCCCCTAGTGTGAGTACATTCTAAATCTAAGTGAATAGAAGATAGCACACCACAACTATAACCATAACAGCACAAAAAAGTATGAATGATAAAAACATTGACAGCCAATCGGAATCATTTCTGATTTAAAGAGCTTGAGCATTTAGTGACAGATGATACAACTGCATTGTATACTTAGAATACGCTAATATAGTTACCTTAATAATTATCGTCCTTGGTGTAAACAGGCCTTAATAGTGTTACTTCATTGGATGGCCAATTTCAAATGTATTTTGTGTATTTTCAAAATACAAAATACTGCATTTGTATTTAAATACATTTTCCCACACAGTATTTTGTATTTTTATTTTAAATAAATGTTTATGTATTTGTGCCCATCTCTGTCTTTAGCTGATCGATTAACTTCACACTGTTACTGATCTGAACTAACTTGAGCAAAATAATGACTCTGTTGTCTTTTAGAGCTGTTTTACATTGGAATCTGAACTGTCTCCATAAATGTGTTCCAATAATTGCTTCTGCTACTTTGTTTATCTTCCTTATTGGTATTGACAATCTGTATTGTATAAATAGCAGTAGAAATAGGTGACTTGACTTATCAGTACTGTAAGAGAATAAATCCTGAGAATATATTCACTTTAGGAGACAGCATGAGATAGTATGGACAAATTATATCCACAACTAAACCTGAGCAACTCGGTGGGAACATCTAAAAGACTGAGAGGTGCATAAAGCCAGGCTGTATCAAAAGTAACTGCTCCAAGTGGTGCCATTATGCATGATGACTGTGCTGTTATTTCACTTTGATTATACACATACAGTAGAAGTTAAGCATCAGTATCCAGCTCAGAGGTGCTAGGTCATCAGTAAACTTTATCGTCACTTTGTTAGGAAAGTGTCAGCAAAAAGCATAAATATAAATGTAAACCCTGATTGAGGTTCTGCCAGCGACAGGCTGTTTAGCAGTGGCTGGAGATGCCTAGCAAAGTACAGGATGAAAGGAAGATAATGCCTGAAGCAACCTTCAGTTCCTGGTTCTGCTGAGTTCTGCTACATCAGTGTCAGGACGTTCACTAACTTTGTCCTGTAGGGCACGGTGAGAGCTAGCTGAAGTCTTGTAAATGTTTTGGCTGGATGCCACATTAGCCAGGAGCAGTATTAGGACTCCAACACTGTTTAAAAAAAGTGTTCATACACTCTCAAAAAAATTACAAAAGCTTCCTTTTCAGTGCTAATATTTGCCATTTATGTACTTAAATACACTCTTTAGGCATTACTATGTACCCTTAGGGTACTAATATGCATCTTTTAGGGGAAGATAAGGTACAAAAGTGTGCCGTTCAAAAAGACCCCAGTGACAACTTTTGTTAAAAAAAATGATGGGAGTGTAGAACGGAAGATAATAAAGTAACAAGTAAGCATGTTTTTAGCTGAATTCATTTCTGCAAAATAGTTCTATAAGAATGAACGTAATTTTTGGTTTAATAATTTGAAATATTGAATGTTATACAAAATTAACATAGTTCTGTTTATTTACTTCCTGTGGTGACTGACCTATGGCTGAATTTAGAATTCATATAAGTATAAGTGCGGCCACATTAGTAGCAATAATGTTGTTAAGTAATGCACAAAGCAGCATAAGAATTGGGACGATGTCTGCATCACCTACCGAACCATCCTGACTAAAGATGGGTAACAACAATAAAGGAATGCTTAACTATAGTTGTCCAACAGATCTTTGGAGAAAACAAAAGTAATCTACACAGTTTGCAAAACTGAATTAAATTACCACAGAAGTGATTTATCTTTGACATATCACCTCAAAGCAATGCAAAACACCCTACCAAAACTATTTTTATAGGGCTTTGCCAATCTACTGGAAATTACAATAATGTGTTACAGGCAAAATGGCTAACAATATAGCAAAAACTGCTGTACAATTAAGATAGAAAATGAAGACGGACTGAGATAAATCAGTTGAATTGTATCGGGAGACTCCTCTAATGATCTGCCCTCAAGAAGAACCATCATATCAAGAATACACATTTTTGTATGAAGGCCAGGGAATGTAGGAGACCAATGAACTTGCGAGATATGACAACTAGAGGTACTAGGGCAACACAACACATTTACATTTACATTTATTCATTTAACAGACACTTTTATCCAAATCGACTTACAATTGAGGAATACAATAAGCAATACATTATAAAAAGACAAACAGACACAGGAAGTGCTTGTAATACACATTTCTAGGCATTGTTCTAGCCAGACAGTGGTAGTTAAGGGAAAGATAGCAAAGTTAAGGAAAGAGAGCGAAGGATTAAAAAAAAAAAAGAATTATGATGAAGTCAAGTGATGACGGAAGAGATGAGTTTTCAGGTGTTGCTTGAAAATTGTCAGGGATTCAGCATTCCGGATGGGTGTGGGAAGTTCATTCCACCAGCCAGGAATGGTGAATAAAAAATTTCTGGAGAGTGATTTTGCGTCTCTCTGTGATGGCACCACGAGGCGTCGCTCGCTCTCAGATCTCAGAATTATTGAGGGGATTTAGACTGTCATAAGTGAGTGGAAGTAGGAGGGTGCTGGGCCAGTGGCTGCTCTATATGCAAGCATCAGTGTCTTGAACTTGATGCGAGCTACAACCGGGAGCCAGTGCAGGGAGATAAAGAGAGGTGTGACATGGGCCCTTTTGGGTTCCCTGAAGACCAGTCTGCATTCTGCATCATCTGTAAAGGTTTGATTGTGCATGATGGAAGTCCAGCTAGAAGAGCATTGCAGTAGTCCAGTTTAGAAATGACAAGGGTATTGACAAGAAGTTGTGTTGCATGCTGTGTAAGGAAGGGATTGATCTTTCTGATTTTGTGCAATGCAAACCTGCAAGATCGAGCAGTTTTTCAATGTGGTCTTTGAAAGTAGGCTGGTCATCGGAAATTATACCAAGATTTCTGACTGAAATTGATGGAGTAATTGTAGAAGAACTGGATGGTGAAATAATGCGGTAGAGTTGGAGTGGCAGGGATGACAAGAAGCTCCGTCTTTGCCAAGTTGAGCTGTAGGTGATGTTCTTTCGTCCATGCAGAGATGTCCGCTAGGCAGCCTGAGATCCGTGCAGCTACCGTTGGATCATTTGGTCGAAATGAGAGATAGAGCTGTGTGTCATCAGCATAGCAATGGGACCCAGCATAGTATGATGGGACCCAGTGATGTAGTGTATGTGGAGAAGAGGAGGGGTCCAAGAACTGATGCCTGGGGAACCCCAGTTACCAGTTGATGTTCTGTGGATACCTCCCCTCCCCAGACCACCTTGAAAGACCTACCATTGAGAAAGGATTCAAACCAGCCCTGAAATCCCTGTGATGCCCAGTGATGAGTGGGTGGACAGGAGGATCTGATGGTTAACAGTGTCAAAAGCAGCAGATAGATCCAACAGAATGAGAACTGATGATTTGGAATCGGCTTTTGCAATTTGCAGGGCTTCAGTGACTGAGAGTAGCGCAGTCTCAGTTGAATGTCCACGTCTGAATCCTGATTGGTTAGCGTCCAGTGGGTTATGCTATGACAGAAAAAGAGGATAACTGGTTGAAAACAACTCGTCCAAGCATTTTTGCTATGAATGGAAGGAGAGAGACAGGTCTGTAGCTATCTGTATGTGAAGTGTTTAATGTAGGATTTTTAGCAGTGGGGTTACCCGAGCCTGCTTGAATGCAGTTGGGAAGGTGCCTGTAAGGAGAGATTTACATTTACATTTATTCATTTAGCTTTTATCCAAAGTGACTTACAATTGAGGAATACAATAAGCGGTACATTATAAAGAGGCAAACAGACACAGGAAGTGCTTGTCATACAAATTCCCAGGCATTGTTCAGAGCAATTATTTTTTAAGAGATTTGTTGATGATGTGTGTGAGTACTGGTTAGAGTGAAGGAGAGATAGATTGGAGAAGGTGTGATGGGATTGGATCAAGAGGGCATGTTGTGGGATGGCTGGAGAGGAGAAGTTTGATACTTTTGCCTCAGTGAGGGGACAGAAGGCAAAGAGGGGAGTTTTAGCAATAGATGTGGTTGGTTTGAGTTCCTGCATGTGTGGAGCTGAGAACTGGCTACTGACTGACCTAGTTTTGTTTGAATGTGAATGTGGCAAAGTCATCAGCTGTTAAGGATGTGGTGGGGGGTGTAAATATGAATCTGTAAATATGTACTGTCCATATGTAATTTGTTGTTATTTTGCACTGTCTGGAGCACGCTCGTAAGAATTTCACTCACCAAGGCACTTGTGCTGTGGTGATGTGACAATAAAAGTGATTTGATTTGATTTTGGGTGGAGGGGGACAGAGAAGAGAGAGGGTTGTTTTGAAGAGATTGCATGTGTCAGATGTGCTGTTGATCTTATTGTGGAAGTATGAAGCCTTGGCAGTATTGACTTCTGCAGAGAAAGAAGAAAGCAAAGACTGATAGATACTTAGGTCAGAGGGATCTTTAGATTTGTGCCATTTTCTCTCTGCTGCCCTGAGTTTGGACCGATGTTCACGAAGACCCTTCAGGGGTTAAAAGGGGCAGCATGTACTGGCCTGGAGGAGAGAGGACATATATGGTCTAGACCAGGGGTGTCAAACTAATTTACTCTGAGGGCCACTTCAACATTATAGCTGCCATCAAAGGGCCTGTACAAATGTTACTACTCCTTAATATATTGTTAAATAACTGTCTCTATTTAAGTTACAAATGTTGCATATGCATTTGCATAGATGTAAATATATATGTTATTGCTCTGTGTTATTTTAACATAAATCATTTTTATTTATCAGGTTAAGAAATCCAAATGACTCCATAAATCTAAGTAAATAAGGACAAGTATCATCAAACACAGGTCATTACATTAACTTTGTTAAACACTTTTTTGTTACATTTATTGTACAACAAATAATTGTGAGCTGCTAAGAACGTGTGACAGATATGGTATTTAAAAAAAACAAATGAGCCCGGTCTCATGAAAATGCATATCAATAGCACGATTTTCTGTTTCTATTTAGCATGCAATTTATAAGCAGACATTGACTTTGGCGTGCATATGATACACACGTATTTGGCATGCATATGATAGACAATCAATGCTTGTTGTAGAAAAAAAGAAGTGGTGCTCAACCCCACTCCCCCACCTAACCACTAAATGTGCTTGACTTGACTGATCCAGATTTACTAAACCACTGACTACTGCGTAATAGAAAACACCTTCAATCAGCATCCAATATAAAACACTCGTGCTTTTAAGCCAGAAAGCTTCCTGATTTTATATTTTTTTTACTGACATCTTTACATGAGTACTATTATCTCCGCCATCTCTGATGACACCGGCCGTGTTTTCTCTGCATTAGCGCTGTTTTAAACATATGAACGCATTCGCTTACTGGATCCTTAGATTTTCCAGGAGTTTACCGGTTGATCTGATCGCAAAAAAAAACCTGCTTCTTTTTATTTTTATTTGTCTTCGTTAAAACTTTACTGATTCAAATTAGCAATTAGCCTATTATTTTATTACTCTGCGCTAGGGTGACCACCCTATAAATCTGTTGCAGGACAGTAGATGTGATTTTGTGGGACAATGCGGGACACGTACGAAACAGATACATTTATACTACTACTGTTATGCGATGTAAATACTGATTTACTTTAGCTGGCTAATGTACTGGCGCCAATTTATGTTTCTGCCAGTGGATGCCCACACTCCAGATTGCGTTTATTAAACTCAGGATAGAAGATATTTTTTGAGCGCATGCATGTAAGTCTGGCCGATAGAAATCTGTTTTCTGTGAGAGTGAATGAATCCACTTGCGAGCAGAGAGATTTGTGCTCACGCATTTAATGCGCTCTCGCTTAGGCTTAGGCTAGAGAAACAGAAACTTGTGAAACTGATACGCACTTTCATAATTTACGACATAAAGCTGCATAGATTTTTATTTTTAAGAGAATCATATGCTCTCGCGGGCCACATAAAATGATGTGGCGGGCCGGAATTGGCCCTGAGGCCTTGAGCTTGACACATGTAGTCTAGACAATAAGTTAAAGTGGAGAACAAAGTGTCAGTTGCAGCGTTCACATCCAGAACTGAGAAATTGGTAGCAGATGGAAGAGAGGAGGACACTAAAGAGGAAAGATGTGAGGGTGAAAGGTGTGTTCCTGTGGTAGAGCATTGCGTTAGTATCGCAAAGGTCGTGGGTTCGATTCCCAGGGAACACACATACTGACAAAAAATATATAGCCTAAATGCAATGTAAAATGTAATGAAAGGGAAATAATGTTTTGTCTAAAGGTAACTGGTAGAGGTGTTTGTGGCTCAGAAGTAGCAAGATGTAGGTTAAATGTAATGAAGTAGTGGTCAGAGGTGTGTAGATTTTACCAAAATAATTGTAGTTGCGTTTGTAAATTAAGTCCAGCTGGCTGCTTGATTTGTGAGCGCTTTTGGTGGTAAGGCGTTCAAAGTCAAATGATGCTAGGAGTGAAAGGAAATTTACAGCATAAGGAATGTTCAAATTAATATTGAAATCACCAAAGACTATACGTTGACTACCATCCTCGGAGAATGAGGACAACAGGCTCTTCTAGGAAAGTGCCCAATTGCCCAGGCAGGCAAGAAATGACTACAACATGGAGTTTTACTGGAGTGGTTACAGTAATGGCATGAGATTCCAATAAGTAATTATTGCATTGGGGAGCATAGGTTGAGTATCTCCAATTGTTAGAAATGAGAAGACCAGTACCTCCACCCTTCCTAACCTGATGGGGGGTGTGAGAGAAGGAGAAGTCGTTAGAGACCGTAGCAGGGGTAGCTGAGTCTTCTGGACGAATCCAGGTCTCAGTCAGGCCCAAGATGCTGTGTGCAGTTTGGGAAGCAATAGCAGGAATAAGATCTTCTTTGTTTGATAGCAGACTGACAATTCCAGAGACCCATAGAGAAAGAGAGGGGCAAAGAAGAAGAGGTGCAGATAGAACGTAGGTGAGCAAAATTGCATTGCCATCTGCATTTGATGTAAGAGCATTGTTGTGAGACAACCGGAATGTATTGTAAACACACGATAGAGGTAGGGAAAAGGAGGATAAAAAGGGGAAAGAGGAAATAAATCAATAGATAAAAATAGGTAAGTCCGTTGCCTGTGTCGTTGCTCGGTTGAAGTCTCGTAGGAAAAAGTTGTAGGTCTTTACATTAAGGCCGAACGCTTCCGCGCCAGCTAACTATGCTCAACTTAAATACACCGCTAATCCACTGTGTGGAAACAGCTGTTCACGCCATTTTAATTATCACAACAAAGCCAATAGCATGCAAATAAATCGAATGTACACTAAGTGCATTTCAGTTTGCCACCCTTTAACCATAGTTTAACAGGTAGCAAACAGTCTTTTTGTACTTTCTAATTACAGCCAATGGCAAACAACAAGCACAATTAGCACGAACGATTTCAATAAAACAAGCTGTAAATGAATTCTCACAACTAGCAGATATTTACTCTAAAAGACATAAAAATGTATTAAGCAAAACAGGTACGCGCTCTTGACACCTCTGCAGTCAGTATGCTTATCCTGAGACTGGAAACTGCTCAGCCAGTTTTAAATATTTTTACAGTGGCTGTCCACGCCTTTTAATTATCACAGCAAAACCTATAGCACGCGAATGGCTCAAATCGACACTAAGTGTGGTTCAGTTTGCCACCCTTTAATCGCAGTTTAACAGGTAGCAAACAGTCTTTTTGTACTTTCTAATTACAGCCAATGGCAAACAACAAGCACAATTAGCACGAACGTTTTCAATAAAACAAGCTGTAAACGAATCACTTCTCACAACTAGTAGATATTTACTCTAAAAGACGGAACAAATTATATTAAGCAAAACACTTATGCCCACTTACAACACACTTCATTTACAAAGAAATGGATCTACAATCTGCAACTATAAGTAAAGTACACCATGGTGCTGATCATCTGAACGATGCAAAAGAATGGAACATTAAGGTAAAGTTAACCACATTAAGTACTGACCCATGAACATGCTCATCATAACATGGTTGCAACCATGATCTTACTTTCATTTCCATATATGCATTTGCTCACATTCTAAAGAAAAGTCATGGTTTCCTTTAACGATCTTGGAATGGACAAGTAGCCAAATGCCGCAAGATTGTCAGGCACCCCAAGCATACTCCAAAAAATAATCAGGGACTAAAATAATAGCAAGTTGCACTTTGACAGAAGCAAGAATCACTCGTTCTGGATGTTGCAACAAGATGGAATTCGAGACATGGTCGAGTGAATCCTGTGGAACAAATATACACTGACCACTCTCCTAGCTTTGATATGAATACAGGTGGTGAGGAATAATCCATGGAGCATTGTCTGGAGTACTACATACCAGGCTGGCACCTACTACAAAGAAAGTACCTGTCAAACCCTGCAACCATGATGCCTTGTGAGCAGTTTTCCTCACTCGCAGGTAACATCATCCAAAAGAACAGAGCTGCTTTGTCCCTTAGTAATGCAAACAAAGTGATCTGTCTCATTAAGTATGTGTTTGGGTCTGGCTGGCTCTTATTTTCATTATTTTTTATATATTTTTTATATATTTTTTTTCAGCAGGACTGGTGGTTTTGTACTCTTTATCGACTGTTACAACTGCTGCTGCTTCATACTAAAGGCATTCAGTGAAATCACATACTTCCCGGCTATATAGAAGCTGTAGTAATCAGTGTTGGGGAAAGTTACTTTTAAAAGTAATGCATTACAATATTGCGTTACTCCCTAAAATATATATATATATAGAAATAAATAAATAAATATGAGCAGGGCTTGATTGTTTTTAATATAAGAAGTTCTATTTATAGCAAATGTAAATCCTTTCACACCAAAAAGTGTAATGAATAAACCTCAGGCTGAAGGAAGAGTAAATCACGTCTGGACAGTAGAACGCAGAAAAAGAAGGTTCAACACTCTTCAGCAATAAAAACAAAACAACGAAGCACAATTGTTAGTTTATCTAAAGTCATTTTTGCTTATTAGTATGGTTGAACTGGATAATCAAAGGTCAGCAGCAAACACATTGGTTAATAAAATGAGATTAGATGTATTTGTGTTTAACATATTTAATTATTGCAGGTTTGCGTCATATTCTGAGTTTGCATTTCACTTTTTTAATTCATTTTGATGAATACTGAATCTGTTTTTTGCAAGTGGGATGAATTAATACACATTCACATTTAGTGTAGATTAGAACAACAATAAGATCATGTTCACGTCAGTCCATAAATGGAAAAAATAACTCATAAAAAATAAAATATTTTCTAGTAAATTAAAAAGTAATGCGTTACTTTGCTAGTTACTTGAAAAAAATTATATTATTACCTAACTCGCGTTACTTGTAACGCATTACCCCCAACACTGGTAGTAATAGTAGTATAACTTTAAATGATGTTATTATTATTATTATTATAAATGTAGATATAATACACTTAGAATATGGATTTAGATGCAATGAAAAATGTTTTTAGTAGGCGAAAACAGCATGTCAACAGAGTATTTCATTGCATCTAAATCCATATTCTAAATGTATAATAATAACAACAACATTTAAACTAGTTACCATAGTTTCTTTCGGAAACACACCCCTGGTTAGTACTTAGTGAAGCTGCAATACTGTTTGTGGAATGGTTTAATTATCATCTGCTGAAATCTTGAGAGATGTATTTTATTTCAGATGATTTCATCTAAAGCTGTGTCTGGAAATCCATTGTAGTCGTTGTGTTTCTCTTGCCTTCAGTGATTCTGCAGGTATTTATCAGTGTCTGAATTCACTCATGTATTTTCATTCTCTCTGTCAGGTGGACTATACTGTATTAGTAAACTAATGTAGGGAATAGTGAATGAGGCTATAGTGTGTGATTCGGGACACAGTCTCTGAGTTTGACTCTAAGCACTGATAATTCACTGTAGAATGCAGAGGGCCAAGATGAAAACTACAGTAGGAAAACAAATGTTACCCTGAATGTATTGGTTTCAGTGATACTTTTCAACTTTAATTTGTTTTTTTTTGGCTGTGAATTTGATTTTGGCTGTGTTTTTTATAGCTAATTTTTAGTAAAGCTATTTCACCTATTTTTAGAAAGCTACTGCACATTTCATGATGTTCCACACACAAAGCTACTGTGTGACTTGTTCGGAAGATTTTAAATAAAGCTCACGAATCATATGACACACCTTTTCCTAATTCACTTTCATTATGTTGTAAAGAGAGGCCAGTTCACCTGTATTGATGGTGAGCTTGAATCAAAGCTCTAGGCATGCAATATTATTCACATAAACACTCACAAGAATGAGTGTTTAAAATATGTTCTGTTCCTAAAATAAAGACGGGATTATTTATTCAGTACAGGCACAAAATCAAAGTTATTTTATGCCCGACATGGCACTTTAGATCTGAAATATGCATATCTCTAACTATGCTTGCAGACCAGTGGTCTCATATTACAAGAAATATTTCATCAGTGCTTTTAAAATCAGCAGGATTTTGCTCGACCTTGCAGGTGTTGTGGGGATAGTGGGGCCCACTAACTAACTGCATTTCACCATTTTCGAAATCATGATTTATCTGTACATTTTCGTTCTAAAATGTATTCTAAATAAATAAATATTCTAAATGTATTCCAAGGTCAAGGTTAAGGACAGATTTATATGTGCACCTTGTGTTGTGAATTATAGAATAATCCACACAATTATTAGTGAATGAGTTCCAATAATCTTATACACAACTAGTACTAATGCTCAATAATGTATGAAAAGTTTTCATACATGAAAAGAAGAAATTACAGAGCTTTAAAGCCATAAAAACAGTGGTGGCTTGTCAATAGGGGCGCTGTAAAATTAATTGTAAAAATAATTCTTGAGGACTGTAAACCAGTGATAGAATTTTGTTAAATTGTAAGGAAATAATACAAATAATATGGACTTCTACAGCTAGTTTTTTATTCAATGGGAATATTGGATACCACAAAAGTACAACATCTTGATCTTTACTTGAGTGCTTTTTCTCAGCAAATACTGAACGACCGTTCAGACTGGTATTGTGTATTGGTTCAAATGGTTAATTGAAAAGATCAATTTACCCAGATGATTTATTTATAAATCAGATATCCCTACTCTGTTCTAGATGCTTCATAGTTCAGTTATGTGCTCCAGTATTCACTGTTTTACAATACAAACATGTAATATAAACTGTTATTGGGTAGCCCATCTGTGTCACCCAATATAAAACACTTACTGAAAGAGCCTGACGGATGTGAGATGTACAGCAGCTGACAAATACTGGGCCTCATTGTTCATTGACAGGCTCTGGGCTTATTTTCGATAATATGTTCATTGATTCATTAGTGGAAAGCATCACTGAAGGGTACAGCTGGCTTGTGGCTCTCAACTTCATTAGCTTCATTAAAATACAGAGCCTAATGGCCATCAGCTACTGGTGTACAATCAAGAAAATGGCTTCACTGTAATAACTTCCATCTAGCTCTCCTTCTTGTCCATTTGAGAAGGATCAGCAGAGAGCGAATCGTATCAAAGCTGGAAGGCTACAGACTCAAACCGCCTTGTATTTGCGATTGTCAGATGTCTCAGTGCTCAACAAATTGCTTATTTCTAAATTTCTTTGTTGCATCTCTCATTTAACAGCGGGAGGTTGCTTAGAATAGCAGTGGTAAAAGCTGATTTACTTCCATCCCCTTCTCAAAAAACATTGTTTATTCTCAATTTGTAAAAGTCTTGAAATATCATAAATCAAGTATCGCTGTAAACCACGTGTTTAATTGAATTAAATGCTGTTTGATATGTACTAAAGAAGACTGTCGTTCTGACAAGTAATTTCTTTCCCCTGCTGTGGCAATGACTCTCCTAGACAGGCAACCAATTCACAGAAGAAAGAGGAGGCCTTTTAGCCTTGTCGTAGGATGTGAGAACACGTTCACGGGCCAGCACATCGATAAAAAGCTCCACAAGCTTGATGGATCTCCACAAGGAGATCTCCTGAGTTCTCTTGTGTGGCTGATTGTAGTCAGTCTGGATTAAAACATTAATCAAATTAACGTTCAAGTGTCATAAGAGACAGGGGAGCACGACTTTGTTCATTAGAAAAGAAACAATGTAATAAGCACCTAACTGTGAAGTTGGTGGCTATTTAGGAAAGGCTTGTCGCTCTGGGGAAATCCCCTTGATGGATTTCAGAAATCCAAGCGTGTGATAATGCTCAACGACAAGCTATTCTTCGCATCTGCCCAGCATGAGCTCGCTTTGAACAGGCCCCCGTTGTTTATGTTTGTGGTCGATCGATACTATGAACTACCGAAATGAAGTTTCCTCTTCCTAAATGCCAATACAGAAGCATCCCCATTTGCTCTACACATTGCAGAGGTGGATTCATTAAGTGTTCTTATAAGCACTTTGTTTGTGTCCACAATGAGAATTCCTGGTTTTACGTATCTGCCTTTGATTATGCCTATAGTTGGTGGAAAGCGAGCCTGGATGGTGTCCCTTAAATCCTGCAGGAACTATAGCAGTTACCATAGCCCTGATTAAAAGTTGTACTTATCCCAGTGCAATCATGTGAGTAATTGACTCAGGCTATATACTGAACACTCACACATATGCTCAAGGTGCAGAGCTTTCATCAGCTGTCAGACTAACACCTTGTAAAATGCAAAGCCTTATTAAAATACAGTATGGACAAGCATTTAGGCATTTGAGAACAGATCAAAAGTCAGGATATCGGAAAAAAATAATATTTGTCATGTGTACTGAGTTCATATCTGTACAAGATGTCATGAGCAGAGGCAAAAATGTCCAGTTTTCCATCTTTTCCTTGTACGGTGACAGATATTCTCAGATGTTGCAGAAGAAAAGCATCATGCTAACACTTAAATTATGACTATTGCTGCTGCTCTAGATAGATTGAATGCTGGCTAAACTGTATGAACAAACAGAGCGGAAATCATATCTTGCAAAATGACAGTGTCAACACTCAGTTCTGAACAGTGGATTTGAAAACCAAATTGAATTTGCATGCAGTGTGAACAAAGTGTGAGATGCATTATACATTAATTTCCTTCATTTTGCAACTCCAATGTGTCAAGGAAAAGATATGTATGTACATTACAGTTAATTAAATTACATTACATTACAGTTAAATAAAGAGATATGTACATTTTATTTGCTGAAAAGATTTCAGCCAAAGCCAAGGTCATGGTGTCAGCTTACACTATTCAAGCAGACAGGAGCTTTCCTTCTCTAGAAAAGTACTTCACTTTACTTCACTTCATGTAGAAAATTGCTGCTCAGGGTTTTTGGTCAAATGGCTTAAAGAATTGCGTGATTTATTTATTTTTATATATAAAACAATATGAACTACAAAAAAGACTGTTGTCATCTAGTTACCAAGACAGTTATTTCAATTTTTAATAAAAAATTTAAAAAGTAATAAAAATTCATACAAATTAATAAAAAGTATTAAAATGTATACAATTTATAAAAATTATACAAAATTAACGATATATACCGTAGATATTTCATGCAATTAATAATAATAATACAAATATAAACACACAACAAAAATACTAAGTTAACTAAAAGTAAATAAACATTTAAAAAAATGTGAACAAAAACCAAACACAACAAAAATATTAAGTTTAACCAAAATTAAATAGATAATTTAAAAAATAATAACAGCTAAAATGATGAAACGCACAGCAAAAATGCTAAGTTTAACTAAAATTAAAATGGAAAGTATAGAAAAATGATCTACAAATATTAATTAAAAACCATAAGTATTATTTGACGATGCAAAAGTTACACTGATTTAGTTAAGTATTTTAATCTTATTTTACTAACAAAAATCTTATCTTTGACAGTTTAAACAATGTAATTTTTGGTTGACAATGAAAACCATTGATATTGTTTTCAATTTAGTCATCACACTTGCAGTGTAAGGTCAGGTAGGGCATGTGTCATTGTGGGATGCATTATCACAAATACTGTGAAACATATGGAAGAATGCCATTTCAAATCTACCCCATGTGGTCACTGCAGCCAGTATATGATGAACAAAACAGCAGCCAGTATAAGCGACCCAAAGCTTTGTGTTTAATGCTCTTGTATACACAGAGAGTCAGATAATAGAGAGCTCAACAGATCATGTGCTCTACATTTCCTATGTGGTCACAAGGTTTGCTAGAGTTGAGCTTATTCAATAAAGTGTCCGTTTGGAAGGTTTGATGGGAACTGGCTATCTCCAGAGTACCAAAAATAATTACCCTACGGCAAGAACACTGACCTCAGACCTCAGCAATATTCATAAGACCTTCTGTTGTACATAATGAATGAACCGAATACATTAACACCAAAAATGTATAACTGGCTTCCAAGTCCCATATCCCTGAGCGCTTGAGAAAAATGTTGCAGAGTCTTTGTTCACGTGGGAGGTTTAACATCCATGTCTGTCACGGACGTCTTACCTTTCTAATATTTCAGGCCCTATAGATTATCATTTGTATGAAAGCCATTTGTTTTAACATAAATTATATTTATTTTTGTATATAATTTTACCAAACCTAGTTAGCTGCCTCACTGTCTACTCTTTACGTTGTTGCCTTTCAAAACAGCAAGTTAATTTCCCACATCTGCCTCCTGCTCTGGCTCATGGACAGCTCGAGTAGCATAATGTTAAAACACAGTCTAAGACACAGTTAGTTGATATTTGTGCACATGCGCTCAGTGATTTTAGCTCTTGACATGAGCAGAAGTCAGAAAATTAAGTTTATCTGGGAAACAGTTTTCAGTAGTGTTTGGCTAATGCCATGATACATTATAAGCAGGGCTGTTACTACCAAAGAATAGGGCAAGATATCATAGTTCAAATCTCCACCGGTTACGTATTAAATGTCAGAGCTCTTAGTACATTTTAAGTAAGTTATTACTAAGAGCATGTAAACACTAACCACAAGTCAGAATCTCTTAATTATGATCATTCTGATATGGCGTCAACACACCAATGATTTTAATCTTGATTCTTCAGTTTTTAATAGTGAAAGAGAGCACTCATAAGTATTAAAAAATATATTGCACAGCCAAATATCGGTCCACAATAATAATGCAAAATGTTTCAATACTTTTCATTTTCATACTTTTCATCCCATCTAGCATCTTGGAATTAATATTTTATTTATTTTTGAGCAATGCAATTTTTTCAAGAAAGTGCAGTACATGCAGTGCTGCCTTAAAATTTGCCCAAAACAAGATATCTCAAGGGAGAGTGTAATTAAGTTTCTTTCATTTGCACAGATTCATTGAATTCATGTCCTGTGGGTGACAGAGTTCAGCTGAACTGGATCTTGACACTTATTTTTTCCTTCCCAGTAAAAAGTTTAATTAGTGTGGAGTGTTAGCGATTATGCCAGCTCCTATTTGTTCATCCAACTGTGTTTAACGTTACCCAGGGTGACACTGACACAGAGGGCTTGCCCTCTCAGTTCACAACTCGAAATGGGGTCAGAAAAGTATTTGAATTTTCAAACACTGAGGCAAATTTAAATAATTAGCCTGTAATCTCAAAGAAGTTCCTCAAGTGCTGTTTATCAGAAACTGCCAGATTGCACTTTTCCCCTCCACAGCAATCTATCATTCGTTGCCCGAACATTAACATTCAAAGCTTGTCATCACCATGACACCAGACTACTTCATCCACATTTGCCTCTTTAAATGCAGGGTAGCTCCTCAGCATGCCCAATGCATTACTTAGCGCTCGTTCACTTGGGGAGATTTCAGCCGTGACCCATCTCTCTGTCGCTGTTATGTCACAGCACATTTTTCCTCTGCACCTAATTTTGTTCACTATTAAAAATGTATATGATACTGCAATAGCTCAGGCAAATGAACATCCCAAATATCCCTCTGCAGTCTGGAGAGCATTAAATTGAGGGTTCTGACATCTCTCTCATGAATGCTGGATTACAAAGGATGAAGTGAAAAATAAGTGTTTAACCTCTTAAACGAATTTCTGCACTCCACCTGAAGTGGCACAGAGATATAAATCCACTGTTTTGGTTGAGCGAAATTGAAGTTGAACTGGAAATAGTTTCAAGTGAGCTCATAATTTTATCAAAAGATGGATTATCGTGTTTATGCCGCCGAGATCCTTACAGGTGAATCTTGTGAAAACATCCTCACATTCTTTGAATCTGAGACATTCTATCTATCTATCTATCACATAAAAACAAACAAATAATAATATTTTTTATATTTATTTATTTGGGGGTCAGAAATGACCCTGACACATTGTTGGCAGATATACAGATGGATCAGAAAAGGCTAGAGCTAGAGTTGCATTTTCTCCTTGTGGTGTGGACCGCACAGAAACAGGCCTGACAGAATATCAGTTAGAGAGACTAATTAATCCTTAATTTGTAAAACCTCACAGTCTCTTATCTAACAGCACAGCACCCATGTTTCCCACTCTTGCTAAATTTGTTCAGGGATGCGTGTCCGTCATAATCTCGCCATGGCTAAACTGTAAGGAATATAAACAAGTTAAATAAAGGGAAATTCTCATCACACTAGTGACTGTAATTCTTCAAAGCGTCAATATTTTTAACAATTTAAGTACTTCACCTACCCGTTTGCCTCATTTTAACTTCTTTTCCTACTCTGCAGTGAGTCATCCTGTTCAAACAAGCCTTTTTATATAATTGATTGCCTCTGTTTGGCTCTTCCACTGACATCCTTATTAAATAAAAACGAATGGCAGAGAAAGCAGAAAAAATCCCATGCCCACCCTTTCGGCGTCATTCCTCATCCAGCTGCGTTTTACCACCAAGTCCACCTGATTCAATCAGAAGCTAATGCCTTTTACCCTTGGTTGCCCTGTGGAAAAACACACTTGTTTCAGTGCAATCCTTCACCGGGTGTCAGTGGAATGCGCAAGAATGGATGGTCTGCATTTCAACACTGGGTTTCATGCTAAATTAGTCTCTGGTGAGATAGGTTTGTTTGTTTTTTTCCACATGCTGGCCAGACAGCATGAAAAACGGATTTACCGTGGCACGGTGCATTCTCACCTGAGGAGCAATCTGTCGCGCTGCCTAATGCGTCGCCATCAATGCTGCTGCATAGAGGCGGAAATTGCAGGCGTTTTAGTCTCCCTCTGCTGAAACACAAACGCATTATGCCGTTCAGAGTGGTGGGTGTGAAGAATTTGCAGGCAGCTAATTAATATTGGAAGTCTGCTGAGTAGATTAGGCATTATTACGATTTGTTAGGCAACAAGAGGTACAAGTGATCTTTCTTCACTCCAAGCAAATGCTGCACAAGCTTCACCTTTCAGAGCTAGTTAAAAAAAGAGTATTCGAAAAAGATAAATAAATGCAACTTCACTGTAAAAACATTTTAAGGCAACTAGCTTCAGCAGATGTTTGAGTTCTCAACTTGTTTTCAGTTTATACAACAAAAAGTTGATATAAATAAATCTGCTGAAGCAGGTTGCCCTAAACTTGTAAGTTTTCTCAACTTTTGATTTTTTTACAGTGTTTGCTTGACATTTTATTTTCTAACGTAATGGCATTAAGTCATTTTAAGTGTGGCTTAAGTTTTCCTTTTTGGCATAGCATGTATGGTATTTGCCAAAACAAATTACCAAGTTAAGAACACCAAGCAGACAATTATTCATATTGGATATAACATCAAGCATCAGTTTCAAGGTGGCTGTGATCATGGGAACATGCTTAAACATTCAGGTGCATAGTGTGAAGGAATGTCCACATGTAAAGGAAATGCAAAAAAGTATCACCAACTGAAGGCTGGAATACACTACACAATTTTAAAACACTAGGATTCATACACTTACCAACTTTGTAAATGGTAACAGAGGAAACTGGCCATCAAACTATAAACAACCGAGGATCATACACTAGCAGAGCAGACTTTAAAGTCATTCCGATCCCAACATACTCACGTAGAAAGGTGCACCTTGTTGCTAGGAGATGCGTAATAATATAAATAAAACCAACATGTTCTAAAATTGTCTCAAAATATCAAACATGTTATCTGAAAAACTTAAATCTGCAAACTACCTTTGACTTACAGCAAGTAGCATGAACTTCACCGGGCAAACTTTATATCTATATTCAGGCAAATATCTGGGCAAAAGTTTTTTTGTAAAGTGCATTTCAGCCTTTAGCCGCTAAAGGTGTTATGTAACCATATTTAATGCAATCACACATTCTTAAAATAAAGATTCCAAAAGTGAAAAAAGGGGGTTTCGCAGTGATGCCATAGAAGAACCATTTTAGGGGCCCCAAATACCCTTTCGATGAAAATAAACTTTTCTGAATAAATATAAAAAGAAGATTTTTTGTTCTTACCACAAAATTATTTGGTATACATTACACATTCAGTTCCTTTTTAATATTTATTTTTTTAAAGGGAGAAAACAATCTAATATGTGTAATTGTTGTTTATAACAGTATTTGTGTATAAAAATTATTGCGTATAATTACTGTGTAAATCATATTCGTAGCTGCATCCCAATTCAAAGGCTGCATCCTTCAAAGCCCGCTGTTGAAGGGTGATTGTGTCACTGTGGTGTGGCCTCAAAATGGGATCTTCAATTAAATAAAGGCTAGAAAAGATGGATCCTTCACAGCCTACCCTACCCCAGAAATGCACACTTTTGAATGTAAGTATTGAGCAACACTTTAGACTAGGGAACACTTATTCACTCTGAACTACGACTTTTCCTCAATATATTCATATGTGCTGCTTATTAATAGTTTGTAAGGTAGTTGTTAATTTTTATATATATATATATATATATATATATATATATATATATATATATTTATATATATATTTATATGTATACACTCACAGGCCCCTTTATTAGGTACACCTGTTCAATTGCTTGGTAACACAAATTGCTAATCAGCCAATCACATGACAGCAGCTCAATGCATTTAGGCATCTAGATGTGGTGAAGACGACTTGCTGAAGGTCAAAACGAGCATCAGAATGGGGAAGAAAGGGGATTTAAGTGACTTTAAACGTGGAATGGTTGTTGATGCCAGATGGGCTACAGCAGCAGAAGACCACACCGGGTCCTGTCAGCTAAGAACAGAAACGGAAGCTACAATTCGCACAGGCTCACCAAATTGCACAATAGAAGATTGGAAAAACGTTGCCTCGTCTGATGAGTCTCGATTTCTGCTGTGACATTCAGATGGTAGGGTCAGAATTTGGCATAAAGAACATGAACACATGGATCCATCCTGCCTTGTCTCAATGGTTCAGGCTGGTGGTGGTGGTGTAATGGTGTGAGGAATATTTTCTTGGCACACTTTGGGCCCCTTAGTACCAATTGAGCATCGTTTAAACGCCACAGTCTACCTGAGTATTGTTGCTGACCATGTCCATCCCTTTATGACTACAGTGTTCCCATCTTCTGGTGGCTACTTCCAGCAGGATAATGCACCATGTCACAAAGAATCATCTCAGACTGGTCTCTTGAACATGACAACAAGTTCACTTTACTCAAATGGCCTCCACAGTCACCAGATCTCAATCCAATAGAGCACCTTTTGGATGTGGTGGAATGGGAGATTCGCATCATGGATGTGCAGCCAACAAATCTGCAGTAACTGTGTGAAGCTATTATGTCAATATGGACCAAAATCTCTGAAGAATGTTTCCAACAAATTAATGAATCTATGCCACGAAGAATTAAGTCAGTTCTGAAGGCAAAAGGGGGTCCAACACGGTACTAGCAAGGTGTACCTAATAAAGTGGCCAGTGAGTGTATATACAGTGGTATATATATTTAGAAATGTTGAACCTTGTTTTGTTTCTAGGCAGTTGAATATAACAAACCTATTGTACAAAGTACGGCTCATTTAGTTAGTTTGTCTTGTTTAGTTATTCATTAGCTTGTGTGTATAGAACGCCTTCTGCTTTCTGAATTCTTCTGGTATTGTATCTGTCAGCCTGTCATGTTTATACTTATCTGTGGATTATTTTCTTCCCTTGGATTGTCTTTGATGTAATAAATACTAAAGCGTAATTTAGATCCGTATCTCCTCTTCTATGCCTGCCCTGCTGTGACAAATCTACACTATATATTAGCCAGTCAGAAACACACTCTGCCTGTCAATCATTCTGCTTGTTTGGTTGGATAACTTTGCAGGTTAGAATTTCAAAGAGAGAGTCTGTGAGTACAGTAGTTAGCATATGAAATGTTGCACATTTTAAATGTTTTAATGGTGTGTAAAAAAATATAACAGCACTATACTTACTAATGCAAGGGATGATTAATATAATGTAGGTTCATTTTGATAGCCCTAACATATAACTGTAACAGTTAATTATTTTGTGCTGTTAATCCGTTCACAGTTTGTTTTAAAACATTTTAAGTCAAATTCAGAATTTTTAAATTCTGGAATTTGCAAAAGCTTTTGAACCTAGAAGAGATTTAGAAGCAGGACAGAGAGATCTTAAGCATTCAATATCAGCCTGGAACTCCAAGGCCCGTGAAACAAAATAGCAACTGCATGGATTCACGTTTATTTTCTGGGTACTCCTTGGTGGGAGAAATATGCAAGTGAGCTGATTTCCTTCATGTTCTTTCCTTTTCAGCCAAGCCAAAGTGTCAAGATCAAACACAAGCAAGGCACAGTAAGTGTGGAGCAGACAGATCAAGAGAAGGTAAGTTAACTCCACAGTCCTGGTCAACTTCCTCAGAGAAGCCATCTGTGTTTCTTGATGGTTCCCGGAGTGCAGTGGAGTCGCCCCAGTCGGGCCCCCGAAAGGACATCGTTGTGGGCCCCTCTCAGCCTATGCACTCTGTCCCCCTTTCACCCCCAGTTTTGATGCCCCTGTGTTTAGTCACCAGGTAAATACATCAGACAACATCATAAACGCACCAGCTGTCCTGTAGATTTCAGCTCCAAGCCCAATCAAACACACCTTAACTGTCTAATCAGCTAATTAGAGACAAGTGTGTTGGAGCAGAACACTCAGAACTGAATTCTGCAAGAGAGTGTCTCCCGAAAGCATTGTTAGCCAACTATGGTCCCAAGCTCTGTCGTAACAGTTCAGTGATTCGGTGTTTCCCGGAACCATGGTTCAAACAAACATTTTCAAACAGCATTGCAAACTTTAGTGAGTGGAACTACAGCTCTTGACCTGTGGTTAGAAGCATAGTTACTTGTCAGTAAGATATGTGGACTTAAATAAATGATGCATAGGGCACAATACGCAAGCTAACATGCAGTGCAATCTATATCTTGCATTCTATTAAAATGTATATACATTTTAATCTATATCCTTTAGCGCATCCTCAGTTAGCACGTTTTTGATGAAGTGAGCATGTGCACAAATGGGAAATGACGGTGTATGCCGTAAAAGGGAATTATAATTATTAATAATTATTAATCAAACATTAGATAAAGCAAAATTACAGGGAACAAAAAATTGTAAATTATAGTAAACAAAAAAAAATATGATATATGTGTATATATGTATTATTATCTATTCATTGTAATATGGGAGTGATATTCACAGGTTAGAGCACTATGAGTACTCCAAAAGATTCACTGCTGCAAAAAGACATCTTGTTCTCCAGGTTCATTCAAAAGTTTAAAGTTATTACGCAAAGTAAAAGTTTTAGCCGAAAATAAAAACTGCCTTGATGTAATATTCAGTATATGTTAATTTAATAGTAATGGAATTGAAGAGCGGAAATTTATTGATGTGCTGGGAATATATCTGAAAATCATTTGATAATGATGACGCAAACCTCAGTGGATCTGAGTTTCAATAGGACTAGTACAGAAATGTCTCCTCCACCTATTGAGAATCCACTCGGGCACACTTAACACTGACTGCACATCAACAGGAAAGTGTTTCTTATTTTCAGAGCTTTTAGGAGAACTTTTTGCATATGCCCGTACAGCATCGTGGGAAACAATAGCGCTTGGTTTTATTTGATTTCCTATGGGAGATTCATGAAGATTAATGATTTTATTTCCCAAGCTCATATACCTCAGCCAGTCTATGTTTTTTCTTATGTTAATTTGATTTCTTCAGCTCCTCTGGGTAGACAATGTCATTTAAAATATGCACCCTCGACATTCGAGCACAGCATTTGTTCCATTCAAACGGAAGACTTCTGCGTTCCCTGCTTGATATTACTCATCAAGATAACCAGGCAATTTAGCTGTTATTTATATCCCACGATTCAAGTTTTAATGCACTGTGCGGTGCCGCAAAATTTGTAGAGCAGACAATTTGTGAAGAAGAGGAATAAAAACGGATTTATGCAACAGGAAGTGAAGTAATTGCATGTTAGTTTCTTCACGACTCTCAGACACAAAACCCCACAGGGGACTGAAGCAGATGCACCTTAATCATGCTGTAGTGTTTTAATTTTAGTAACATTTGGTATTAGATACATAAACTTAGAATATATCTTCCTATGACTGCATACCACAGATAATGAATGCCCTATAAAATCATATAAAACTAATAAAAGGAGTTACATTTGCACATAATATGTTGAATTCTAAATAAAATGTTATGATTTTGTGAATGAATGAATATCTTTTCACTCATTTGTTCATCTTGCTTAATGTCCATTTCTAAATATATGTTTTTCCTTTGTTAGATTATGTTAGTGATGCTGCATCACTTTATTTTAATATGACAAAAGATGGATTGATGAATTTACGTGATCAAAAAAATGCTTTAAAAGTATTCTTAGTTCATGTTAATTACTGTGTAATGTTAATGCAGCCATATGCAGTGTAACTGGTCAATGAAATCATATGTGCTGATTCTATGGAATGTTATGCACCACTTTTCCAACTAACTTTTCTTCTCTGGATAGTAAAAACTGAATAGTACACTGGTTTATTCACTGGTGATTGTAATCTGAGAATATTACTCTTTACGATATTTTTTTTCTTCTTTTCTTCAGAAAACAGTTTAACTGTGAGCTAAAGATGGTCAATTGTATCATTGATCTGTTGATTTGACATTGAACTATTAATTTTAGACTCATTTTAAACTGTTTACATTTTGCCCCATTCATGCAGTAAATGTGCTTTATGGGCTCGGTTTTCTAGCATATTTACTTCAGTTGCTCAGGGAAAGTATGAACCATTTCGGTGACCGTAAACTTAAAATCGATTGTACAACTTAAAATCAGTCAGAGGCATAGACATGTATATTCATATTTACAAGTAGCCTAAAGCTTGATATTACAAAGCTGCTTTCTATGACTCCCCTACATCTTGTGTTTAAGTCCTTCGGTGAGGAACAGCAAAAACCACCACAGATTTTAGTTTAATATCACTGATATTCTAATATTTTTGGTTTGTTTTTTTTTGCCATGAAATGAAAATTCACCATGTCTGTTTCACACATGAATGTTGTAGATGTTATAGTAAACAAAGTATCCGTGAATATGCACAGAACCAAGTCCTACTATTCTTTTTTTCTCTATAATATGTTTCAATCACATGTAATGTAAATCACAGGGAAAAAAAGATCTGTTGCTACGTCTGTTTCATTGTAACTTTATAACAAATGATGTTTTGACTTCGTATGAATGTATTATTTTTTTTTTTTTGGAAATAAAAGAGAAATATTTTGGTTTAATATAATTTAAATTTAAGGTTTGAACCAAGACATGAACATGATTTGAGAAAAGCAATAGATTCAAACTATATATTTTCAGTGTATGGATTATTCACTCAACATATTTGTTCTAAATATTAATCACCAAAACATTCTTTGTATGTCTGTAGGGCAGACATGTTGACAATGAAACATGTTTCATTCGGTGGCTCTCCACTCACTCACTCTTCAAGACTCCTTTTAAAGTCAGTCTCAAGGCAAAAACGCATCAAAGAATTCACATGCCTTTTAAAGGAGGAACTTGCAAAGGAACTTGCAAATCAGTGGAAGAACTTGCAAATCAGTGCAGCCATGAAAGTGAACAAGAATGATTCACTTGCTTAAAAGATTCGATCAAAAACACTAGTAGTTCATGACTGAAACAGTATTATTCTCCATAATTTATTTATCGGTCTTCCCCTCAGTCTGTACATCCTCTATAATGTTTTTACCTTACCTTACCTCTCTTCCGCTCTATCAGCTCTCTTGCCTTCACACAGCTTGTGTGTCCAGCTAAAAATTGGTCTAAAAGCATGACGCTATTGCCTCTGGCCGTGGGGTGCTGTGTTATCATACCCTTCAGAGCATGGCATGACTCGCACACATCCATGCAGAGCCAACGTGGCCATCCTCTCGCTTCCATCAGCGCCTGGAGTTGGCTTGGCTGGGGTCAAGCCCTAATGTGGCAGGGCGAGATAATAGCACAGCTGTACATTTATAACCAAAGCACACAAACAAGCACACACACTTCCTTGCTGGACATGAGAGTTGTCTCTGCTCTCACCCCCCGTGGCGGTGCCAGATAACAACAGATGCCACCCTTGCATAAAGACTGTTGCCCTTATTGTGTTAGGTTAGTGAGAAGGGGAAGCCAGTATAATGAGGGGCAGGCCAGTCTTGGCATCTTCTGTGTAGTAATATGCCCTCTGGGTTGATGGGGGTTGACTGGAAAGCTGTTCAGTGTCAGATATGAATATTAATATAAATATAAAGATGGAAAGTGTAAACGGATCTCTAAAAAACAGAGACTTGAAGAACATATGGGTATATTCTGACCAGCTGTTGTTGCAGATTAGAATGATTAACATCTTGCCTCTTCTACTTACTGAGATTACTTTAGTCCAAAATAAAAATGTGATTTACTAACTACTAAATCCTCTTGATTTACTCACCCTTTTTGTATGTAGTTCTGAGCAAGAGGTCTATTATTCTTGAAGACAGCTTAAGTAAAGGCAGTTGTTCTGTCAGGGTAGGACCCCAGATATCCTGTGAGATCCGTTCCCCCTGCAGAGCGTTCACTGGCAGAGACAACTTATTATGGGTAATCTATTCAGTGCATGAGTAGAAATTATGGCAAATTGCTGTACGGCCATTCACACAGAATTAGTTTTTGCATTTCACTAAGCTGCTTTTACAGCGTCTTGCATATAACATGCAATTGTTAAAACACTGCGCTCAAGTTAAAACAAGTTCAAATATATTTTGTAAGTATCTTTTTAGATCTCTAAATCATCAAAATACGTTAAACACTGCCTTTTAAATTGAGTTGCAAAATATAAACTCGTAATTCTGACTTTTTAATGTTTTTATTACAGTGAGAATTAGCTTAATAAATAGTATTATGTTCATATTGCAAACAAATTAATTTTAACTGACCATAAATTACGGATTCATAATTTTTTTAAAGATGTGTTTTGGAAGCTGTGTTATCCTAATTAGCTAGAAATATACAAACAAATATTCTATGAAACACAAAACAAGATGAAGACTAAATCCAACGTTCTGTTTTACATAAAAGGAAAACAGATGGTGATCTTTAAAAAGTAAAATAAATTAAATAAATATAGTGATAAAAAAATAAGTTTCATTCGGGGGTGAACTATTCCTTCAACATGTTTTTGAAGTTCTATATGGTTTATTCTCTAATATATTTCAATTTGTGTTTGTTTGGATTGCTAAGTTCAGTCATATGCCATCTCTATTCCTCTATCCACTACAGGTTATTTCAGTTGCAGTCTAAGGACTTTTACAAGTCAGAAATGAGAAAAAACGATTTCCATCCAGATTCTCCTGCTTGCTTCTTATTTCCATCTCCAAAATCTCCAAAATCAATTCCCAAAAGTGTGCCCTCTGCCCAGTGCCATGATGGACCATCTGAATTCATAAGTGCGTTATGTGGCAGCCATGTTACTTCACACTTAACCTTCTTGTGAAATTGCTCAGAAAAATGTTGACCCTATTTTTGAGAGAGCACACTCACCCAGGCACTTTGTAAAGTAGCATAGCATTCACTCTGCAAATATCAGCGCCCGAGGGGCTGTTTGTTTTCCACTGCAATGCCTTTCTCCATAAATCCATCACTCATATGTGACGTAAATGTTTGGAGAGACCAAACTCAGCTTCTGCACTTGGCACACGTTCAGCGCAGAGACTCTTAATCAGATAAATTGAATAAAGCATTCAATGGTGTATGAATTCAGGAGGAACTGTTGTCAGAATGTCCATGTTTGTGAGCACTGGACTCCAGCGTCTGTGAGGCATATGTGAGATGTGAGCCAGTAATCTCCGAAGGGTGAAACGTTTGATCTTGTCTGATTCATAGAATAAAGCTTGTATTCACATAGTTAATTAGGGACACTGATCAGGGTTCTGAGTCATCTCTTTATTTTCCTGCATGTAGTCCTTTCCGAAGCTACTCTGTCAATGCTTATTCAGTAGCATCAGTACGATTTAGCATTTAGCTTACAGAATGTGTAATTACAGATCTGCAGTACCGTTTGTGCTCTGTAACTTGGCATTAAAAAATGTAAATGTTGTAGTTTAAGAAAGTATTTGTATACACTGTAAGAAAAAACAAGAGATTAGAAAATCAGAAAATGCACTGGTAGTTCTGCCAGGACCTTATCGGTTAAATTGAAAGAGATTTCCTTTAACTCTAAAACAAAACACAATGCAATTTGTCATTCAACATATGGGTTAAAAAAATCTTCATATTAACAATGTGCTTTATTTTTAACAGATTTTAGAGTGTATACATGTATGCTCTTCACAGTAATATGCTCTGTCACATACATTTTATTATTTATGACTGGATTGTTTACACAAACACGCAATACTGAATGGGACACATAACAGGACAGAAATAAAGAGCTAAAGTAAGCCATAGCTCAGGGAAGGGCGATTTACATACGGATGAAATAACAATAAAACATCACAAACATCAAATCCTCTGATAATAATTACTGCTAAAATTCGCTGTTAAAAATAACGTCATTAAGGAACTGCCTTTTGTTAGTAAAAGGTATTTTACAAAAGACTAACAGGATGGAAGGGGACCCTGAGGACACACAAAACCCAATAGGTAGCCGATTACAATCATTTTTCTCAAGACAACATGCTGTGTGAAGCCTTTCAATTAGAGAAATGAAAAAGAAGTGAAGAAACACCTGAAATGTTTATAATAAATGGATTTGTATTTGTTTGTTTTTGTTTTTTTAAGTCAGTACACTCAGGAACATGGAACAATCCTCTCAAACTAAAGTGCATACTGGTAATATGTACAAAGCCATCTAGTGTTTTTTCCATAAAAAAAGAAAGGGAAAAAATGGTTTAAATAGTTTCATCATGAAAGCGATGTGGATGTGAATATGTGCATAACAGTAATAACTCATCTGTAATTCTCTTAGGCCTCTCTCCATTTTAAATAATAGGAAGCATACATTTTTTAAAGGAATTGTGTTGGACAATAAAGAAATGACTTGTATATGAAGCTCTTTCTGTATAAAAACATGTTACAAAACTTGCCATTTACTCCTGAGAACAAGGCTGTGGAAAAGGCTTTCAGTTATGGGATGATAAGAATTGATCTCTATATATTTTAATAAATCTTTAAAAAACACTGTAATAACATAAAAGGAACGACCAAAAATGTCATAATTTGCTTCAAAAACAAACATCAGACTCTTTACTTTAAAGCTGTGTTAGCTTTAGGATGTCTTTCAATGCATCGTTCAATTGTTCTCTTTCTTCAGTTACTCTGAAATGACCAGCCCAATGATGGCACACACAAGCATCAAAATACACAAATAATTTTTGTAAGTGTCACTTTTCATTTTGAGTTGTTGCCAGTGCAAAGAGAACATTACAAAGTTTATGATGAACCATTATATCACTCTAGATCAGGACAGGAGAAATATTTAAAGCCGAGATGATGTTGATCTTTCACCCGATCTATGAATTATTCTAAAGATAAATGTCATAACAGAGATGTAAATGACAGCAATGTGTTGGCCGCTGATCCTACGGCAGTCACACTCCAGGGTAATTTATTATCCCATGCATAGACACATTGAACTAGCTCCTATAAGTATGGGCCTACATTCAGATTTATGCAATTGATTTTCAGCTTTGCAGAATTTATACAATTTGTTATTTCTCTAAAGGTAAATTCTGCTTGATAAATAACTTGATTAATTATGGCTAATATTATGACATTGCAATACAATAGCATGCTAATAATCATTTTTGTGAAAACAAATGAATCATGATGATAATTATGACATGCATCATGATGCTAATTAAATAATTTAATTAACACATACTATTGAAACAGGACACGGAAAATGCATACAAGATATGAACAATGGTTTTATTGTTTAAAATTATTTGAATAATAAAAATGACCTAATCAAAGTCGCTAATGTCAGGGATTGACTTGATTAAGCTGTGTGAGCTGAATCTGAACAGTGAATGAACACTGATAAACTGAAGCTCTTCGTTAGCAGGTTAATTAACTCAACAACAACAAAAATCTCAATATCATCATCATCATGTATCATATTAAATCATATACACATTATATACACATTGTGGTCTTATTTTTCACATTCAGTTAATGTTTCAACAACATGGACATTTCTCACGTTTTGTTAAATGTATATGTTTAAATTAGTGGTGGGCCGTTATCGGCGTTAACGTGCTGCGTTAACGTGAGACTCTTATCGGCGATAAAAAAAATATCGCCGTTAATCTATTCTCAAAGTTGGGTTGGGAGCTGGGTCTATACTACGCAAGCTATGATGACTTTCACCCTGATATTTTAGCCGGATGTATACCTAGCCGAATTGCACTGTAGGGGCGAGAACGAGTCTTGAACTAGAGGCTCGCAGTCCGTGATGGACAGATTGTTAACGGCTGGTCTATGTGGTAATACAATCGGACAGGACATCCAAACGCTCACCTATCATTCATCAACCTCAAATATGGCTTTTCATCTGAAAGATGTATGTAGTAGCAACTTTACATGGCCGCTCAATATGATGTTAACCTAGAGAAATGTGCGCTATTGAAGTGTTTGTGTGGAAGCGTGTTTGCTGCAAGACAGGCTCCGGTGCGCTCACTTGCTCTTAAAATCTCCGTCATTTTTGGTCATACAGATAAAAGTAGCCTAATACATCTTTCGAATCTGTAAAGACTCTACGTTTATTTGTGTGCACTCAGAATAACAACGAAACGTTGCGCTTTTAAGCAAACAGGATGCGCTTTAGGTCTCATGTGAACTTGAGAATTCACTCCCGTGTCACCCTCTGCTTCGAACCTGTGTGTATGCCTAACGTTACTGTGAAATTACCACATCAGACGTGACGTGCTAACATGGATGCAGCTATGAAGCCGCCGGGTTTGCTTCAGGAAAATTTATTTTAAGAAGCTTCCCAATGGAAACTGTAAACAGTTCATCACGACCTCTTATGTAGGCCTACAGTTCAAAATTCATGTTTAACTGAATAAACAGTTAGTAAACACAAGTACATCTTATTGAACATAATTTATTTTCAGCACCAATTATCATAGTAGAACAGCTTTCTCAAGCAGTTTGTGATGCATTTTGGAAACAGGAGATGAGCCCCTGGTCTAATGCGCCACCTGGCTTGAGAAACCCGTTCTCAAAGACTTACTTTTAGCCATTATTTGGGTAGCACACATATTCTGAATGCCTTCGGCAGAATTCAAATGAGCCATTTTAATCTAGATTAATCTAGATTAATTCCAAAATTAATCTAGATTAATCTAGATTAAAAAAATTAATCTATGCCCACCCCTAGTTTAAATACATTTACAATTTTTCACTTTCAGATTTGTACTAAAATGTAAATAAACAAATATGAATTGATGGAATAATAACTACATTTAAAGGATATGATCATCAAATGTGATTAGCCTCTTCAATTCAATTTATGGTTATGTAGCTTTACAGAAAATTATAGCTGTGTATGTTTTTTCAGGGTTGGCATTATTAAGTCCTCTGAGGTGTTGGTATCTTCTCTTCTCAGATGTTTGATCAACTCATATATTTTAAGGGTTGGATCCAGACTGAAGCTTCTGTAATTCCTAGTTATCTCGGGATGCCAATCCTGTGACAGAAAGAGAGAAGCAAACAGAGACAACATTAGCGTATATGCTGTTCCACCCAAGCAAAAGAACTACAATGTGCATTTGATCAGATATAACATCAGTGTCCAGAAGAAATGAAACATCCAAAAGTAAAATGCACTATACACAACTAAACCAGTGGGTATCAGTTATCTGTGCGGTCAAATAATGTGTGACTAGATAGTGGGCAACTGTGTATACTAATGGAGTTTTTATTCATTATAGATCTCTGTTGATGGTAATGGGCTGATGGAGAGAAGTAAATTGGAATATTGGAACATTTTATTTCATCATTTAATATGGTTTATCATAGTTTAACTGCTTGGGGGGAAAAAAGAGTATGAGGTCTTGTCAAAATTGAATTTCAAGAAAATGATATAATCTTGCCATGTTAGTTTGGCCCCTCCCTGCCACACACACAAAAGCTTGAGAGTACTGATGACATCTCTCAGAAGATATGTCTCTAATGATGTGACACATTAAAGGCTATGTGCCCTTACAACCCACCCCGATGGTGCTTCACCACAGGAGCAGCCAGATCACAGCACCATTCACACATGGCAATTTCTGAGTAATCTTGCTAAGACTATGTGTCTAAGAAGATCAAATTGTGGTGATCCACCTTTCTTTTTATAACTGCCTTCCCCGCGGAATGAAATCCAGGAGTAAACCATTCTTTACCATGCTATTCTTTTTCCAGCCATCTCTTGTGAGTTGTAATTAAGGCCTTTCCTTTCTCCAGAACAGCGATGGAGCTGTAAGCAACCATTGTGATCAACAGAAGAGTTGCAAATGAGCCCGTCTTCTCTGGCTCCCTCAGCCCCTGGTGCTCAGATGTGACTCATTCTGGTCCCATCACCCCACTAGCAGTGATGCTGATAAATATCCAGAAATGAGTGTGTGATCTGAGCAACGTGAGGTGGCTATGCATGGGTGGGTGAGACTGAGAGGTGGCCACGGCGTGCGGCTGCTTCTGTGTAATTAAGAGCATGCTAATTCGCATGGCTGTTGCCGTAGTGACAGAGGACAGGAGCCATGATCTGAGATGGTCCCGAGAGGATAGAGACATTGAACAGCCCAGATGGAGGGTTCAGGTAGGCAGTAGCAAGCCACATGGTGCTGCAGCACTCTCTATCCAAGTGACCTATATTGGACAGACGTTGAGGAATCTATTAACTACAAACAAGACTTTTGTGAAAATGGGTGTCACGGACCTCTAGAAGATCTCAATAACCCAGGAGGTGTATGGAAACCCAGCAATCACATTACACGAGCACTAAGCAGGCATGAATGAGCCTGTGCCATCAATGAAACAGTAGGGACCCCAGATGACGAAGGATTCGGTATGTTAATGAAAAGGATCAGGTTCCGCTTACAGTCATAATTGTAGCTCCAAGAGGACCAGATTGAACCGCAGAGTGGTCACCAGCAGGCTTGGTCCAAGGTATGGACAGTGTCCCAATCCTGATGCCCAATCCGAACTGCACTATGCCAGATGATATGGCTCATTTGTCAGCCATTTGTCTCCGGGCCGAAGTGAAAAGAGACAGAGCTCTGTTAGCCAAGTGACAGACAGCCCAATATATTACTCATCAGCTTGGGGATTCATTACTGGGCTGTAAGGGTCCTAATTTGTGCAGAGCCTTATTTAACTGGCACAGCTATGGCGTCATGCCTCTATGCCATCCTCAGACCCAAAGAGGAGAAAACTGGATTTAGAAAGGCACCAAATAAACAAGGCGTCCAGGCCAGCACATCTGCCACATAATCAAGGAACTGACGCCTCCAAGATAATTTACCATCTCCTCTTTACTGCTGAGCTCTAATTCCTGTGATTTATTGAGGTTTAAGACTGTATAACCGACGGTGCGTTCTTCATTTTGAACAGCCAGAAATATTAGCTTCAACCTGGCCACACAAATAACTAAGGATGACTCAGGTGGAGTGTGAGGTGGGAGTTGAGCGAGGAGGGAAAAGGCAGGAGAGATCACTTCCATTCAAAGGGTGAATCAGAGGAAGCGGGCCTGCGTCACAGGAGTGCTTCTGGGGTGTGCGCCCATCGCCAGCTGAAACCAGCCAATTACTACCAGCCCTACACACCCACCACTTCTGCAGGCTAGAAATTTGCATTTGTTGTGTAAGAGCACGGAGAGATCGTTGAGAAGCAGAGGCGAGGGATGTGTTTTGTGTTTACACTGGGCAATTACCATGGCGCAAAAGGGGACTGCTGTTTTGGAGATCAGTCGTGACACTTCTGACAACTGTCAGGCAAACTTGCTTTAGTGTAAGCAATGGTGTATTATTAGAGCAGTACCAATGGTGAAATAGCATGTCATTACCACATCAGTGTGCTAGGTGGGCTGTGCCATGATGTTTAGAAGGTTTAAACCTTCACGCAGCATGATTAAGAAACTCTCAGCAAGAGCTCAGCCACTCTGTATGACATGGATAGAGCCAACAGAGATGTTAATGGTAGTTCCCATCAACAGCAAGCAGCTATGGGCTTACACTATCTAAAAATAAATTGTCAACTGCCCTTGATGCTTCTGTAGAAATGTTCTGATTTTTGCTGTAACACTGGAATAAAGACACCCAAGGGAATATTTTATTGCTCTGGGGTTGCTCATTCAGCTCTGGAGAATTCATGAGACCATTCCGACTCTGTGTCTATCACTTTCCTCTGGTATTTTTGTCTCATCCACATTGTAAATGATTGCTAGACTGGATGTCACTTCATCAATCTGTGGGTGCCACATCATAAAACATGTGATTCAAGGCAGAAAAGCATGGCATAATTCTATTAAATTATATCCTAGAAGTACTGAATAATAGCATGACGGTTTTCTATTTTAAAGAATTTTAAATAATTTTATATTTGATGTCCATTATATGTTGTAATGTTGTTTTTTCATCTTTATTATACAATTGTCTGTCTAAATACTCAGTTCTTATTGGCTGGCAGGCATGAATTAAAACCATTTAATCCACTGGTAGTTCCAAGTCAGTTGAATCACAGTTCTATATTAAGGCACTTCTTTAATTGATGCATACAAACCCACACATATCACTCGCACAAACACACTCATAGAGGTCGGAGATTGAAGATTGTGCTACACACACAGAAACGTGTTGTCAACGCTGCCCAGTGACTGCCGTTGATCAAATAAATTAGATAGATCACTATATTATATTCCTCAGCAACAAAGTGGTAAAATCGCTGTTTTTGAAGTAACTAAACACAGCTTTATTGTTTGTAGAGAGAACACTCAACTGCCATCTCTCTCTCTCTCTCTCTCTCTCTCTCTCTCTCTCTCTCTCTCTCTCAGTAAATAATTCAAATGAATTTGATCTTACCACAGTATTTCATCTCTGCGTCTGATTTGAAGTAGCCTGATTTGAATGCTAGCTAATGAAACGTAACTGACGAAAATAATAAAAATGTTGACATGCAATAGGAGTATGAAGGTACTCTATAATATGAATGTGGATATCAGCTTCCAATTTGGTTTTGAAGGAATTTGATGAGAAATATTTGAGATCATATTGAGATCTCTTATGTCTTTGGTGTCAGACTAATGGTTGAAATGTCTTCTGGTACTTCAGAGGGGACAAAATATGAGAAGCAAAGTCTTTACCTCATGCATTTAATCTCACTGGTGTTGTAGAGAAACAAAAGAGATACTGAAGAGATCTAATTTGTGATTTTTCTTTGCTATGGGCAGCAGAAGAACCAAAGAAGTCAAGAGTTAGCAGTGGGGTTTAGGGGGATGAAAGGTTGGCTCGCTCCATTATCTGGAAGTCTGCTTGTCCTAGAGCTTGAGTTGAGACTTCAAAGGAGATCCAAGGCCCATTGTTGAAAGGATACTGCACTATTAGGATTAGCGAATCAAAATGCTAGTATCAGCCTTCTCTGGGGAGAAGGAAAGATGGAGAAAAGATGGTGTCTTTGAAGTCCCTACATGATAGGAATAAACTTGCATCGCTTTCTTAAGTTCTGCATTAGTAATAGTGGTCAGACAGTCGCATGAGAGACTATGGGGATGAAATGAATGGTAAAGGGCATAAGTTGACTGTAAGTAGTGGGGAAAAACAGCTCAGTTAAGAAAAGCAGATAAGCTATTTTTTTTCTTTTTGGAATGGACCCCAGAGTGTTTTCTTGTTATCGACATCTCTGTTTCTTACTCTCTAAGTCTGCTTTTAATTTATTGATTTTTTTCTTTCAATATATAATCTCCACTCTTGCTCCAAAGGGAATCGGAATGATGGGATACATCCAATAACCTTTTGATCCAACAGGCTGAGATTTGTACGGTTTAGAGGAAAAGAAACACGGAGATTACTGCAACCTATGTCTTTGTAGGCATGACCCTAAGAAATGAAGAGGAACTCAAGATTATTCCAAGTCTTTCTCTCTCCCTTCAATGTTGGTCAGAGAACCACAAGGAATCCAAATAGTCATCATTTTGCTGAGGGGGTTAATGTGTTGTCTGGTAATACACTTCAAATGCCGATGAATGCAAATCCTTACAGTTCCCCAATGCTAATATAATAAATATTTGTGTGAGCTTTGAATTTTGAGTCAATCTCAACAAACAAACATGTGCCATAACTTCATCAGACACCTGCAGATTTCCAGGAAACCCATTTATCAGTCTGCACCATGTGTATCTGGCTTCCTGCAAATGCTACAAGCGGGTTGAGGGTATCAACAAAAATGTGCTAGGTTGAGCGTCCTTCTTTGCTTTTTCCTCACATCACATACACTTTCATCAATAAAACAGCTAGCGTGTAGTAGTTGTTGTATTGTTTGTTTTGTTTTCCTTTAAAAGCAATCAATTCTTAACCAGCCACCTCAGCCAAACTCTGCCATACCCCAGGGTTTGATACCTGGCACAGGGCACATCCTCCACTGCCACTTGATTTCAAGGGATATTATTCCACAGAAACAGGAAGACACAGACTAAGATAGAAAGGAAAATATGAAATTTTAATTTTTGTGACACGCTGCTGGGAGTGTGAGCTAATTTATTTCCTAATTTCTCCAATGATATTGCAAAGGCAGATAATAAAGTATGGGCCTTATGTGATCTGTGAGATATGAGCCGGATTCAAGGATGTCCTTTAATGCATGTCTGGTCAAATCTGACATGTTTTAATCAGATATTCATATTACTCAATGGAAAGAAGTGGAGCGGTGTCTGGGATGCAGTGTATGTGGGTTGTGCACATGCTTGTGACATGTGAACTGAGAACAAATAGAGTGTCCATTAGAAATATATATATATATATTATATATTAAAGGAAATCTAGTTTAAATCACATGTGCAAGTTCTGCACTAATCTACTCTAAGTTCTGAAATCTACACTTTGTATTATTTTATTCAAGAAAAGTTTAACTTAAATGACAAAAAATAATAGTGTAACCATCAAGTAAAACGTAATAACATATTTTACACCTTGAATACATTTGACTGTAAATGTTTTTTTTTTTGTTCGTTTAATTCGAATCTATCGTGACGCCGGCATCCTCAGCTAGTGGTGATGGGTTAAAGTCGTCAGACACAAAAACTCAAAAAACACAAAGCTGAACATATCATATATCCGTAGAAAGCTGAGATTCTTGTGATTCGAACGAACGATGTAAACCATTTTAAGATACAATAAAGACAGCAGTACAATCAGTGTCTTTGTCAGACTACTAACAACTAAATAAGCAACAACAAAACTGAAGGAGCTCACCTATAAAGCCTCCTTTTAGTCCACTGATCCATAAAAGTTAGACAAAAATGGTGTTGTTTCACTGTAAAGGGTCCAGGCTATCCAATTCCGTGCAATATTTAGTCCATAACACATACATTTGTTGATAAACATCCACGGATTGTAATCGTATCATTTCAAATTAGCCGACGGAGCTATCCATTCTTCTGCGTTTTCTGTAATGTAACTTGTCTCCATATGTAAACAAAGCTAAACTGAATCCATGGTATGTGTGGATGGATGTTCCAGGTGACTGTAACTTTCAAAACCTAAGTGTTTTATTACATTATATAATTATATTTATATATATTATACATATAAATATGTATCTTATTCATATTTCACAGTATATGTAGAGGTATTTGTTTGTTTTGAGATCGTTACGCTTACTTCCGGTGTGAGTTTCTTTGTTCTCTGCGCCCATGTTATGTTGTTTATGAGGACACAAATATGTATTATGACATGGGTATGACAAGTATTACGAGGAGAAGGTGATTTATGAGGACATTTTCAGTGTCCCCATAATTCAAGACGCTTATCATATAGAGTGAGTTTTCTGTGGGGAAAGTAGAAATAATACATACAGTTTGTACAGTATAAAAACCATTACCCTTATGGAGAGTCCCTGTAAACCATAAAAAATGTGTGTGTGTGTGTGTGTGTGTGTGTGTGTGTGTGTGTGTGTGTGTGTGTGTGTGTGTGTGTGTGTGTGTGTGTGTGTGTGTGTGTGTGTGTGTGTGTGTGTGTGTGTTTTATACATGTTTGTGTTTTGGTGTATTCCTGCTAACTTCTAACTTTTTTTATACCACAGACAATCATCTGACATTGAATCGAATGAAGTCTTGGAGCCAGTCAGCAAAAAGCCATATACTGAGGGACATGATGACAGCAAAAAAATCGTCAAAAACACTACAAGCAAAATCACAAGAGCTTTATTACAAGTATGTTTACACACAAGGAATTTGTCCTGATGACAGGAGCTTCCAGTGCAGAAGAAAGTACAGACATAGTGCAGACATGCATGATAGTGTAGACATACATAGGAATAACACAGAAGGAATGGAATATAACACAAAAATAAGAAAAAAAAACAGAAATTAAATAATATACTAGGTACAGAAATAGAAATAGAGGAAAAACATTTAATTAGATTATAAATTATAAATATATATGTAATTTTAAAAGTGTACACATTTTGGATTCCATGTATAAATGTCACTATAATGTGTTTATGCTTCAGTTACTATGTGTCAGCAATTATTGACAGTGAATCTGGATGAGAAATTGAATAGCTCTAAGTGTAACCTTTCATTAGAGCCCAAAATGTTGACTGTACATTAAAGCATTCAAGAATTACAGCATTCTACGTGTCTTTGCTAACAAAGGGTCACTTGGAGTCTCCAAGTGTCTTTTTTTGTGAAGCGCCTAGACATAAACTTAGATAAACTTGTATAAAACACTCATTTTCTAATATATTGTTTATCAAATGGTAAATTTGGGTTGATAAGGCTTCATTCTGTGATCCCAATGTATTTTTCAGCTCATAGCTCCCAGCTATAGTCATCTGCAGGCTTCTATTTACAAACAAAAATGTAGGCTGATTTTTTTTCTTTTTCGGTGTGTTCAAAGTGCTATTACTCAATATCAGTAAGACTTACAGTGATTCTGACTGTTGAGAAACAAACCTCAGAGTGTCACCTTTCAAAGAAGACCAACACCATGCATATAATCCAAATGGTCCAAGAACAGAATGCAATTTACTTTGGGTATGCCTTTTTTAGGTGTTTTAGGCCAATTTTACAGGAATCATAAAGGGTTAATTATTATTAATGATTTATATATATTATTTTGTATTTATTAATTCATTCATTCAGTCAATCAGTCAGTCATTCATTTAAAATATCATAAATGACTAGTTCATAAATACAAAATAAATGTTAACATACTTACCTGTATACATTTTGGGGGAGTCACATTACTTGACATTTTACAACCTGCATGACTTTTATTTTACTTAATTTTTCAAATACTAATATGCAGCAAAGCAGTATTATTTTTAAAGAAATAATAATAATGCAATTCTGAAGAATGTCTTTCTTTCTTTATTTTAATTAAGCTTTTCTTATTACATCAAGCCAGTTGGTGTCACCCTGTTTTAAATACATGTAACATATTTATGAACAAATAAATTCTGTTGCTATGGACCAAAAATAGAATACTTAATGTAGCTGATTGGCTTGGTTCACAGAAGCGAGATTCAAATCCAGCCTCATGCCAATGCTCTATTTTACCTCACTATTTTACCTCAGAAAACCTAAAAAAAATTGTGTTGCGTTAGCAGCACAAAGGTTGTGGGTTCAATTCCCAGCGAACACACATAATGACAAAAATATATATAACCTGAATCGCTTTGGCCACTGTAAGTTTATAATAACTGTAAGTTATCCAAAGCGACTGTAAGTTGCTTTGGATAAAAGCGTCTGCGTAAACTAAAAAGGAGGGGTGGGGAGTGTGTTTTAAGTGCAAATCTCCTGTGAGGTGAATGCAACCGCTGAACTTTTACCTCTCAGATGTATTCTCTCTTATACATATCACATGCTCTTGTTTCCTAGGTAACTGATCTTAATTCAGTTCAACATTGATCCAAAGTCATACTTATTGATTTACCTCTTCCACGGAGCATCTCTGGTGAGCAATATTAAACACGCAAGAAAGAAATTAGTCGATCGATCCAGAAGCATTGTTATACCTTTCAAATCAAGGCACTGTTGTTGCGTAGTGAATTCCCGTGTTTGGGTCTGTGGTTTCTGTTACATGCTGAGGAAAGTGAAATTCCTCTCAGATCTATAGATTTTGTCCTCAGTGGAATACACAATCAAACCATGAGACGGCCTTTGCTGAAAAGTCCCAGCTGTACACAAATACTGCCATACACTTTATATGTGCAGAATAAGGCCCAGAGCATACTCTATGTAAATGTCAAAGCTTCTATAAATACACTCTCATTGCCATGCATCATGTTATGAAATGTGTCAAAACACAATTCATACTGCAATTCACAAGTTTGCCTGCCCATCTAGTATTGCAATATAGTACTCGAGTACAGACAAGAAATCAAGTCCATCTCAAGTCAGAGTCCAAGACCATCATTTCTGTGACTAATCAAGATCAGCTCACTGAGTCCAAATGCTATAGAAAATACAGTCATAGACTTGGCTCAAGATTCAAGCTAACCACCTGGACTACGGGACTGGATAGAATGAGGTATCTTAGAACAGAGGAGGAGACGGGTGGTGGAAGGATGATATGGCTGAATGGTTTCTGTTTATATACTCTTGTGATTATGATTGACAGGACTGACGTTCCTTCCAAACTTGCATTTAGAGCTTAATTTATGTGCTGCATTCTCAGCATTGCCACAATGAAATCTATAACATGCATTTGCGCAACTATCTACTTCTGGTCAGTTTTCTCTGAAGCTTCAATCAAGTATTCGGGTTGGTTAGCATGGCTGTGTTACGTCCTGGGGGTAGGCGTCATAATAACACCAACAGAACTTTTATTGTATAAAACAAAATACATTTTTCCAAATATATTATTTCGTGTTCCACAGAATAAAGAAAGTCATGCAAGGGTCATGCAACAACATAAGGGTTCCAAAATGATGAATGTCCCTTTAAAAATGTGAAATGGTTACATTACAGTAACTCAAAAATGTAGGTTGTATAATGGGACTGCACTTTTAGAATGCATTTCATACTCACATAAAATATGTATATTGCCATAAAAGCACTGTTCCCACTTGCTCTCAGTCATTTAACTTTTTATTTTAGTTTCTGTGCATCAAATGAACCATGGTAACCAGTCAGCAAACATGAGCTGTACTCTTTCCTGTCCAATTGCACCAGAATGTTTTAAATGTAAGAGAGAGGAAGAAGAAGAGAAAATATTTATAAATTATCAAAATACATGGCCACTTAAACTCAACCAGTTCATTGTGTCCACCAATTATGACTCATAATTCAGATGTTTCTCCTTTGAAAGAGCTGGGCACGCAAAACCGCAGTTCATCTGGCTCTTTGTTAGCTCATTGTCATCTGTCCTCACTCCCGCCAATCCACAGAGCTCCAGAAATCAAAACATTTCAAGAGTCACACAGTTTTCTCTGTCTCTGGGGGTGCACTGTGCTCTTTAATGAGAGGTAATAACACAGTAAAAGTAATGTACTGCATTGTTCAGCTCGACAGTGGTTATTGGAATTCCGTTCAGCTTTTAATGAAAACCCCATTGAACAGGCTGCCAACTGGGTTCATTAAGGCAACAAACCCTTCGTATCCCAATCCCCAAGTGATGGTGTATGCATACCTTCCTCATTAACAGAAAAGTACTGTATTTAGACATATTTCTGTTTTCTCATGAGGGAGACAATGCAAAACATTGATCCACATTTTCCATATTGAAGCAGTGCTGAAGATAGATGAAATGTTGTGGTCCTGTTCACATTGGTTTGACTCTGAGCAGGTGATAAAGAGAGGAAGATCAGGCTGTAATGTGGATTTTCTGAGAGGCTGTCTCCTCTACCTGTCATTTAAAGGGAGAGACAGAGCATCATCTACTGGAGAGACCATGAAAGACAGACAGACTATGAACTGAAGCACTGACACTCCATTTACAGCACAGAGAAGTTTGCTGGTTAAAGCCCCTTTACACCTAGGATTAAAGGATTAGTTCACCAACAATTTTACTCATCCTCATTATGTTCCAAACCTGAGTGAGTGGAACACAAAAGAGGATATTTAGCAAAATATTAACGCTGAACCTTTTCAATGAAGGCATACATGAACTGTCAAGCTGTCCAAAAAGGACAGCATTCAGGGGAAACAGGTCACAAGTCGGCTGTGCAAAACACAGGTTTTGCAATCCAATCATTCAAAACACATTTGAACATAATCATAAAGCCACACATTGGCTTATGACTTAGCACATTGCATTTGCGTTCTGTTATAGGTCAACAGTGAAGGACTGGCAACTAAAATAAGTAATCCTTGCTCCAAAACAATGGTTTTAAACAGGCCTAGGGTCATTGGAAAAATTTGCCTGCAGCAACATTTCAGCAAAATAATAAATTGTTTTTATTATTAAATTTTTCGTGTTTCGCTTTCAAAATGAAATGTCCAATGAGTGGCACTAAATTTACTGTGGCAAGTGGGGCGGGGCCGAGAGCCGTGGGAACGGAGCGAGGCCGGTGGAGTAAATGGTAATGAACGACACCTGCGCCACTCACCGGTCTCGAGTCCCACGGAGGAGCTTCGGAAGGGTTAAATGAGGAGTGACGACAGTGGAAGACGAGAGAGGACCAGGCCTGGATTTTAGTTTGTGTTTGTCGTTCATTACCATTTACTCCACCGGCCTCGCTCCATTCCCACGGCTCTCGGCCCCGCCCCACTCGCCACATTTACATTCAGTTCTTTCCAAAACAAAACAAAAATCTGATAATGTTTTATTACATTGGATACTGTTTGTATCATGGACATTTGAAAATGAAATCTGTAGTGAGTAGCAATACAAGTTTAATGCTCTACTGGGTTTGAAATGAATATACCACACATACTAAACCGTACAATGTTAACAAAATCAAATATGAGATAAAAACACATTTGCTTAAGCAACCTTGCCATTTTAGCTTGCTTCTTCAAGTCATCGAGTGTTTCACATTCTTGTACATGAGTGTTTTGCATCACAAGTGCAATGCTGTACCAGATGAGCTACAAGGCAGGTGTATTATGTCAGAAATTACTGTGCATTTCTGTACAAACGTACACAGTGGTAAAAAAAAAAAAAAAACCATGCCGTAATTAACATAGCATTGAGCAAAGTTTTACATTTTATTATAAAAACTCGATAATCTGCCCGTAGCATGATGGCATAAACTGAGAGACTTAGGAGGAGTTTCTTCCCCCAGGCCATCAGGCTCCTAAACTCAAACTCGGTCTCATACCATTTACATTTATGCATTTAGTAGACGCTTTTTTCCAAAGCTATATATATTCAGGCTATACATTTTTTGTCAGTATGTCAGTATAACATCAACATGACTCCATTTAATAATCAGTAATATATGTATTATTCTCCAACATCCATATTGCTGCTATATATATACCCTGTACAACCTGTTTGCACATTTTTCTTGAACATTCCTGCTTATATTATTATGCATTAAGTCTACAGTATACTGTCCTGCACATTTAATTTTATTGCACATATTATTATTTTGTATTTGTATTCTTATTCTTATTTATTTATTTTTTACTTGAACTTGAACTTGAACTTGCCACTGTAATCATTATTTTGAAAGTGTGAAAAGAAGTTGTTTGTTGAAGTTACATCCTCTGGTGTTCATTTATCCCTAATGTCCACATAATTATGAAGCAAAACTTGACAAAACTATAAGCTTCCACTAAAGTTCAAGTATATACTTAGAGCAATATTGTGCTGACAATATTGCACTCGAGATGGATGATAATACCAGGTGAAAATAGAGTCTAGAATTAAGATGTTCTTGTTTTGTCATGTTGCATCACTCACAAGCAGTGCTGATGGCGTGATTTCAGCAAATGTATTGTGGATTAAATAGTGCAGGGTTCCTTTTGTCTTAAAATATTTACTTGGTGTACCCCCTGGTATTTTAAGATGATATCTCAATAATTTATTAACACATTTGCATGTTCAAAGCTTTCTGACATCATGGTCACATGCAGAAATATAGTGTTTTAATTTTAATAGTTTTAACATAAAAAATATATATATAATTTTGTATTACATTTTTGGTTCATTTTTATGATTTAATTAATTGACAGCATTTCATCAACTAACAAACCTCCTGCAGTTCCCTCGCAAAACCCAGTTTTAAAACCCTCATATAGGGAATATTTATATATGACTAACTGAAACATTGCTTTAATCCTGTATATAGAAAGCCATGCCAGTTTTCAACAGCCACTTTGTCTTGAACTGAAAGCCCCCCAGAATAAGAGAAATGTGAAGGGAATTAAGGTATGTCACTGATGCATTAAGATCGGAGAGAAGATAGATGTAATTTCACATTCGGAGAATCCTTGCGCAGAAGCAATTATCAAATGACATTAGGATGTGATAGATTGTGGGGGTTATCAAGAGGTCCTTAAGCCCTGCAAGACTGTTATAACTTTGCTCAGTTTATCTGAGGACCCCGAGTTGTACCCTCAGCACCTACATCAGCCTGCCTTCACACAGACGCAGAACTCTTTATGACTGAGAGATAAGAGGACAGAAACTTTGTAGGTCGGTCAGAGAAGAGGAGTGCTAACATTTGTTTGTTTTTTTAACAGTAATTCATTTTGATATATTGTATGTTTAGGGTAAGTCATAATCAGTTTGTAATCAGACCTAAAAGACCAAACAAGATGACTAGTGATCGAAATTTATTCATGTGTTCTGGTTGTTCTCCATGTAAATATATAAATAAAACTATGTATAAATGTATCAATATTTATATCCAATTTATCTCCATAAGAATTTTAGAAAACTTTAACATTTTTAAGGCCTGTTTCATATGCAAACAAAAACACCACATATTTAACAGCTTATAATATTCACGTCGCCCATATAAGCGGAACAGTGCTGCATACCAGTAGCGCAGAAGATGCAGAGTTGCATAATAGCAAATAAATCATAATGCAGTTATGCAGCAGAAATGTCCACTGTGAATACATGTGTGAGCCTGCTGTCGCAGTTACAGTGTTGTTTCGCATACATACTTCCTTTAGTGTACAAGTTGTTGTAATACAGGATTGAAAAATTGATTTAGTTTGCTCGAGTGGGTGATCTCTCATCGCAATGCATCTTTCCACATCTCTGAGATGAGGATCTCCCTCCTTTCCGGATTACTCGCAGTCTAATTTTTTTAATGTAAAAACAATTTATAACCCCCACCCACACACACACACACACACACACACACACACACACACACACAAATAACTCAAAATGTGTTTCTTCACTCTTTTTTATATTGATTTCTGTAAGCATTGGCTTGTTGCATGCTTCACAGGTTAATGACAGAAATGTGGCTCTGGCTACTATGGGCACTTTTGGTCCTGTACCCATGGTAAATTAAACTGCTCTAAAACACTGTTCAGATTCACTAGTTTATTTAATTTGTCTTCTACTTCAGTTCTGCTCCTGAAGGTCCTGTAATTCTGAAACCTTGATTAACTTGTGCAGGTGTTTGATTACTATAGAACTCCAGGAGAAGAAATGAAAAACCCTGGTCTACTAAGATCGTCCAACTATGTACTGTAAATAAACCAATCACAGAAGAATTATGTTTTTAGAAGAATATTTGCTACCACTTTACATTAAGGTCCAATTAGTTAACGTTACAGTAATTAATGCAATACTTAACCTATGAACAATGAGCAATACATTTGTTAATAGTTAGTATTCATTAATCTTTGTTATCATAAGGAAATAAAAAACTGTTCATTTTATAGTTTGTGCTGTTGGCTCAGGTCCAGTAATTAATATGAACAAATATGACTTTTGATTTTAATAATACTTCATATGTTTGTTTGTTTGTTTAGTTTTTTGTTGATGTTGTTTTGTTTTCATTGTTAGTTTGTACTTTTATTTTGAGCAAATCTAAAAATCCCCAATTTGTAGTGCAAATTACAAGAATTTTGGGAATAAAATGGGCAACTATTTTGTTTTGCTAAGACTAGTATTTTCCATATTTTTGAATAGTTGTGCAAAATTATAGCATAATAGCAATCTTTACATCATTTAAATAAGCAATTTTATTTTAATCAAAAGGCATTTTTAATGTGTTTATCATATGAGAAAGAAAATTTTATTTTGAATAAAGTTTGACCATGGGGACATAAGAATTGCCATAGTTAAAATAAATCCAACCCTAGTGTGTTGGAGTTAGTGGTGCAAATAGGTGAAAAACAATTATTTAGAGCACTGAATATAATGTTACTAAGAACTGATTTTTATTTTATTCTGCTTCTACAGAAATACAATCCTGTGTGCCTGTCTATAACTGAAAAAACAGAGCAGAAAACATAGACTGGATAAAAGAGACTAAGGTCTGATAGAGGTAAACACAAATACTGCAGACGCAGAGTTACTGCATGATGCATGGACACACATCTCATATAACACACTGATCTCTGGGCAAACACAAATAACTGCAGAGCCATAAATGGGCCTGTGTGGCGGAGACGGGCCTGTGTGTGATAGCATCACAGACTCATCTCAGCCGAGCAGGAGGGCTGAGCAAATACAATCACTGGTGCTCAATCAGACCATCGGCCCAGCCCCTTCACTTCACAGGGACCGCAAGACACACACAAAGTCTAGAGTGCTGTGCGGCCGCATGTGGGCGGACGGCAGATGAGGACATCATGACAGATGATGAGTCATTCTCATTCAGCCACATGTGCAAGAGCAAAACAATAATGACCGTTGTCATGAGAGCTGATACTCTGGTTACAGATCTTTAGTGTTTTTGTGTAGTAATAGTTGAAAGATGACCTTTAGCAACTGTATATAACTCTATGATGGAAGGAAATATATAACACTTAACATGGCTGCCTCCATCTTTCTTGCTGGTGCATATGTATTATGTTTAAATGAATACACACATATACACTATTTATTTGCATGTATATATAATTTATATTCATATAATTTATATTGTATATACATATATTTCATATATAAACATAACAATTATCTTAAATATATAAGTGCATGTGTCTATACATATTTATATATGCATAATAAATATACACAGTACACACACACACACACACACACATATATATATATATATATATATATATTAGTGCTGTCAATCAATAAAAAAGTATAGGACACCTAGATGAGCCCCAGAGACAGATCCCCAGTGAGGACCTCGTCACCTAGACATCCATCGGGGAAAGACCCCTGGAACCAGTGGACCACTTACACTCTGACTTTGCTGCAGTTGGAACAAACTACTGGTTTGTCTGGCCGGAGCGGAACTGGCCCCCCGACTGAGCCTGGTTTCTCCCAAGGTTTTTTTCTCCGTTCTGTCACCGATGGAGTTTTGGTTCCTTGCCGCTGGCTTGCTTAGTTGGGGACACTTCATTTCCAGCGATATCACAGACTTGATTGCACAGATACTATTTAAACTGAACTGAGCTGGACAATGACATCACTGAATTAAATAATGAAATGCCTTTAACTGGAAAATGAGCGTTTAATCTTGTCATTTTACATTAGTGATACACTATTTAATTATTTTGATATTGTGCAGTTGCTTTGACACAATTCTTTGTTAAAAGCGCTATATAAATAAAGGTGACTTGACTTGACAAACTAGTTTAAGGAAACATAAGCTTTCACACCTCCGCCAGGTATGAGACATAATCCTTAGTATTCTTTTATCATTATTATTTTGTTTTTATTCAGCCATTATCAGCCTTTTTACTGGCAATAAAACATTAACCAAGCCACATCGCTTCAATCCCAGTATACATTTATCCAACTATTATCAAAAGTGTTTCTAAATAAATACAACAAAAACATTTTTTATGACCTTACGTGAAGTATTATGACAAAATGCATTATGAAGAAGAATTGGACCTGTTCTGCAGCTGCATTAGAGCTAACATTAGCATCATGCTACATAGGCAAGGCAAGGCAAGTTTATTTATATAGCACATTTCATACACAGTGGTAATTCAAAGTGCTTTACATAAAAGAAAGTGAAATAATCATTCACAGCAATAAAAACAAGTAGTTAAAAATAATAATAAAACAAGGAATTTTAAAATGATATAGAAATTGATTTAAAATGAAATTTAAAACAGTTAAATAGAAAAGGATTATACATAGAATACAATGCAGTCAGTTCGGACGTAGCACAGTGCTCATTCAACAAATGCACAGCTAAATAGATGAGTTTTGAGACCGGATTTAAATGTGGCTAATGTTTTAGCACATTTGATCTCTTCTGGAAGCTGGTTCCAGCTGCGGGCGGCATAATAGCTAAAAGCGGACTCCCCTTGTTTTGTGTGATCCCTTGGTATTTCTAACTGACTCGATCCTAATGATCTGAGTGGTCTGTTAGGTTTATATTCAGTGAGCATATCTGCCATATATTTAGGTCCTAGACCATTGAGTGACTTATAAACGAGTAAAAGTACTTTCAAATCAATCCTAAATGTAACTGGAAGCCAGTGTAAGGATCTGAGGACTGGTGTGATGTGCTCAGATTTTCTGGTTCTAGTCAGAATCCTGGCAGCAGCGTTCTGGATGAGCTGCAGCTGTCTAATGGTCTTCTTTGGAAGGCCGGTGAGGAGACCATTACAATAATCCACCCTGCTGGTGATAAAGGCATGAACAAGTTTCTCCAAGTCTTGACTGGAAACAAAACGTCCCAGGTTACGTATGTAACCCTGGTTCCCCGAGGGAACGAGACGCTGCGTCGAAACGCTAGGGGAACGCCATCAGCGTTGTCCAGCTCTGAATCATATGTGTAATCAGTCAAAATTGACAGCCAGACGTCAGGTGCGGTGACGTCATGACCAGGATGCTTAAAAGCACGTGATGTGCAGCCGGCGCCAGCTTCCAGGAATGAAGCATAGCTCTAGTAGGGATGCCGGAAGTATGGCCCCTGCGACGCAGCGTCTCGTTCCTCGGGGAACCAGGGTTACATACGTAACCTGGGACGCCTCCGGGAACATCGAGCTGCGTCGAAACGCTAGGGGAACGAGATATCACGCCGCCATACTTGCAAATCCCTGCTTAGTGTGTGGAGTGCACAGCTATGGCAAGGGAAAAGACAAGCCAGGGGTGGCTCGCAGAGCCAGGTCAGAACCTGGAAAGTTAGGGCGAGACCACCCACCAGCGTCACAGATGTCCTGCACAGGTACACCTGCCAGAAGGCCTTGGAGGCCGCCATACCTTAAGTAGAGTGAGCCTTGATTCCCAAAGGCGAGGAGAGATCAGAGGACTCGAGGTCATAGGAGAGCATCCAGATCCACTACTTAGCATAAGCACCCTGGCCTCCACCGGAGGAAACGTAAAAAGAGAGTTTGCCTATTGAAAGGCCACCAAGAGGGGCGTGGTAGGTGCTATAGCCGCCACGTAGACCTTCAGGGTGGAGTGGGCTAACTCTGCGGAGAAACGGGCCTGCGAGAGCTCCAGCACTGTCCCAGCAGGCAGTTAACTGGATCAAGCTGGCGGGCACCGGAGTCTCAACTTCAGGGCGTACAGTTTCCTTATTGAGGGAGCTCTAGATTGGAGGATGGTCTCAGCAACCTCAGTTGAGAGACCAGAGGCTATGGGTTGTGCCCCTCGGGAGCCACACCCATAGTTTCCACAACTCCGGCGGGGATGAAAGATCATGCCCGCTGCCAGTGAGAGGAGATCCCTCCTGACGGAATCCCCATGGAGAGCCGTCGAGGAGAGAAATCGGGTCAGAGACTATACTCGGCCCGGCCAGAACAGGGTTTTTCAATAGAAGGACCCGTCCATGCGCTCTCTCTAGAACTCCCAGGAGCTGAGCGATCGGGAGGCGACAGACAAGCCTCAGCCACGATTGTACCATAGCATCCAGCCCCTTAGCGGAGCTGGATGTCTGCCTCGACAGGATGGCTGCTCCTATCCTTTACGAAGGGAAGAACCCGATATTAATACGCTTTGCCCCCAAAGCACATTTCAGGAACTTCCTGTGATGGGGAAGGAGTATGCATCTTTAGATCGCTCGTGACCACCAGTCCTCGGATCTGGTGAGAGACACGTGCTTGAAGAGAGCTTTCTGAACTTCAGTCGTGTGACTGAGCGGTTCAGTTAGCTTAGATCTAAGACGGACGCAACCCCTTTCCCCGGAACAATGAAGTACGGCTGTAGAACCTGGACTCTTTGTCTAGAGCAGGGACCACCTCGATGGTCTCCTCCCTCAGGAGAGTGCCCACTTCTTGTTCCATTACCAGAGCCTGCTCGCTCAGAAAGGCTGTGGCAGAGCGCCACATAGCCTTGTTCTACAGTGTGCGTGACCCATCGAGACACATTTGGCAGCAGTTCCACGCGAATAGTTCATTAAGGAACCAGTCTCTCGAGACTGGTCTCTGGTGTACTTAGAGCGGCTAGCTCGGTGCCCTGGAGCGGAGGACCCGGCAGGGACGGCCGATCTAGCTGCTCTAGGGACCCTCAAGGGGTGGCGAGCCTCCCAGCTCCGCTACATTTCTGGGCGGAAGAGACTGAGAGAAGCGCTGCTGGAAACCGCTGCGCCCTGGAACACTGGCAGGGTTAGCAGACTGATCTCCTGAGGGCACTGAGGAGAGACGGGCACTGTAATGCGGTGTAAACCGCTCTTCCCCAGAGGGGCCTGCCCTCATAAGTCCTGGGATGTAGCATCAGGACTGCCTTAGAAGTCTCCTATTGGAAACGACGGTCCTCAGACCCGGCCATCTCTAGGAAGACTAAGGAACCAGAGTCTGCTCAGGCAGGACCCAATAAGACACGCTTGGCAAGGGCTCCCACACCGCCAGATGACTTACTAAGGAAACCAGTCTCTTGAGACTGGCCTCTGGTACTTAGAGCGGCTAGCTCGGTGCCCTGGAACGGAGGACCGGCAGGGGACGGCCGATCTAGCTGCTCTAGAGACCCCGAAGGGGTGGCGAGCCTCCCAGCTCCGCTACATTTCTGGGCGGAAGAGACTGAGAAACGCCGCTGGAGACCGCTGCGCCCTGGAACACTGGCAGGGTTAGCAGACTGATCTCCTGAGGGCACTGAGGAGAGACGGCACCGTAATGCGGTGTAAACCGCTCTTCCCAGAGGGCCTGCCCTCATAAGTCCTGGAATGTAGCATCAGGACTGCCTTAGAAGTCTCCTAAGGAAACGACGGACTTAGAGCGGCTAGCTCGGTGCCCTGGAACGGAGGACCGGCAGGGGACGGCCGATCTAGCTGCTCTAGAGACCTCAAGGGTGGCGAGCTTCCCAGCTCCGCCACATTTCTGGGCGGAAGAGACTGAGAGAAACCGCTGGAGACCGCTGCGCCTGGAACACTGGCAGGGTTAGCAGACTGATCTCCTGAGGGCACTGAGGAGAGGCGGGCACCGTGTAATGCGGTGTAAACCGCTCTTCCCCAGAGGGGCCTGCCCTCATAAGTCCTGGAATGTAGCATCAGGACTGCCTTAGAAGTCTCCTAAGGAAACGACGGTCCTCAGACCCGTACTTAGAGCGGCTAGCTCGGTGCCCTGGAACGGAGGACCGGCAGGGGACGGCCGATCTAGCTGCTCTAGAGACCCCCGAAGGGGTGGCGAGCTTCCCAGCTCCGCTACATTTCTGGGCGGAAGAGACTGAGAGAAACGCTCGCTGGAGACCGCTGCGCCCTGGAACACTGGCAGCGTTAGCAGACTGATCTCCTGAGGGCACTGAGGAGAGACGGGCACCGTGTAATGCGGTGTACACCGCTCTTCCCCAGAGGGCCTGCCCTCACCAGTCCTGGGCCTTGGCATCAGGACTGCCTCAGAAGCCTTCTATTGGAAATGACGGTCCTCAGACCCACGTCATCTCTAAGGCAGACTAGGAACCAGAGTCTGCTCAGGCAGATCCCAATGAGACACGCTTGGCAGGGGCTCCTGCCGCCGGGTGGCCTACTAAGGGAACCAGTCTCGAGACTGGCCTCTGGTGTACTTAGAGCGGCTAGCTCGGTGCCCTGGAACGGAGGCCGGCAGGGGACGGCCGATCTAGCTGCTCTAGAGACCCCCGAAGGGGTGGCGAGCCTCCCAGCTCCGCTACATTTCTGGGCGGAAGAGACTGAGAGAACGCCGCTGGAGACCGCTGCGCCCTGGAACACTGGCAGGGTTAGCAGACTGATCTCCTGAGGGCACTGAGGAGAGACGGGCACCGTGTAATGCGGTGTACACCGCTCTTCCCCAGAGGGGCCTGCCCTCACCAGTCCTGGGCTTTGGCATCAGGACTGCCTCAGAAGCCTCCTATTGGAAATGACGGTCCTCAGACTTACGTCATCTCTAAGGAAGACTAGGAACCAGAGTCTGCTCAGGCAGATCCCAATATCATTTATTATCTTAATGAGTGCTGTCTCTGTGCTGTGATGCACACGGAAACCAGATTGAAAATTATCCAGGTATCCATTTGAGTTTAAGTATTTGTTCAGCTGATTAAAAACTACCTTTTCAATAATCTTACCTATGAAAGGAAGATTTGATATTGGTCTATATTTGCTCAACATGGTGTTATCAAGATTGCGCAGTTTTCAGGGAGTTTGGAAAAGTCCCAGAAAGAAGTGAGGTGTTCACCACTTCTAAGAGATCTGCTTCTAAACAGTTAAGCACACTTTTGAAAAAAGATGTGGGAAGTGTGTCAAGACAGCAGGTTGACGATTTAAGATGCTGTACTATTTCTTCCAAAATTTTGCTATCAATTGTTTTAAAAACAGACATAGTCACTTCTTTTTGAGATTGCTGTCGTACATAAGACAATTTAAGAGATTAATATTACACTTTTACTAAAAACTCACTTTAAACCACCATCAAGTGTTTGTAATAACTTCCTTTTACGATCACCTGTGGAATTTGGTCATTTGCTGTTGTTAAAATATGCTTTTTATAGCCTTTTTTATCGCTGTACAAATGAGCACTTCAGATGTACAATTTTCATTATTATTATGAAAATATCCAAATCTCAAGAAAATCATATACAAACCATATCCTATCGTAATTATGTATTTATTATCTTATATAATCTATAGTAAAAGGATCTATATTAATTTGTATGTGTCTATATACACTTTGGGCAGCCGCGGTACATTATAAAAGTGGCCCAAAAAAAACACAATCCACGGCTCTGTAATTTTTCCCGCGACTCCATTTTCAAAACAGCCCTATTGTGTGGGTAAACCACGATCTTGGCAACATTGGCTCGCTGTACATATTTATGAAAGATACACTTCCAGGCTGTGATGACGGGAAGAAGTTGGGGTCAAATCTTATAAAACTATTAATTTGCGTAAAAAAAAACATATTAACACATTAAAAATGTTAGATTAATCGCATGCGTTAAGACGTCAAAGTTGACATTGATTATTATTATATATAAATATATATATATATATATATAGTGATTAATTGCATCCGAAATAAAGGTTTTTGTTTACGTAATATACAGTATCTCACAGAAGTGAGTACACCCCTCACATTTTGTAAATATTTTATTATATATTTTCATGTGGCACCACTGAAGAAATGACACTTTGCTATAATGTAAAGTAGTGAATGTACAGCTTGTACAACAGTGTAAATTGTTGACCCCTCAAAATAATCCAAAAGTGAGTACACCCCTAAGTGAAAATATCCAAATTGGGCCTAAAGTGTCAATATTTTGTGTGGCCAGCATTATTTTTGAGCACTGCCTTAACCCTCTTGGGCAAGGAGTTCACCAGAGCTTCACAGGTTGCCACTGGAGTCCTCTTCCACTTCTCCATGATATCATCGCAGAGCTAGTGGATGTTAGAGAACTTGCGCTCATCCACCTTCCGTTTGAGGATGCCCCACAGGCATCAATAGGGTCCAGTCCATCACCTTTACCCTCAGCTTCTTTAGCAAGGCAGTGGTCGTTATCCTATTGGAATACTGCCCTGCAGCCCTGTCTCTGCTTCAGTATGTCACAGTACATGTTGGCATTCATGGTTCCTTCAATGAACTGTAGCTCCCCAGTGTCGGCAGCACTCGTGCAGCCCCAGACCATGACACTCCCACCACCATTGTACATCTCACCTGGTTGCCGCCACACACGTTTGACACCATCTAAACCAAATAAGTTTGTCTTGGTCTCATCAGACCACATACTTCTATTTCACTTCCGCTCATACTTCTATTTCACAAACGCAACCCCTGGATATAACGCCAAACACGTGCACTCAACTTCTTTGGTCGACCATGGCGTGGCCTGTTCTGAGTGGAACCTGTCCTGTTAAACCTCTTTATGTCTTGTTTCAGGGTCTTGGCAATATTCTTATAGCTTACGCCATCTTTATGTAGAGCAACAATAATTTTTTTCAGATCCTCAGAGAGTTCTTTGCCATGAGCCACGTTGAACTTCCAGTGACCAAGGTCAAGGTCAAGGTTTCTTTATTTGTCACATGATAAATTATACAGGGTATAATCAAAAGTGAAATGTAGGTCAAATCAGGTCCGCTCAGTGGACAGTGCAAAGAATAAAAAAAAAAAATTAAATTATATAAAAGTAACACCACACAAGAGTATATATATATAGGTAAAAAAAGAAATAAGAAGTAAAATGTGCAATAGAATAAAGAAAAGTGCAAAACAGTAAAACAGTAAGATGTGCAAAACAAATTGGATGTGCAAAAACATTATATGGGACTTAATAAATATTAGTATAAACAGGAGGGATGAGAGGGATGTGCAACGGGTTGTACTGGGTATGCACAGATAGCGGCAATATGGATGATGAGAATATGAATGTTTTTGTTATTTTTTTTACAGATAATAATGAGTCTTGTGAAAGTTTATGGAACTGAGTTTGTGTTAAGGAGCCTGATGGCCTGAGGGAAGAAGCTCTTCCTGATGGCCTGATGGCCTGAGGGAAGAAGACCAGTATGAGAGAGTGAGAGCGATAACACCAAATTTAACACACCTGCTCCCCATTTACACCTGAGACCTTGTGACACTGTCGAGTCACATGACACAGGGGAGAGAAAATTGCTAATTGGGCCCAAATTGTATATATACAGTACCTCACAGAAGTGAGTACACCCCTCACATTTTTGTAAACATTTTATTATATCTTTTTATGTGACTTTTATACAATTTATATGTTTTTTATTCATCTGTTACATTGTGTAGGTATACTTTTAAATAAAATATAATAATAATTATATATATTTATATAATATTTAGTTACCAGTATTCTTCAAAATATATTGTGCTTAACATAAGAAAGAAACTTGACGGTGAGTAAATGATGACAATTTTAATTTTGGGGTAAACTTTCCCTTTAAGTGTAGTCTCCTATTTAAAATGTGTCACTTTAAATCAATATACTCATTAAAAGCAATCAAAAGAAACCTATTAGAAAACACATGTGTGCATCTTATCACATCTCTAGCTGTGATATAAATGATTTATTTTCTCCCTCGCTAAGCTTACATGAGGTTATAAAGGACTGGACACAGCTACATCTAGTGGTGACAAACGGCAATGTGGAGAAGGCCAAGATTAATGATCTGCCCCTTCTACGGAGCCTTTGAGCGCTTTTTCTCTCCTTGATTCATTCCTTATTTATGTCAGGTATTGTTAACTTGACCTCAGAGCAAAAAGGTGAAGGAAAAGATCCTGGAAAGGTTACAACACCATTTAAGTTCCACAGACACTGACGAGTCATCCTTTTGCTCAGTTTACAAGTAAAGAGCACATGAGGTCAAAAAATGTCCTCATTTTTCTTGACCTATCTCCTTTGGTCCATGAATACAGAGGGTCAAATACTTGCATATGCTGACCTACTTCTAAGAAAAGCTGTTCTTGTTCACAAAGCGTTGGGAACAGATTGGTCATGACCAAAAAAGGGTGGCAGGTCTGTTCTGAACTGTAAAAAAATACAAAATGAAAACAATAATTATGGAAAATGTAAATACTAAAATGCAACTAATTATATAATCATATCTAGTTAGGATAGCAAAATAAATATGCTAATTAGTTCTGACACCTGGGGATGATTAATTAATTCTGTGAGCAAACGTGTCTCGTAAATAGGGTGGTTTTCGAGAGTGCAAAGTGTGAAGTATTTGGCTTGTCATATGATCTCAACATGGCACTCTCCGTGGGGCCATCTGCTTCATGTAAAATAAGCAGCTTTTACTGGGCTACAGATTTGACTTGATTCTTCATCCAGTGTGTGAGTGGACAACATTTTCAATAGATATTTCTTTATGGATCAAACTTTTGAATGAGTGCACTATTACATGTGAAATCCTAAAAATATGCTTGATCATTATTTATATTTATAATCTTTCATTTAAATGGTTAGACTAATAAATAAATAAATAAGCAAACTTCCTCTTTGGGGAACCCGATAACCTTTCAGAAGGTGGAAGAGTTTCAAGCTAAAATCTAGCACACAGTGAATATGCAGCATATGTGGAAATATACGTAATTTTGCTTAAATGTGATATCAGCATATTTGCTTATAGATGATAGACATTTATTGCTATTTCCCTGTTATTAGATAAGATAGTTAAAGTGACGGGAAACTGTAAGAAAAGAAAGGAGAATAAAATATCATGAGCTCATATGTGATGGCTGATCTTAAAAATGCTGGTCTTAAAAATGACACATAGAAAAAAAACAGGAAAATATATTGAAAACTGGAAAATGTAAGTTGATACAACCAATCCCATGAGCAAATGTAACTGTTTTGGTATTTCTGACCACTATCATCAAGGATAATTGACAATTAGCATAGTACTGGCGGTATGGTTCTGTTCTGTGCAAAAAGTCCCTGCGCATCCATGCAGCCTAGAGAGAGCGGCAATAACCCACCCCCCTACCCCCGGGGTAAACAGAACAGAACCAACATAAATGTATTGCAGATATCATTTATGTTCAATAATTTAATGTAAACATTTTAGAAATTAGTCTGATTCCAAGGGGGATCAGAAGGCCGAATCCTGTCTGGACAAGAGGAGGAGCTGGGAATGGAGAAGAGTAATTAACTTTTGAGCGACACGAAAACTGCTGATAATACTGAAGGATCTTATATATAGGTGCTGTGATAGCTGTTGTATCCCTATAGGTAGATGTGGATCAGCTGAGAGTCAGCTGACACGAGCTTGACTAATAAAGCAAATTGTTAGCGAACATATGAAATTGCTCAAACCTCTAATTCGCTAAAACGTCAAATAGTTATGAACTGCATTGAGACTGTGTAAGTTTATAATAAAACTGCCAAATACTAGCTAGCTGAGCCGTCAATCAAACTAATGGTTTATAAAATATGTCTGAAAACATTTATTTCTAACTCTTACTTTCAGCCCCAGTTGCTGAAATCACCCTGCATTCTGACAGAGAGGAAATTGTGAGATGCACCATGAACATTTTGAACACATGAGAGTTGTACTTGAACTGTTTGTGTGGAAGCTTGAACATATTACATTCCTGTTGCTCCCCCACAGCATCTGTACTCTTCATCACACGGAGAGGGTCCTGTGTGTGACTCTGATATCTCATCTCTCTACCTCTAACCTGCTGCTCTGATGGGTTGTAACTAGAGCCTGCTTTCCTCTTTGGAGGGAGCCAGACTAATTTACTGTGGAGGTCCCACACTGTGGCCTACATTTCAAACTGAGATCTCCTCCATGGCCGAAGCCTGGGGATACCCGAAAGAAACACAATGAAGCACAGAGGAGCTTTTCCATACCAATGAGCTCCACTAACCCTGCTAAAACTAGTTACTTAAACCAGTGTTTGATCTCTTAATATCTCAAGGGAGAGTAGGAGACTACAGATTTTTAGGATGGTTCGCTTTAAGAAACATATAGGCCAAACTGGTACAAGAGGATAGCAAATTTCCACTCTCTGTTAGCCATGTCACATACATGAACTTCTAATGACTGTAAGATAAATTGTTCATAAACAGCACAAAGCTGGATTATAGGTTATGAACCTCTGAAACGACTCTGAATTTGCCCATTTTCAGAGTCAGATTTGCTGGGCAAATCTGATCATAATTCATTTGAGGTCATGATTTAGTCAGTGTGTAAGTCTGCATTATACTCGCATAGTCAGACATTTGACTTTTGGCTGATCCACAGTGAAGTGTATTCTGGCTAATGTGTTCCATTCATCTCAGAAAGTTTGAATTAACCTTCTCTACACTGTAAAAAATAGACGTAAAACAAATGGTGAAATACATGGCAGCACAGGGTGCCAAGTGTTTACCAAGATGTAGGTGACTTTGTTTCTTCAGTAAAACACAAACGAAGATTTTTTACTTTTAATTTTTAACCATTGCAGTCTGTCAGTCATATAATGGCAGTCAATGAGCAGTCTTTTAAAATAAAATTCTGAACACAATAAGACTGCTGTAAATAATGCAAAACTAACAGCTAACATACTCAGACATCAGACTCCTGATGAGATCAGACCACTATCATGACTGAATCATCATCAATAAATACTAAATAAAAGTTCATCTGATCAGATTTTCTCTCGTATTTTTGTTATAACACATGTGTTTTAGAAACACAGCTCAAGCAGCAAGAAAAAAACAAACTGGTGTTAAACAGTCAAGGGTCAAAAGCCCAACTAAAGCAATTGCTTATCTCGACTTCAAACTTTATTATTTTCAATAAAACATCAACATCTAAACCTCAGTTAATTCTCAATTATCTTAATTAACTTCAATCAAGAAGTTGTGTATGAGTCGTTTCTAATAGCCTCATGGTTAGTGTGCTGACATATAGTGCAACTGTGCTCTTGGCAACCCGAGTTCGATTCCTGTCTTGGGGTCCTTTGCGATCCCACTCCACTCTCTCCACCCAATGCTTTCCTGTCTGCTCTCTACTGTCTTGTCCAATAAAGGCAGAAAAGAAGAAGTTTTGTAGGAAAGCAATAAAGTCAAATCTGGTTTGTAATAAGTGAAGATGCTGAGATCTAGAAAGATCTGATAGAGTTTATTGTCATGTTGCTGCCAGTCAAGTGATGTTCTTATTTATTTACCGTGAAAGGTTTTTGAATGTAATATTTCTTAAATAAGGACATTTTACTTTAATTTTAAGGTTTTTGTTTGGCACCCTGTGCTGCTGGTGATTTGACAATTTTTTTCACAGTGATGGTTTTTGATCATAATAATTCAGGAAACACCTGTATAATTTCATCTTATTTTCAGCTGTGTTTTCAGATTATTTCAATAAGGAGATTTTATTTTACTTTTATGGTTTATGTTTTTTGTTGCTGCTAGTCATTTGACCATTTTAGAATCTAACGGTTTTGTTATTGTTTAATTAAAGACTATTTTTGTATTTGTTCATACTTTTATATCTAATTTAAGAAAACATAAAAATACTGCATAATTATACATTATTTTTGTAGAAAATATAAATTATGTTAAAAGTAATTGTCATTAATGTCACAATACTTAAAATAACTGGTGAGTAGTTCATTTTGAAATAATTGTATTATTGTATTTGAGTATTGACTAAAAATAAAATAAAACAACCTGAAGAAATCAGTTAATTATAGTAAAATAATATTTTTTCACAGTGTATGGAAAAGAGCAATAGATGCCACTGAGGTCAGACCAACACGTTGTAAACTTAAACTAAGTTAAATGTAGAGTTGCTGTTTTTATTTTCATATATGCAGAGTCAGAAGTTGGAGATGTGTATCCTTATCCAGCTCAAATTTAAACTGGAATGCAGCATAAGTACTGCCCACTCAGACAGAACAGCTAGCACACTAACCAGTTAATAATATGGTGAGCTAGTCTATTGCTCAGTCAATCTATTGTTCGATATCCGATGACAATTCTCTCATCATTTACTCACCTATGTGTCAAATGTCATTACAAACCCATAAAACTTCCTTTCTTTGAAACACAATTGAAGACATTTTTAATATTCTCCCATAAACTTGGTCTCGGCCTATCTTAAAAGTCCATGCAACCAACATTCTCAAGCTACAAAAAGTTCATAAAGACAATTTAATAGTAATCCATGCGAATAAGACTGTTTAATCCAAGACCTCTGAATAAACTCTGAATCACTTTATCCATCTCATTTTTTTATGTAATCAGTCCCGCCATTTATAACGTGCATTTTCAAGGCTTCCAGTGTCATGCTCTTCCAATTATTTTTTGCCTGTATAAAAACCGTCCATTATTCTACAAATTTCTTATCATATTATTTTAATGTATCACCGTAATCTCAAACACACTGGTTTTCAGCGCAAATTGTTTTACAGTTTTCTGCACTTTGTTATTCTTCTATTTAGTCACCTATAGTAGCTAATCATTTGGAAGTCTTGCCAATCGAAAGAAAACAGCTTGTTTTTGCGTTGCATAATATTGTGAATACCGAAATATTTAAATAATGCTTTTATTTACATATACATTTTGATCAATGCACATACAAAGAGCACATCAAATATGGTAAATGGAAGCTAATATATTCTTGTGTAATGCATAATAATCATTGAGGTTAGTTCTCATGCATCAAGCACATTACATTTCCATTTTATCCAAAACAACTTACAGATGTGGACAATAGAAGCAATCAAACCAACAAAATAGCTACAATAAGTACTGTGACAAGTCCAGGTTAGTCTAACACAGTAAAGTTTTTTATAATAAATAAATAATAGTAGATAGAAATGAAAGAGAATAGCTAGAGCTATTTAGAGTGTTAGGCATTTTTATTAAATTATTAATAATTTAAAGAAAACAAGTAGACAGAATTAAATCCTTCTGTTAGAAGATCAAGTTTTTTTATTTTTTACTTGTTTGTTTGTTTGTTTGTTTGTTTGTTTGTTTGTTTGTTTGTTTGTTTGTTTGTTTGTTTGTTTGTTTTTTAAGGCATAAAAAGAAAACAAGTAGATGGAATAGACAGTCAAGGATTCAAGGTTTTATTCGTCACATACTCAGTTATACAGAATATAATCAGTAGTGAAATGTAAGTCAGGTCAGGTCCGCTCAATGGACAGTGCAAAATATTGTAATGTAACACAAGATAATATACATAAATATAGGTAAAAAAAATTTAATAAGAAGAAAAATAAAGTAGAATAAGATGTGCAATAAAATACAATGTCATGATAGTATACCGTGGACTTAATAAATAATAATATAAACAGGGATGTGCAAGAGGAATGTGCAATCAGGTTGTACAGGGTATATATATAGCAGGAATACGGATGATGGAGAATAGTGATTATCGTACAGTTTATTAAATTGAGTCTTGTAAATGTTATTAGACCGAGTTTGAGTTTAGGAGCCTGATGGCCTGAGGGAAGAAGCTCCTCCTCAGTCTCTCAGTTTTTGCCATCATGCTCCAGAAGCGCTTGCCAGATGGCAGTAAAAAGAAAAGACAGTTGCCAGGGTGATTTGAGTCTTTGATGATTTTAGCAGCTCTGCTTTTACAGCGTTTGAAGTAGATGTCCTGCAGAGAGGGAAGAGCAGACCCTGGGATGTGCTCAGCTAAGCGCACGACTCTCTGTAGAGCTTTGCAGTCCTGATTTAAGGCGCTACCATACCACACTGAGATGCACTGAGTCAGAACACTTTCTATGGCCCCTGAATAGAACGTTTTCAGGATTGCTGGTGAGACCCTGAATTTCCTCAGCTGTCGCACATGGTACAGTCTTTGCCTGGCTTTCTTGACCTGTGTTTGAATGTGTGCAGTCCATGTCAGGTCCTCGGAGATGTTTACACAGAGGTACTTGAAGCTACTCACCCTCTCCACAGGGGTCCCACTGATCATAAGAGGAGTGTAGGGCTGCTGCTGTCTCTTCCTGAAGTCCACGATCAATAGAATAGAATAGAATAGAATAGTATACAATATACTTTTTTACAGTATATTTTTTTTAAATATCTTCACTTCACAAGAAGAAGGGAAGTCTTATGAATGTGGAGCATCATGAGGGTGAGTAAATGATGACAGAATTTCCATTGTTGATGAAATGTCCCCATTGTAAAATATATTTTAAAGGAATAGTTCACTCATACATTTCTTTAAATGGACATAATAACATGGTTCAGATTAAATAATTCATAAATGTTATTCATTCGTTAAAGCAGTTTTGTATGATTTCTATTCAGGTACTGAATAAAGTACACATTAAAATATATTTTAGTCAATAGAATCACTTTGGGGTCCGCCAGTGTTATATGTATTATCGTGACATCTTGCTTTAGTTGATAAGTTAATTAAAAAGGTTTTTTTATTTAAGCCAGTAGGCCAAGGTAGATAGATAAAAAAATAAAATAAAATGTTTAACAGTTTATGGGTTCAGTAATATTATAAATAAATTATTAATGTCATGAATTTAACACATAAGAATTTAACATTTGCCAATCTTTTTTCTTCATTCATAATCAGGCACCAAGTTGAGTATAGATAATTGACCGAGGATGAGATTCTGGTTGAAGAGGGTCATTCATGAACAATCTGTGTACAGTCTGCTGGCTCTTAAACCAAAAGTGTGCAAATCTGTGAAAAAAAGTACACAAACAAGTCCTAGAGCCTAAAGATGTTACACTGACGTGCCAAGCACCGTTTTGTCTTCAATAACATGATCTAATATTCCTTACAAGCTGAGCCCCAAGCTACCATACGATAATGCTTTCACTGATGCTCCGTCATTGTTAGCTCAGATGTGCCGAATGCATGAGCTAGCATGTGCATCAGCTTACACTGGAATGCACGCAGCATTGTGCTGGCTTGCCTCTGAGGAGTAATCATTTTCTGCATCCTCTCCAACTTCACAGATATGAGCATATCGCTTGTGAAATGTTAGTTTGGATAAGTTTACTTCACTTATCAGGGTGCGTGTTTCTGAATTATGTCCTGTTTCCTTAAGATTCCTTAAGATAACTGACTGCGGAGCCAGCCATGAGTGACACAGAGCCTTGTAGCTCCTTTCCATATTTATAGAAACGTACATCTCGCATTGCGTGCACGTTCTTGCCAAGGGCAAAGTTATTTACAGCTAAGCAGCTGTCTGCACGCGTTTGCATGAGAGACACGCCTTGACGTGAGCTATGTTGAGACGAAAAACATCTCTGACCAGAAGAACATTATTTTGTACATATCACACACCCGTCAATGAGGCAATGTCACAGCCTCTAATTGTCTGCTGGGCTCTGGTAAAACGCTGACATACATTTGAATTGCTTCGGGTTTTGCTGTGAACCAGCACGGAAGACAGTGGATGTGAAAACTGATGAATATTTCATTTACGCCCTTGCATCTGGGAATTAAACAAGTCTGTGCATCTGATTAAAATGTGGGGCATCTTACATCAACAGTTGTGTTTGTTATTCACAGTTTACCACACAATGGAAAAGATTTGCAGTTATCTAGAAAATTAAACACAAGGGAGTAACATTTAATATGAGCTGAGAGAAACAGGAGGCAGAATGTGGTTTTGGTGTTGTTGCTATTACGTCCAGATTACACAGGCCTGGTCCCCCATCTGTCACCGTCATAAGCATGAGTGGAGCACATCTAGCTTAGGGGCCTCCATATGTACATGCAAGTCATTAAATGAGCCTTGCTAACTAACACTGATTACAGCCTAAACAAACACATACAAGTGTGGCTGCATTAAGACTGCAAGGCCTATGCACAGACCCATTATTTTGAGACATATCATATGTTTTTACATACACTTAAGACATAACTAACGGTACTTACCTATAAACCTCTCCAGAAAGCTCAGCAGAGCAGATCTCATTGGGATGTGCAAGTCAGTGGATCTGCGTCCAGTGGTTTGTATGGATTCGGTCAGTCTCTTATGCTCTCCAAGACTGCATTCGTTTGATCAAAAATACAGAAAAAAGTGTAATATTGAAAAATACTATTGTTACAATTTAAAATAACTGTTTTATATTTGAATATATTTTAAAATGTAATTTATTTGTGTGATGCTAAGCTGAATTTCTTATTATGTCACATAACCCTTTAGAAATCATTCTAATATATGTAACATTTTAATACTCAAGAAATATTTGCTATGTCCTATTCCTAATTATCACTGTTGCAAGTTGTGCGGAGTAATATTTATGAGGAATATTTTATTTGATCAATAGAAATGGAAAAAGCATTTCTTGTAACAGTGTGTGTGTATTTACTGTCACTCTTGACCAAAGTAATGCATTTTTGCTGAATAAAAGTATTAATTTCTTACGAACTTATGATAGACAGACTGAGAATTCGTGAGACAGCAGAAACTGAATGAGGGACAGCTAGTAGATACTATACAATCTCACATACTGGTTCCTGTAAAAGCGATCAGAGCTTACATGAGTGTGGAAAGCACTCAGCAGCAGAGGAAGAGAATATGGCTGGTGCTGGGGGAGCTCAGAGCTTGTTTATACTGCCTATAAGAAGGATGGTGTACATGTGTGCTCTGAGGGTTTCACATCAGATGGTTTCCACATCAACTCTCCCTGGACCATCCGGTGAACAGACATCCTGACAGGCAGAAACTGTAGTGCAGTTTGGAGATATTGAGGATGAACTGTGGGTAATAACATGCACTCTGAATGAGCATCTGGAAAGTGTAGATAACATATACAAGAAAAAAAAGTGTTCTCTGTATCTGATTTTTACCTTGGGCAACTACATTCCCAAATGTTTTCTAATTTGAATCACAGACAGAGATTGGATATTCTTGTTCTTTTTATCTGCAGTCCACAAAAAAAATGTATAAATGAAAATCACATAAATTAAACAAGTGAACATTCAAAAAACATATTATATTTTAAATTTAACCATTTTTTATATTTATATTCAAACTCTTCACCATAATGCACACGGTACACAAAAATAAAATATTTTAATAAAAAGTAGAAAAACAGAAAAGGTAATTTTCTGCAATGTGTAATTTAAAATATGGGTAAAATCCTTTGAATATCAATACAAGTGTTCGCATTAGGGTTGGGTTTAGGTAAGGAATATGGGCCATATTTTTGCAGACTTTTAGAGTGCAAGGGTAGTTGCCAGGATGAAATGAAATAGAAAAAAAAGCTCAGACTGATTGCTTAAAAAAGAAATAGCACATCAAATGATCTGCACAACTTTATTAACACTAAAAGTTATAAAGTAAAAAATAATGAGTCAGTCAGTCAGTCAAAAACTATATATCCACCTACACTTTAACACGATCTCCTGCTGAAGAAGGTATCAATGCAGCATTTAGAGATGGGCCAAAAGTCAAATTCCTGCTGCATGTTCTCTCTACACTGCACAGTTCTTCCACCAGAATCCTTTCTGTGATGTGCCTTCATCCGTCTGGACAGCTGCCAAACACAGTGCTGGCCAGCCATTGAAGAATGCCAGGTAGGGCAAAAGATTCATAGTTCCTGATGGAGGCTTGTCAAATGTTTGATGTTCTCCCAGTGTTGGTATTGTCTGTTGACAGCAGATCTCAGAAAGAGTTGATTACACAGATTCCAAAGCCACTGAGATCCATCTTCATGTTGTAATGAAGCATATGCTTTAGCTGGAATCTTGGCCTGTCTCTGAAGACTAACAGCCTGCCCTTTCTGCAACTCATTATATAGACGCAAGACTCATTCATCCACCAAACCCAAAATGACTATGAGACTAAATAAACTGGATGGTGCAAAATTGTTAACTAGATTTTTACATTATAAGAAAATATGAGAACGTGTTGCTATGTGGTTGCTACTTGCAATACATTTTTCATATTAAGAAAAAAATTAAGAATTGCCTTCATTGGGAACATTCTTGCATAACATTCTTTCCTAAGAACTTTTCGTAAGACGACTTTCTAGAATTGGGACTGATCTCTATGTGCCTCTTTCATGTAAAATCTATTAGGTATCATTGGCCATGGCAAGAATGTTTTGTCTACTATTGTGTGAAATTAGAGTCTAATTACTTAAACATAATGGACATCTCTACTCAAAAAGCATATTGGAAGGATATCAGTGTGAGAAATTTAAATAATATAATTTTTGAGTGAACAAACCCTTTATAAAGCACCGCTAATGACAGAGAAATCTCAATTTTCTTGATCTAGGGAATGTTGTTTGCATTAATCTACTCATAACTCATAAATAGCAAAAAAAATTGTTTTTAGTAGTATCCTGGCCTTATCTGATAAATTCTCCAGTAAACTCTATATATGCACTTTTCTAGGCCCAGAATAACCCTGCTTAGTTCAGTTGTCCTCTGACAGCAGCCATAAAACCCCACCTAAAGCAGTGCTATGTCATTTAACATGCATGCTATATATGTTATCAAGGGACTATTATCTATAGCCTGCTGCTCAACCCAATATACAGAAGAGGCTCATAAAAGCTGATGAGACAGTTCTTTAGAGACATCGAAGCACATCCAAGAGCCTTCATCATCTTCAAGACACCAGTAACCTCAAGATCACCTTTCGTGAGATGTTCCACAGCATTCCCCATCTCTCTTGCCTCTTCTCTCTCCTATGGAAGCAATTATCATTAGTTCTTCTCCTCAGCTCCTCTTGCACTACACATAAAGCACTTTTCAGGCAAGGACCATCACGCTCAGCAGAGATGCTCAGGCGGCAATACAAGGGGTCTTGCCCCTGTGAAGCAGGTGGAAGTTATTAAAAGTGTGCAGTTGCCAAATCCTTTCACAGTTTTCATCTTGAAGTGATGAAGTGTCGTATGCAGGGCAACACCTGTTGGCACACCTTCTGAGGCATGGGAACAAGAAGAGGGTTTTCTTCCCCCAGGAACTAGAGGCCTTGGCATGAAAGACTAGAATACTAGAATGTGGCGAGAGATCCTTGGTGTGTTTTTGTTTTCTGGGTTTGATATATTCATTGTTGATTACTTTTATAGAGTATTAAGTCTGATCAACTGTATGACACAAAAGTTGAATTTTTTTTTCCCTGCTTCGGTTAGGTCATTAGCAATCACTTCCTTATAAAAAATGTCACTGGGTTTCATTTCTATGCAAGTAACTTGATCTGTCCTTGATCCTTCACTCTCTGCAATAACACTGTGGAATCACTGCACAGCTGATGAATGAGCTATCAAAGCTGACAGATGGAAAGCTGTTTTTATTCAGCAAAAATATTGTATTTAAGTGAACTTGGCTGTCTTTTTGGCCATATTCTCAACTAAGGACCCAAAATTTAGAGTATACAGAAAGTTAGAGTGTGTATACAAGCATGGAGAGCCCAGAACACAGATCCCAGAGAGATTTAAAGGCAGTCATGATGGGAAGAGCATGACAGCCCAGCAGCCTCATCAGACCATGGATTATGTTCTTCTGGAAATGCTCGACAGATCACCCCAGCTGTCCAGACTTATCATCCCAAGAGTTGTCCTCCTGGCTGGGGTCCATTGGCCAGGAGAAAAGAACCAGCAGCTGGTATTTGTTACACATATTTCCATTTCCACAGTTCTTCAAGAGAGGAACCAAACCACCTTGTTGAATCTGGGCTTATGTATGTTCCAGCAAATTAGATATGCGAATTGTGTGATCATGAGGGCCCATGATTGTCAATCTTTGATCTGAACACATTTAGGCATTTTTCTTTGTAGGTTAATGAGTCAAAACCTTTTTGTAAAGCTCAGTAGTTGTTAATCCAATAGTAATATTTACACCATTGACATTGGTGGTCCACACAGGACAGGTGCTTTCAATTCACCATTAACTGAGGTCACATGAAAGCATGCAAAGCAAATTATGAGGGATGGGGGGTGACTAAAATGCATGTGCAGCATTCATTTTATTAACTTTACTCTTTGTAACTTATGCAATTGAACTGAATGTAATAACTACACTTTCAATATATTTTCCAATAACACTGAAATAAGAACGTGTGACCGCAACCCGAGCATTCACAAGGAATATTCACACCGAGATGTCAACACAGGAGCAATGTTGGCATTCAAAAATGTGTTTATTTAATTTAGATGTGCAAAATGTGGCTAAGAGCATAAAAACAAAGGTTATTAATAAAAACTGTTTGAAAACTAAAACTGCTACTAAATGCAATACCAACTCCACTCTCCACAAATGATGCCTGAGTTTACTACACTCAAGCAGCGCTACAATAACCTTGTTCGACCTTGTTTCCTTATAATCCAGCCACTACTTCTCTTGTGATTCGTGCAAGCCATCTTGTTTATGCATCGTTCCTGCTCTTACTAACTAACCTATATCATTTTGTATTTATATTTCTTCATCATTACACATAAATTAACTTCTGTAGATCATTTTATAGACTACACTATCTGTCTATTTTTTTTATTAGCCAAGGTCACAGTCCTCCAAAATAAATAGAGATACTGAGACTGAACATCTAAAGATGATACATCACCTTTAAACTTCTTCACGAGCAATGACTGCAATATAATATGTAAGGAATAATTGACGATGGGCCGTTTAATTATTAAAAAAATAATGCACACCGGTCACGACACAAAGCGGAGTGGCCATTACACCTCGGGTTTGCATTATTTTTCTAATAATTAAATGGCTCGGAGTCAATTATTGCTCTTATACTTCAGTTGCCACACCTCAAGACATCGATCAGATTATATATTTCAAGGCATTCGTCCGGGTTTTCTACTTCAATCGCTATTGTGAGTAGGATTATTTCTTCAACATCTCATCTAACGCCTCCCTTGCTAATTCCAAGACGTAATTTTAAACCGTAATGGAGGCTTGAGCCGTTGATAGCAGACTAATGCAGTTAATAACTAAGTTATGAGACAGAGAGAGATTAATGTTACCTCTGTGAGTCAGTGATCGGCAGCAATGTCTATAGTGAGACTTTACATTTACATTTATGCATTTAACAGACGCTTTTATCCAAAGCAACTTACTTTTTTTTTGTCAGTATATGTGTTCCCCGGGAATTGAACCCACAACCTTTTGCGTTGCTAACGCAATGCTCTACCACTGAGCCACAGGAACACAGAAGTAGGAACTTTAAGTTAATTTTCTTTACAAACAGCGCCGTTGTTGCTACCTCGCTTGTTAGAAGTCATGTAGTTTTTAAGTTCTTAAACTATGTTACTGATAAGATCATCAGAGTAGTGCTAACTACATTAGCGCTTATGTTAAGGTGTGTGCAAACTATATGTGTGTCTGTGAAGGAGAGCCCAAGAACGGGAGAGAGAGAGTAGGCTATGTGCTTTACATACATAATAAAACGTAATTTTGTGGCAAAAAATGGATATGATCTGTCGATTTTATCCTTTTGTTTACTGTATTTATTTGTTTGGCCAGTGTCGTTGTGGGTTTTAGTTATTTTTCTGTTGTAAGACCTTTGAAATAACAGAAATCATTTGGTGAAGTGATACGGAACTGTAATGCGGTCAAGAGAGCTGCCTGGAACTACGTTCACCGTGCGTTTCCCTGAAAATAATTGACACCTCAAAACGTTCGTCAGCCAATCAGATTGAAGTATTCAACGGTCCGGTAGTGTAAATGATGATAAACCTCAAACTTGCAAATGTAGATCAATGAAAATAAGCTGTTGAAAATATAAAAATATAGAGAAATGAAGTCCAGTAAAACACATAAGCATTCATTCTCAAGTCTTCATGTGTCTTCTGCAAACAAATATTAACCAAAGCATTCAAGCAACTTAGCCTCCCCTCAGGACGTTCTTCCATCTTCTTTATTGCACACAATTGCTCACAACATTGCCATTAATCCCGCTTCCCTTTGTTTTGATAGCTATAAATACCACTTGCTGTTTCCATCAAGCCCTTGGAGAAGTTTCCCCTTCCACACTTCTACAGGTTGTAAATGAACTTGCCACACACTTGAGAGAAGACAGAATTGATGATGCACCGCTTCTATGGAAATTAATGAGCACCTGGTAGGAGTGTAATGGATGGTCCTCAGTGAGAAGCTAATGAATTATCAGTGCTTATTGCCCAGAGCTAAACCATCAACCATAGAGTCCTGACAAACCTCAGAGTCTGTCTCTTCCAATAACGTTGTCCAGCAATCTCCGGTCTTATTTGTTGATTAAACTTTTGATTCTCTTCTGCTGGTAAAATAAGTGAGACCTCAGACAAAAATGAAAGGTGTCTCATGCAAATAGGCCCTGGATGTCTTTTCAGGATCTTCTGGGTGAGGACTGAGGTTTTTCTAATCAGAATCCGAGAAGTCCTCGCACTTTCATTAGACCTAATTATAATCACAAAGTGAAAAGTAAATAAATAGGAATATTAGAAGCCATGGAATGCTTTATTGAATCCATTTGGATAATTTGGCACAGAGATTAAATAATTGGCTGCTGTTATTTGGGGAAGTCACAAGCTGTATTATTACTCCTTTTGATAATGACAAAAACAGCCAGTAGATATGAAAATGATTCAAGTAATCTCAAAAAGTATGTTGTTTTTATTGCAGCAATAAAGGTTGTGGCTCTGAGAAAGTCACACATCTGGCGCAATTTCAATTTATTAGCAGTGTGTGACTAAATACTGTTTATCAAGGGAGAGCCACTAAACAACTAACCTGCAGCCAAACAAACAGGAAATAATTGCACTCTTCCAAGGGTCTCCTCGCTTTTATTCAAAACAGGACCATTATTTACCTGGTCTCGTATGTCTTCAAGAACCTTTAATAGATGCATTTTAATAACAAGAAATTACATCTAAAACAGTGGGGTTATACTAATAATAATCGGGGGTAGCTATACATGTAGACAAGGCAACAAGGCATAGAGTAAGAACAAGGGTAGACTCATGGACTGAGATATTAATTTAGTCATAACTTCCTAATTCTATTAATAATAACATCAGTTATTGATATATGAGCAATATCACACTCATAGTCATGCATATCAGCACTGATATGATTTGGACGCAGGTACAAGGCCACATTGATCAAAACCGTCCTGATATAGAGCTATGTCGCATGGCTCTGAGTGTGATATGGCATTTAAAAGAGTTTGATGCCACAAGTATGTATCTGTAAAAAGGACCCTCATGTGGGTTGAACTACTGCCTTCTGCCTCGGATTCAATTCTCAAGCTGACGGTTTAACAGATGAGCCCAAGCCTCCATTACTAATTCAAAAATGTCAATCATTGAGTTGATCATTAAAGTTGAAAGCTTAATTTATTATTTAGAGTAATGCATTATGAAAGAAATATGGACTGAGCGAGTGATTACCTGCATCTAATACAGCTTTCATTCTTCACCCCAATCTCACATTCATAATAAAACATTAGTTTAACCCCGTCCACCTTGTGGGATGCCTAAGTTTACTTCACTATATTACAATTAAATCCTAATCTAATCATGACAAACTATATATCATTGGAAAGGTCTAAAACTCCGAAATAGATATTGTAACACTTATTTTTGTAAAAAATTATTATGTAGGAAATTGAATAGATTAATTTATGACAAGAGTGCACCTGAAAAATCTACATCATAACAGGAGTTCTGACCTTTGTCACAGACAATTTTCTTAGTTGCCTTTTTTTCTTCACACTTTAGAAATCATAAGAATTTATATATCACTTGAAAAATTAAAATCTCAAAATTCATCCTTTGAAACCCATTTTAAAATCAGACATTGCATTACCAATAATAGGGTACATCAAAATCATGTTCAAAAATGTTTTCGTTCATGATTTATAAAAATGTAAGTTTGGATAGTGCACTTTAATGTCTATGTTCAAAACTGTGAGTGACAGTTAAGGGGTTAAATATCCGCCCACATCTCCAAAATATTGAAGCAAATTTTAAAATAGGCACTTTCTTTGCAAATAATGCATGTTTTAATCTTAAACAACTATATTCTCTTAAAAGCTTTTCTTAAAACAACATTTGGTGACACAAAAACAGTGGTATTTGTAGAATTATATTTATAAAGCACACACACACACACTATATTTATTGATTGAATTATTGTATTCATATGCTCAGATGATGTTCTTCTGAAGTCATACAGGTTTTGACCAACATAAGGGTGATTAAATATTGACAGAAATGTTTTCCTTCAATATCTTTGGTCAGCTTTTAACATACTAAGACTCGTTTGTTATTTGTTATGATCAAAGCTAACACGTGTGTTCCATCCAGCCACTTCTCTAAACAACAATCACCGTATTGAATCAAGTAATATTGATTCTGACTCAAAGAGCTTTAAAGTACAGAGGATACATGAAACTGATTGGTTCTAGAACACAAACCCAGTTGCAGCACTAATAACAGCATAGCCTACATGAGAGAGCCAAGGGAGAAAGACACTTGATTACGCACAGTGAACTTTATCCAGCACATTAGAAAGCCTTCAGCACAAATAGAGTCAACTTCCTATGGGAAATAATATATATCTGTGATCTGTTGAGCTATATCTCACTGTTTGTTAGGATTTCAGGCACAGGATATCATGCTAGATCAGCACTCATTGGTATCATGTTCAGCCCGGTTAATGAGCAGAGAAGCCCGGAGAAATCTGACTTCTGCGTTTGGTGGCAGCCAGAGGCTACTTGGCTCAATGCCTGCTGCCCACGATGTCCGCCTACACCACAAATCACATACTGAAATCTCAAAGTTATCATGGTGCTAGCCTCTCAATGTCCCTTATTAGCTACAATGACCAGTATGTTAATATCTGCTAACGCATACTAATAAACCTATGTAATTATCAATGATGCAGTATCACAAGGTAATCATAGTCATGTTGACATATCATATCAAATCAAATCAAATCACTTTTATTGTCACATCACCACAGCACAAGTGCCTTGGTGAGTGAAATTCTTGAAAGCGTGCTCCAGACTCCAGGCAAAAAAACTATTTACATATAGACAGTAAATACTTACAGACTGTACAGAAGACAATAAGCAAAAAAAAAACATACTCCGCACACACTCAGTACACACAATGTACTATAAAGACATACTTAGTTATCCATACACATTATATACCGTATGTACACATTCTACATTATATACACATCTATGCATAGTAATGTGTGAAGGTGCAACAGATTATACATTATACAACAGATTAATTGTGCAGCAGATAGTTGTGCAAAGGTGCAACAGATTATTCATATGCAATGTCGTGGATGTGCATTGTATGGTATCCAGTGATATCAGATAGGTTGTGTTAGTGCAGTGTGCGCATGTAGTCCAGTGGAACTGTGTTAATGTGCAGTGCATGGCATGTTGTGTGAGTGGGAGTGTGATGTTGGGTGAATTAGTTCTGACTGTTCATTAGCCTGATAGCCTGAGGGAAAAAGCTATCCCTCAGTCGGCTAGTGCGGGATCGGATGCTGCGGAGACGTCTTCCTGAGGGCAGCAGAGAGAGCAGTCTGTGGGACGGGTGGCTGGAGTCTTTGATGATCCTCCGGGCTTTCCTTGTACACCGCCTGGTGTAGATATCCTGGAGGGAGGGAAGCTCACCTCCAACAATGTGGCGGGCAGTTCGCACGGCCCTTTGCAGAGCCCTGCGGTTGCCAGCGGTGCTGTTTCCAAACCAGGCGGTGATGCAGCCGGTCAGGATGCTCTCCTCAGTGCAGGAGTAGAAGGATATGAGGATGCTGAGGCTCATTCCAAACTTCCTCAGCTGTCTCAGGAAGAAGAGGCGCTGATGTGCCTTCTTCAGCACTGCATCTGTGTGAGCAGACCATGTGAGATCCTCGGTGATGTGAACGCCGAGGAACTTAAAGCTGCTCACCCGCTCCACAGGTGTCTTGTCGATGGTGATGGGTGTGTGTTCTCTGCTCTGTCTCCTGTAATCCACCACCAGCTCCTTGGTCTTGTCGATGTTGAGTGAGAGGTGGTTCTCCTGACACCATTTAGTCAGGGTACTCACCTCCTCTCTGTAGGCCGTCTCATCGTTGTCGGTGATCAGGCCTATCACCGTTGTGTCATCAGCTAATTTAACGATGACATTGGAGCTGTGTGTAGCTGTACAGTCATGTGTGTACAGGGAGGACAGGAGTGGGCATAACACAACTATTGTCCATAACACAACTATTACTAACAACACTGGTTATACAACTGCTCAGGGGACATGTAAAGTAGTTTTCCTAAAAGCCCCATTTCTTATGTGTGTACTTTCTTAAGCCAAGGATTCACCATCTGCCATTTCTAGTTGTTGTCAATGACTAAACAGTTGTTATTGAGTTAAGTTTGGAGTAACAAGGAAGCAGAATGCTGTGACAAGGAGTAACAAGGAAGCAGAATGTGTGGTTTCTGATTGCTTCAAAATTACAAATTTCCCCTACTCAAGTACAACTACGTTCACATAGTCAGTGTTTATGACTGACAACCATATTTACTATCAGTTGTGACTCTCAAATTTGACTGTTTGTACTGTGTTTTTTTTTTTCAAATACATTGCATATTTAAGAGTCATTTTGTCACAGATTTGTCACATTAGACAAATCTCTCCCAAAATGTAGTTGGGCAAGATGATTGAGACTATAATTTCTGTAAATAAAGGGGAAAAATCTTCAGAAACCTTTTGTCACTGAAATTCGAGACCATATGTGACCCTGGACCATATTCTATATATATTCTATATCAAAGCTGAATAAATAAGCTTTCCATTGATGTATGGTTTGTTAGGATAGGACAAAATTTGCTTGAGATACAACTATTTGAAAATCTGGAATCTGAGGTTGCAAAAACATCAAAATCTTGAGAAAATCGTTTTTAATATGGTTTCGGTAGGAAATTTACTAAATATCTCCATGGAACATGATCTTTACTTTACTATTGCTACAAATATACCCATACTACTTATGACTGATTTTATGGTCCAGAATCACATATAGAATAAAAAAAAAATAAAAATGCTTAGTTGTATCACCACATTTCCAGCCGACACAAGTGTGTACCACCAATCACACATTTGGGCTCAAAATAGTACGTTTTCAGGCGGTTGGCTAAGCTGTAATTGAATTTCTCAGTGCTCTTTGCCTCTGCTCTGGCGTATAATGAGTTGTATAATGAGATATTATGCAAAGCCTCTTCTCCAGCCACCAACAGGGCGCTTCAAGCTGTTCTTAATAAAATAAAAAATAACACACATTTACCATCGCATTGTTTTATGTAACCTCCTTCCAAAATGCTTTTTCATTTCACAAATACTTCCAGAGTTAACTGAAACTTGAGAATAATAAAAACTTCTTAGAAAATTAATCTCAGGGCCTTTATTAAATTTCCTATTTTTATGTATGGGCCCCCTCTCCAGACCCAGTAAGTAGACTGTGCCATAGAAGAACTTAGTGGGCCCACTCTGCACAGCTGTGATTACTCTAGAAGTATTTTAGTAGTATTAATATTGAGGCTTAAAGCTATTTGCCAGTGCTGAGAAGAATGCTGTGGGAAATGTAACAGAAGCTTATTTTTGTAAGGTGAGAGTGCTCACAGACCACATGCTTTATTGAGTGTTCGCATTCACCTCCTAAGCTTGATAATTAATATTTCTTTGGTGTGTTTAACATTATTTAAAGTGCCAAAACGAGCCCATTTAGCGTGCAGTAACAATTGAAAGTGTCAATTACAGTATTAAGCAATGCTTTATCCCAATTGAAAGCATAATAACTCACTGGGCAAAAGACCAACTTGTTCCATGTATACTATGCTTTGTTATGTCATGACTCTTTTTTTTGTTTGGGGATAGGAGGCCCCATTGTGATTTTGGGCATCTCATTAGCCTACCTATTCAGGAAGTAGACAGTGTGTTCAAATGATCTGTGTGTCCTCTGGTAAAGGTTTCTCAAGGTTTCCCTCGACTATATGATTGTTTTGGCTCCATGCTCTGCGTTCAAATGCGACTCTGAGCTGCAGTGTAGAAAGCACCTAAATTAATTTGCCAGCTGTGGCTTAGAGACAAGGCTGGAATGATGAAAAGCATGCATTTCCTCCCGCTGTTGGAGGACAGCAGAGAGAGAGAGGGGGGATCGTGAAAAGAAAGCAAAATGAAGGATCCATATGCGCTCCACAGGGTGCAAGAAAGGGAGGAATGCAGCCTTATTGATGAGCACAAACTGACAGGACAACTACAAAGTATTGTTTTTGCACTGCTAGCACAGGTTTGTGTTAATGTGGAGTATTGGCATGGCGATAGATAGATAGATAGATAGATAAATAGATAGATAGATAGATAGATAGATAGATAGATAGATAGATAGATAGATAGATAGATAGATAGATAGATAGATAGATAGATAGATAGATAGATAGATAGATAGATAGATAGATAGATAGATAGATCCAAACATACTGTTTCTGAAATAAATCCACAAGACTCAGTGGGATAAAATTTGTTAGTTGTTGCATAGCTCTTTGGTACTTTTCATTTGTTAGTGCATGATTATTGATTTCCTGATGCCTTGATTGTTGCCATGCTTATGATCACATGTGCCCGTGTGCATTTCAGCCCTCTATTTGGTTCAGTTCATTGTCCTATATTATTTTTGCGAATGTCCGTAAAGTTTCACAGGTTCAAGTTTTCTCCTGTGCCTAAGTTTAAAAAGTTGTTAGATAATTTTATTTGTTTTGCTTGTAAAATTAAATGGCTGGTATTATTATCCACCGCCCTCTTTCTTCACCTCAACTTGCCATATCAGGAATACTTGATGCTGGTCAATCACGGTCAAATTTTTCCTCATAGCCCACTGCTCCAGGTGTGTGTTCACTGCTATGTGTGTGCACTTGGATGGATAAATGCAGAGCATGAATTCCGAGTATGGATCACCATACTTGGCTGTATGTCACGTCTCTTTCACTTATAGTCCTTGTTGTCAAAGGAAATGCTGTTTATCAGTCCACTCATCCGAACTGAAACCACCGGTATTTTTACATCTCTCATACTACACTCGGGCTCAATCCAAAATCACCCCTAATACCAACACAATCTCATTTTGGCACATTGGTGGTTAATTCATATTAATTAATATAATCTCATTCATAGGTTTTCAGATGATCTGCTTATGGGGCATAGCATGTGTAGAAATGGGTTCAAGGGTTTAAAATTCCTGCGTCTTGTCATAAGTTGACCGCCAAAGCACTTTTGCTGCACTTAGTGTGCAAATTCACTCTCTTTTATTTCATACAACTGCAGTTGGCACCATCTTGTGTCTCACACAGTTATCAGCTGTAGTGAAAATAACCTCAGACGACTTCAGTGTATTACTGTAATATTGTTGCAGTGTTCATCTTGTTGCTAGGCAGATTGTTTTGTGCATTGTAGTGGGCTATAATTAAAAAGTACTCTCGGATCACTATTTAATGATTTTAATTTTATTTAAATTGTTGAGTTGTACAGTATGTACAGTCAGATATGTGTCACATTATTGACCAGTGCACAGTACATAAATCATCCTTTATTTACTAACATTGTCTGCTGCCATAATAATGTAAAACCAGCAACTTTCACTTTTTAGAGTAATACCAGAAAGTCACTCTACTCCAATTAGGTGCAATAGTCCATGCATCTAAATCAGATGTCATGCCACTAAAATAGCCTTTGTAAACTGATTAATACACATTTCTGTATAGAAGAATTAAAAAAGCCCTTAGTATATTTAATATAGCACTTTAATATAATACAAACTTGGCTTCCATTGTAAATGCATTACTGAGGGACAAGTTAAAATATTGTTTGTGGCATATGACATCATGCCACAGATGCTGTTGACAACCAAAGAAAAACAATTAGATTTGTCCTTCAGTTTACAAAAACAAAAAGGAGAACAACTATATTGTGCATTTTTGACAGTGGACTTTTGTGTTACTTTTTCCAATTCAATTATTTTATGACTAATTGATTTGATTCATATTTTGCAAACAATAGTTTTGTCACTGGCAATTAGTCTATCATGGAAAATAAGCTTTTGAGGCCTTTAAAAGGTTCACGGAACAACAGCTGGAGACAGAGCAGAGGGGGTAATGATAAACAGAATGTGAATGTCTGAAACATAATAGGAGTGTGAGTGAGACACTGAGGTGAGCATGTGTGTGTATATGCATGAACTCATGTGTTTAAAAATGAGAAAACAGAACAGTGAGTAAGAGATGAGTGGTGTTAGAAGAGAACAAAGGGCAGGCACAGGAAAGAAGAGAAACCTCATGAAAGAAACAGCTTCAGATACAGCGCAGGTAATGGAGGAAGAGAGGGGATGGATATAAGCCAAGTCTCTCGGCATTCCCTCCCCCTGTACAGGCCAGCTCAGAGGAGGAGTGTGGGTGGGAGTTAAGCACTTCTCCAGATGTAGCTGACTGCTGCTTCTGGAGTCTGACTTTCTCCACATAAGCCTCCATCACTCGGACTTCACAACAGAACTTGCTCAGTCAAGTACAGGGATAAACAAAATTACTAAATAACTTTTGCGAGTCATCTGCAAACAATTACTCACTTCGTCTCCACCTGTAACGTTTTCTCAACAGGAATCTTGAGGTAAGACGTGATATTTGTTCAAAGATACTCAAGTTGAGATCTGTCTCAGCATCTAATTATCAGAAATTGCATGCCATTTTTTTTTCTTCTTCTGAAGTTTCTTGGTCATAAATATTCCATTGCATATTGAAAAGTTCACTGTAGTTCCCCTTGGACATTAGTCGATCTGAAATGTATCCTATTCAAATACATTCACACAAATTTTGACTTATGACCTAACATATTAAAGAGAACTGAATCATGAGCAGAAGTTAACTTCAAAAAAAGTGTTGAGGTTTGATGATCTTAAAATATCTTTTATATAATTATGTATGAATTCAGTTAATATTTTAAAAGTGAAGCAAATCTTCAGGGCAATCAGCCAGTATTCTACAGTAATTCAAGCCACCAAAGAATTAATTTTAACATAATTTATGCCCTCAAAACAGAACTAATTTGTATAAACATTTTATATTACTAGAGACCCTTTCCTTTGCAAGATATAGGAAACTTGTGATTGTGCTTTATTGCATAAGCTACCACTATGGAAAGATAAATATTAATGTATAACATGAGTTTAGAGGGGGAGTGCAAGTCGTTTTCTGTGAAACAGTTGTCAATCATAATGCATTCAAATACCAAGCCAGAAAATACTGGATGTAAATCGCTTGTTTATTTACAGGCTGGTGTTGCAAACATGAAAGCATGAAAGAGACAGGAATGAGGTGGGAATAAAATTGTCCAAAATGGTCTGAGTCATCATGGGTCATTATCGGGCCTCTGTCAGATGAATAAATCATGCCTGACGTTTCACCTTTTGGCCGCTCTGCACTAAACAACAGATATGAGCGACCTAATCTGGCAGAAAGGAAAAGTAATAAAAATGCAAAACAGAGGCATTACCATCTTTCTTAGCCTTTGAATCCAAATATGATTGTATTTAGGAAGTGCAGCAATTGTCTTCTTCCTCTTAAATGTAGTTTGTGTAATTAAACTGTGGATGAGTTGCCAGCTTGTGGTAGGAAACCCATGCAATGCTCTTCCTGAGACACTTAAGCAATGATTTATTTGTGTGTGGGCTCAGCAGCTCTGTGGGGAAGGACAGATACTACACAATATAACAATATAATTGATGTATTCACAAAACTCTAAATATTCATAAATATGTGCAGTAATCATACAGTATTTAGTAAAAATTACATCACAGTGTCTACAGATTAATAGTAATACATTTTAAATTATTTGGTGAAACAATATTTACTTGCAGTGTTTTTATTTTAATTGATTACTTTAAATGTGTAACATGTATCAACTTAATTGATATATCTTGAATTAGAATTAGAATTATCCTCTCAAAGAGACAGCAGTGGTTAAAAAAATCATGACAGACTAACAATATGTTGCAATATGTTATGCGTGCGAGTCAGGCATGTGCACAACTTTCAGATGTTGATGAGTCATCATACTTCAAAAGTATTATCACATGACATCTAAAAATAAAAAGGCTTATAAGAGACATTCAACATAAATTCACATGTTCAGTGATTTGCTTGCTTTTTACTGTAAGTTGATTTAAAATTGCAGACTGATTGCTGTATCATCAAATTGTTTACATTGTATGCGATGTAAAACTCTGCTTTGCAGTCACACTGTTTCTAAATCAGACAATGGCATGAGAGGGACATGGCTCCAGTGGGTGTACCTGCTCTCTTAATGTTGGCATCTTGCCTGCTGTTCATCTTGCCATCATGCCTCTATGCGTGTCCGAGGTCCTGCAGTTGTCCCAGCCCTAAAGAGGTGCACTGTACCTTCCGTCACCTACCCTCTGCCCCACAAAACCTACCCAAGGACACAGAGAGACTCAACCTAGGGTAGGATACTGTGTTGTTGTCTTTAGAAAATTATAGACTTATATATATATATATATATATATATATATATATATATACTGTATATTGGACTGGAATTGAGAACCTCTTTAAGTCAATGTAAGTCAATGGTAACCAGAACTGTTTGGAACCAACCTTTTTCAGAATATATTTTTTGTGTTCCACAGAAGAAAGAAAGTCATATATTATTTTTGGGTGAACTATCACTTTAATGTGTTGAGCTAGACCTGTGGTTAATGTTGGAACTAGATGAGAACTGACTTCAGCACCCAACAATCATCAAAACACCAGTTGGATAAAAGTCGTAACATTCAATTATGTCCTTTTTAGCTCCATTGAAAATGTTTGATTCGATTCAACACCATGCAATCCGATGCAATGGAAAAATATGATCATTTTTATTTCTTTAGTTCAGACAGACAGCAAATCATAATTAACTTGTGTCTTCTGACTTCTAATGCCTCGAGGCCTGTTTCATAAAACAAGTTTGCCAAATAGACCAGGCTTATTTCAGTTAGTCTGACTCACTGTCAAATCATTTGGTTCCATAAAGCAAATGTAATAAAGATAAGTCACTGTGGCTACTTTTGCTGGAAAGCTAACCTGGTTCAGGGCAGGCAAACTGTCAGGCTAAAGTATACTTTAGGCAAACTTTAAACAGGCAAACTTTAAAGCTGACCACACTGACCAATAAGAATGCAATGATCAGGGGCGTAGCAGCCATTTTAAAAGTGGGGGGGATGTGACCCTCAAAGGAAAATAAATTATGTACATAATGTACAAAGTAAGTACATTCATGTTCATATAATAAATTCTAAATAGAATACCAATTGGTGTTTTAGAGCACCATAGTTGCAATTTTGGGAACATGCCATGATGGCTTACAGGAGCCTATTTTGTGATTTCATACTCAAATTTGGTAAATTACTTCAGGACTTGGCACTTTGAGACCACTGTGGACGTTTATATTTTCTAATGAAATAAAAATATACTTTTTATGAAAAATATATTTTATGGACAATATTTCAATTACACTACACTTGAACAATAACTTTTATCTTAATTCTTAACACGTGGACTTGGGAAAGTATCATTCTACTCCGGATAATTCTACTTAAAAAAAATGTAGGACCACAGTAAAAAATGTAGAAGCACCTTCTTTTCAATAATAAAAAATTCTGATCAAAATTAAACTTTCCATAATCAGGCAATATTTGACTCCTTAACGTGATTTACAGGGAATTTTGTTTTTACCTTTATTAAAAGTTGTCTTTTATGTAAAAAAAATGTACATTTATGTATACATATATATATATATATATATACAAATACGTTTTTACATTTCTAATTAAAACAATATATTTTTCTAAGTAAAACAACAGAATAGAAACAAGAAGAACAAGACGTAGATTAAGAATAAGTAACCAATCAAATGAAATCAATATTTAAGAAATATTTTTTTACTGTCTACAGAGGTGGCAAAGAAGAACACACAAGTGCCTTGTAGGTGTATTTTCAGATGATTAACGAGGCTCAGATGCTTTGATATTTTATTTATTTTTGAATATAGACATATTAAATTATTTAAATAACAGAAACAATATACTTAAACATTTTTACAAAAACTGCCAGTAGGCTAGGTGGCAGCAAGTCACTGATTTGATCACTGAATCATTCATTCAATTGATTCGTTTGAACAGCTGATAAATTCAGGAACGAAGCATATGACTGTCTTTATGAATGGGTAATTGAACCATTAACTCACTAGATTAGTTTAAAAACGCAGTTCATTCATAGACAAAACACCGCTGTGTTTGAATGAAGATACGCAGTGGCTCAGCTAAGACTTTGTTTGAAACTATATTCGTTGACGAAATAGAGCAACATAAGGCCGTAGTGTTGTAGTCAGACAATATTAGTCACTTAATATTAACTTCTTGTTTAATTAACTGTTGTATTAAAACAATATCACATTTGCAAACTCCCTTAATAATCATTAAAAGCTGTCACTCATCTTAGTTCATCCTTACACTGCACATTAAATTCATCTCTTATTTAGGCTACACTCTGTCCACACTTTGTTTGTTATAATGAGAGGACATGTCTGTCTGTGATGCATTACTCAATTGCAAAAGCAAGTACATTAGAAACCTTTGAAGCTCACTCAGCACAAACACAAATATGCTGATCGGGTCAGTTGCACAGGTGCTCCTAAATATTTTTTCATCTATATATTACCACTGACTATCTAACATACTATCAGAACCATGCAGCCTTTCTCTCTGGTTTTATGACAGCTGTACCTTTTATAGTTAGAACAGATAGCATTAGAACATTACAATCTAATATTGCTCTTTAAAGCATTAATCACTACACTAAAAGTTAAAATCACTAAATTAAAACTATATTTTAACTGCTAGAAGCACACATCAACTCATCTGAGCTTAGTAATTATGCCTGTATTAGATTACATTTTATCTACCCATTACAATAGTCTCTTTACAGTTACTGCTATCATAAAATGCATATTTGACTCAAAATTATTGTTTAGCGCGCAGCAGCGCTCGTCCACTCCTGATAGCAAAATGTGACCCTGCACCACAAAACCAGTCTTAAGTGTCAGTTTTTTTTCTAAATTGAGATGTATACATAGCTGAATAAATATCTGAATAAATACGCTTTCCATTGGTGTATGGTTTGTTTGGATAGGACAACAAGATAACTATTTGAAAAATCTGGAATCTGAGGGTGCAAATAAATCTAAATATTGAGAAAATCGCCTTTAGGGTTGTCCAAATGAAGTACTTAGCAACGCATATTACTAATCAAAAATTAAGTTTTGATATGTTTACAGTAAAAAAAAATTACAAAATATCTTCATGGAACATGATTCATTAGGAATGTCCTAATGATTTTTGGCATAAAATAAAAATCTATCATTTTGACACATACAATGTATTTTTGGCTATTCCTACAAATATACCCCAGCGGCTTAAGACTGATTTTGTAGTCCAGGGTTACATATTTGCAAGACTTTCTAACATTTACAGAGGAAAAATATACTTGTGACATGTCAAACTAAATATAAAAATATATACTTGTGACATGAGGAAAACAGAACGTCTCAAATGCATTAAATGGCACAAATATAGGGTATTCGCTGTTTGCCATGGTGGATCGATTTGATCCATGATTGACATTAAGGGCTGCTTAAGAATAAGCATGCACAAATTAGTTAGATTATGTGAATTTACATTGCCGTTTATAACCGCTTTAACCCAGATTGATTTGTAAGGTTATTTCAAGTCAGGTTTTGGATTCTAATCCCCGCGTTTTCCTCAAGTCTCAGTGCTGTTGTGATTCGTCATGTTCACTCGCAGCCGTGATGAGAGAACAAGCTTGAGACACAGTTTTGAGAGGAGCAATCAATCTACATATACAATATTGGTCACTTTCTAAACAATAAAAGTGTATCACATCCACTAGTTATTATATATAAATAAATTGTATTGTACCGATGCAAATATGTTAGAAACGATGCATCTCGATTCAAATGCCAACATGTATCCGATGCACACATTTTAAACCGATGCATCGCATTCGCATCATTAGCTTTTTTAGCCGATGCACCGAGTTGGGGAATCTTCCCATCCCTAATGTTTACTGATTAAAATTAAGAAATGATTGGTGCTGATTACTCTGCATTTCACAAAATTAAAGGGTAATCGATGCGATATGTTTTAAGCTAACATTTTTTTACCACTATCTTTGCTTACTGTAAAGCTATAACAGCATTGGCACGGTTGGGTCTTCTGATTTTGCAAACCTGCGGCAATTGGAAATGCTCATGCTCCATGGAAACGATATCTCCTCTGTCTCTTCCGGATCCTTTTACCACCTCCGTTCCCTCCAGGTATAAGTTCATATGAGGCACATCAAACACATCTACTGTACTGTAGCATATTTGTGTCTCTAATATTCTATCAATAGTTAAGATACATGACTTTAAAGTTGCATTGGGGCATAATTGCTGTTCTTTATTGGCACAGATACTCAAGCTGAGCTACAACAAACTGAAAAGAGTTGACCCCAGCTTGTTCGAGGGCTTGACCAGCCTTGTACGGCTTCATTTAGACCACAACCTCATTGACTTCATTGAACCTTTTTCATTTAATGGACTCACATCATTAAAAGTATTGCAACTGGAGGGGAACAGACTGCAGGACCTCCACCCTCACACATTTATTACTGTCTCAGTCTTGGGTACATTTTGGAGCTCAGGATTGCGGCATCTGCATCTGGCAGACAACCAACTAGAATACCTGCTGCCTGGAAGTCTGCAGCACTTAGACAGGCTAGAAGTCCTCTCTCTACATGGAAACCCCTGGGCCTGTGACTGCCACTTACACTGGTTGTTGGATTGGGACAAAAATCATGAGGGTGAAACTTCTTTGATTGTATTTTCCAAACTTTGCACTACTTACTCAGATTTGTTTTGTAATGGCAATGAATGAAATCCCATTGCTCACAAATATATAGGACTTCACATATAGTGTTTATACATCATTTACTCAAAATTGTTACATTTATCATCACTGTCCTAGATGCATTGTATTGTTACACTACATTTAAGGTTGAATGAGAAGTACAACTGACTCCACTGACTGCAAATAACTACAAGCAAAACAAAGGTGTTTTTTTTTTATTATTTACATTCTCTATCCCTCTCTTTACAGGAGTTATTAAGTGCAAAAAGGACCGTGACTCTGGAGATGCTGGCAACTGTGCTGCATGTGCATCACCAAAGCCTTTGAACAACAGCCAGATCTTGCAGCTCTCAACCAGCCAGCTCACCTGTGACCAACCCTCCCTTCAATCCCCTCTTAAAATTGGGGAGAGCAGCATTTGGGAAAATCAGGAGCCAGATGCCCCCTACATCAAGGATCTGGAGCGTCCTCTTGGCCATCTGACATTCATTCTCTCTGACAGTCATGGGAATCGGGCACATGTGGCATGTAATGTAACACGTCCTGTTGAAGACACCTCCATGGGGTGGGAGCCAGTGAGGAGAACAGATGAGATTGCTGTAAATGTGACTCTACGGACACTTCTGGAGTGTGATATTGATAGAGATGCTCTTCAGAACCTGTGGAGGTTGGTTGCCTACTACTACGAGAGCCCAGCCATTTTGGAACGGGGAACCAGACATGGGAATTCTTCAAAGGTGACTTTTCAGTACTCTCAAGCCTCAAATGAGGAATCACCATATTTTACAGAGCTCAAAGGACACTTAATGGCTGAACCAGCCTGGCTTTTACAACCAAGGGTTACCCTTCAGCTGAACCGGCGCAAAACAACAACTAAAAAACTGGTGCTGAACTTCTCTACTTTTATATCAAAGCACATCATTGGAAGAGGGGGTGAGGAGGATGTGGTCTCCTCCTGGGCTATGATCCAAAGAGGAGCCCCGGGGAGAATCCAGTCAGTGCTAGAACACTCTGAGGTCAGTCTGGATTGCAGTGTGCTAAGCTCAGGGCATCAGCCTGTGGAGTGGATGCTTCCAGACTTAACAACAGTGGATCAAACTGATTCCCATAAATTAAGGCTGGAGAATTACAGACTAGTTATCAAAAACACAAGTATTGCAGACTCTGGACTGTATCATTGCTTTGTGAAGACTGACACTAATGTGGACATCGTCACCTATAGACTTATAGTCAGGATGCGTCTCTTAAGTCCCAGTGATTTAAATGGAAAGAAGATATCTGTGGAGAATGGGGACACTCTTAGTCTTACATGTTTGGTAACGTCTCCTCATCCAATTGAGACAAGATGGTTCCTACCAAACAATCAGATTCTTAAAGCATCAGACATGAAAGGAAGGGTGTATGTATCAAAGAACAACACTTTGATCATCAAAAAAGTGACTTACGAGGATGCCGGAGAGTATAGTTGTTTAGCAGCTAACCTCTTTGGGGCTGATATGTTGACTCATTTAATTGCTGTTACTGGTGAAAAGGAAGTTGCACAAAGAGGTGTTACGGTATCGATGGGTGAATTACTGCTTTTTGAAAATGAGGACAGTGAAGGGTCAGGATACGAAGAAATCAAAAGACCAACTGCTAAACACACACCTCAGAGGGTCAATGGAAAACACAGAGGGGGCATCGTCCGAAAAAAAACAAAAGGAAAGAAAATCAAAGAGGGTGTGAGAAAACCTAATAACTCTGTCAAAGAGCTTGATCCCAGCCGCTGGGAGCAGATTCTTGCAAAAACTAACGCTAAACTCTCAACCATGCCACCAGTCACGACGCATCTAGAAATGACAAAAGCACTGAAAACATTGACTGAGTCTTCACTGATTACAACCACCAAAACGTTGGCTGATACCTTTAAAACGACTAAAACAGATGTTACAGCTAGCAATACCAGCGCAAGTTCAAGCATCCAACATTTTAATGCGAAACAGCTGGAACCACCACACCACAATGAGCACGTACAAGAAACTACACAGGGAGAAAAATCTAAACACAAGAACAGTGATTATAACATTTCAGATTTTACGTTAGAACACATAGACACAACAACAGTACCTGAACATGAGACTCAGCTGGTAAAACAGGTAGACAGACAGACAATAGAAGAGAAAATAAGGGCAAACAATAATTTCATCTGGAACCAAAGACGAAGATTACCATATAGGCAGCGTAGGCCTCCTTCACGTAGACCACGTCCAAAGAGACCAAATTTCACCCTAGCTCCCTCTACAGCAGTGACATTCACTCAGTCTCCAGTCAAGACACTGATACCTAAAAGTAAGTGTAGCAATGACCACCACCTCTTATACTCAAGCCCAAAACAAAGATGTCACAGCATCAATGACTTTAGAAGTTTCTCCTGCACATTACCCAGTAACTGCAAGCTTTGCCATGGCAGTCACAAAGGACCCTCTTAAAGTGCCTATAACAACGTTCAGAAAAGATGAGAACTTGAATGAACTTGAAGGCAAAACAAAACACATTGACTCAGTTCAGCTTGTAAGTACAACATCTCTGCAAGAAAGTGAAGCCGTTCCTGCAACACATGCTACACCCAGACAGATCAACAGGTATGGACATGAAAACAGAGAGATCATTTTGAGAACTAATAGCAAGGCAAATGAGGATAAGACAAGGCAGAATTTGGCAACTGCCATCCCTAATCTTCAAATCAGCAACATAAATCCTCCAGAGACAAATATAGCACATGTGACTGAGAAACCAACCTTAACTAATGTGGACCGGCAGAGAGTTTACAACTGGGCAATGCATCCTGAAGGAGTTTCTATCCACCCCTGGTTAATCCAGAAGTATACACAAAAAAAACAAATCTCAATTACACCCCGTCCCTACCCTCAGTCTACCTTCTGGCCCACAGTTCATAGCTCAAAGCACCACCAATCCCAAGACAAAACTTGGTATTTCCTACAAACAGGAGGCAGAGGTGCAGGGGTCACCAATCGGCCTGAAATCACTGCTCAAACAGCAAAACCCACAGCTTATATTTCGGGGTCAGCGGCAGCTTCCGTTGCGAGGACCATAGCTCCACATGTCAGCTCATCTCATATACGTGACCACTTACTTTTCAACAGGCTCAGAAACAGATATAGACAGTCACAGCTTGATGCATATCGACTAGCCCAGATGGGAAAGATTGTCACTTCTAAGCCAAGGACATATCGTCCCACCCCACAGCCTCACCAAGCTCCAAATATCCACAAGCCGGTGACTCCCCCATCCATCCTAGCATATACAAACAAACCAACCTTCACAGCTAGCGTACCATATACTAGTCGCTGGCACTACAGTCAGTTTGGAGCAAAGAAACTGAGCACTGCCATTCCCTTTCCAAACCTGATGGGCAATGGTTTCAAACCCAGGATCACAGCAACTGAATCTGTTACTATATCTGCTTTAGCAGAGACAGATGTGCTCTTGTCCTGTAGATCATCTGGGGACCCCAAACCTATTGTTTCATGGACCAAAGTTTCAACAGGTTAGGTGATTCTTCATTGCATAACGTTTAATGATGCATCTGTCTGAATGGAGGATACAATGTATAGAGCGCTCACTCCCAGCTTACTTTAGATAGTTATCAAACACTGCTTTATGAGTGCCCAATATTTTTTCATGATTATTACATTATTATTCTCTTTATGACTGCATGTAATTTTCTATTTTCTGAGTGACTCTGGAGTGCAACTGAAGCCAAATTATCAGCTTATGGTAATTATCATAATAGCTGCAGCTATTTGATGACAGAAATATTTCTAATCACTGAACAAAAGGAAACAGTAATTTTGTGTTTAAATTAGCGGTTGAAAGGCTGCAGTCAGTAATACTTGTAAAGAGAAATTGTATTTACAGCACTTACATGTTTGACATAAATTGGATCAAATCATACAGGTACAAATTGGATAAATTATAACAGATACATTTATATTGTCCGAGGTTAAGCTTCCTACCCCTGATTTGAAAGTTCACTAACAACTACAAAAAAGGCTAAAAGGCCCCATTGTGAGATATATATATAATTCAAATCAAAATGTACAGAATGGGACATACACCAACTGTGCCGTTTGTTTTAGAAGAGTCAAACAGTTCAATCATTTTAGGACATTATTTGATTAGTCTATTGATGTATTTATTTATTTTTCAACTCTTTTACAGGTGCAACAATTCAGACCAACACAAAACTTGGACAAAGATTTGAGGTCCATTCAAATGGTACTTTTGTGATTAAGAATGTCCAGCTGCAAGACAGAGGCCAATACCTTTGCACAGCTCAAAACAAATTTGGTTCTGACCGCATGGTAGTTACCCTCGTTGTCCAGACTCAGCCTCCAAAAATCAAGAGTTCAAGGGTCAGAGATGTCTCAGTGTTTTGGGAAATTCAATCAGCTTGGACTGTATTGCGGTGGGTAAACCAGAAGCTCAGATTTCATGGATACTTCCAGACAGGACATTTGTGCGAGACAGTGGTACCCTCGACCGAAGAGTATCTCTTTTTCCAAACGGAACACTGAGTATTCATTCAGCAAACTTTTCTAATAAAGGTGATTATAAGTGTATTGCCAGCAATGTGGCTGGAGCTGATACACTCACGTACCACATTCGTGTTGCTGCTCTACCTCCAATAATTGTTGAGGTTTCACATGAGACTATATTTATGAATGCTGGAAGAAACGTATATGTGGACTGCACTGCTAAAGGAGAGCCATTCCCTCTAATTAAGTGGGTTCTCCCTGATGGTTCACAAATGAAGCCCACACAGTTTATTGGAAGCAGGATATTTATTTTCCCAAATGGAACGCTTTATATAAAGAACGTCAATCCCAGTAATTCGGGGAGGTATGAGTGCTCAGCAAACAATCCAGTGGGCTTTGCTAAAAGAACAGTGCAGATGGATGTTAGGCAAGATAATCCACACCACTGGAAAGGCCTATATCAGCAACACAGTGTCACAGCAACATATGGATCCACAGTTTTCCTGCATTGTCCAGAGTCTATAGGTTCCCACAGAGGCACAGTCTGGAGACTACCATCTAAAATCATCCTGGAACATCAGTACAGGTACATATTTAATGCAATCTAAACTTATAAGTGCTGGCTAGAATTTTACAATTTCTTTAAAATAAAATAATAAAGAGTTTTTCAGCGTATTAATGTGGGAGCTTGTTTCCCCTTTGAAGCACCCCATACAGATGGTATTTAAGTCAAGCCTCACAGCTTTATTGTCATTTTTACTTTTATAAGATATTTAAATTTTTCTATTTTGAGCAATTATTGGTTCTCACTGTTCACACCATGCAGTCTGACATACACTCTCAAACGCACAGCAAGCCAACTTCATCACTTGAATAATTCAAACAATATATGGTGTAGATTAAACAAGCAGTCTGTCTCAGACTGGAAAGCCCAAACATACCCCGCTGATCCAGACAATACAGTAACTGAGCGAGACGCAAGGGCAATTTGTCTACATCATCTGCTCAACAGGGCCGTTACAAGGAATTCTGCTGCTTAGTCATCTATACAACAGGCTACTTAAAGCAGTTAGATAACAAAAACATTTAACATGAGATGTTCACTATTACATCTAGAACTAAAATGTATGAAAATTAAATTATGTTCAATATTAAATTATTTGAAAAAATTGTAAATATTGGTTCATAATCCTGCATGTGACTTCAGCAACAACAATAATTTTATGAAACACAGCCACCGATGATGATGATGATGTGTGTATGTTTATGTGATTTATGAGGACATCAAGTTTATAGGCTACTGGTATACCAACATAAAACAAATTATGGGGAAATGTCCTCATAATCCTTAAATTAAAATAGCTTTAAACATACTAAACAATGTTTTATTAAAACTGTTAAAATGTGAGATGGGTAGGTCTAGGGTTAGGGTTGGGGATCAACAGAGCCTCCATAAATCACAAAATTAATGTGTGTGTGTGTGTGTGTGTGTGTGTGTGTGTGTGTGTGTGTGTGTGTGTGTGTGTGTGTGTGTGAGAGAGAGAGAGATGTTAGTAAAACGTGTGTAAACTAGTTTGTCTATACTGCTCTTAACTATTACTACTAGTATTCCACAAACATCCTTTATCTTTATCTTCTCTGTAGGACCTATATGTCTTTAAAACTCAAGGCTTTTTAAAAACCTTTAAACCTTTTTTCAAACTTGCTTTACCATTTAAAATAACAGATATATACATTTATTTGGATTTCAATTTAATTGTACTGCCTTACATTCGAATTCATGTTGCAATTCTACATCATGTTTCCTACATTAAGTTGTTTTATTATAATTATTTTCAATGTAAAAATTTAAATGGACTGTAAAAGACTGTAGCTAAGATGTAGCCTAAGATGTACAGTATCCCTTTCAAAACAAAAAATATTTGCAAATATACTGCAAAATATAATGCAGTATATTACATAATACATTTTCATAAATGGGAAACTACCCTTACGAAACAAAATGGGAATATACTGCGAAATATAAAGCGATATTATATTACATAATACATTTACATAAATGAGAAACTGTGCTTATACATTTCAATATACTGAAATATATGTATATTAATACACACACACACACACATATACATATACATATATATATATATATATATATATATATATATATATATATACAATTTTATTATTTTTTTACAAATGAAGATAAATATTCAATATTCAAGTTGTTTTGAAGAGTAGAGCCCGTGTTAGGATGAAGACTGTCCAAACACCATTAAGACTATAAGTATGTTAATTAATTTAAAAAGAAATGGCTGTGCACTCTTGAGCACAGTGTTAGACTAAATAATTTACATGCAGGTGTTCTTTTGAAATATATAATGTAAATAATTATGTAATTTAAGAAATATGTTATATTATATATTATATGTAAAATCCAATATATTGTAATATTTTTGCGTAAGTTATATCACATAATCTAAAAAACATTTCACACAGTCTGCTTTTTTATGAAAGGTCTCACTTGTCTCTTATTATACAATCGGACAAGCAACACTTGAAAGGACGTGGAAAATAAATTGCATAGTGTGCAGCAATCTTAAGAAGAATTGAATAAGCTCTTTTATCCAAATATAGTTCATTACAATGAAATAGTACAGCTGTCATAAAAAGATGTAAACAATTTCTCTTTTTGTTTTCAGTCCACAAAGACACATCACTGCTTTCCCCAATGGCACTCTGAGAATTCTGAGACTGACTGAGAATGATGGAGGCAATTATCTGTGCATGTATCAAAGACCAAATGGTGAGGACATGGAGCTGTTCCAAGTAGAGGTTCTCATGAGGTCACCAAAGATAGAGAGCACTGGGGCACAACATAAAAGAGTTGCTAATGGAGACAACTTCCTGGTGGACTGTGTAGCTTCTGGCCTTCCAGATCCTGAGGTTTCATGGAGCTTCCCAGATGGCACCATGATCAACAATGCCCTCCAGTCGGATGACAGCGGAACTCGTACCACGACGCTATATAATATTTGGGAATGGAACGCTTTTGTTGCAACAAATGGGAAAGAAGGATGAAGGCAATTATACATGCTATGCTAAGAACACCCTGGGGGAGGATGCAATGAAAGTAAGTGTACAAGTGGTGCCAAACTCACCCCAAATAACTTCTAAAGAGCAGGTTTCTATGTGGGCACCTTTCGGGCAATCAGCACAAATGAAGTGTGATGCTGCAGGTGTGCTACCACCTACGATCATCTGGATCTCACCAAGGAATGAGATAATACCCTCTTCTTCGGTCAAATACCAAATCCTAAATGATGGGACTCTGATCATTAAAAAACTGACTTTGGCTGACCAGGGAAAGTATGCCTGTGTTGCACGGAACCCAGCCGGAGATAACATCAAGAACATGAACCTTCTAGTTGAGGTTAAAGGCCCGCAAATCAATGGACACAGTGGGCGATCAGAGAACAAAATTTTAGCCGTGTATTACCAGACCTTGCTACTGGATTGCAAAGCAGAAGGTAAGCCTGAACCACAGATCACCTGGACCACACCTTACGGCATGTCTCTACCCACCCCATATTTGGGAGGTAGGTTCCAAGTCCACAGGAATGGCACTCTTGAATTGAGGGGCATTCGAAAAACTGATGAAGGTCGTTTTCTGTGCATAGCCAAGAATTACTTAGGGGAAACAAGTCTAGCAGTTGACCTCGAAGTTGCATCACTTGCTGAGAAGCCAAGCTTTCCAGTGCCAAACATAAAGGTTCTTCCTCTGAAAGCAGATGGTGATGACATTTATTTGGAGTGTCGTGCTACAGGAAAACCAAAGCCAGAGTTTCTATGGATTCTACCCAATGGAACTGCACTGAATCCAGGCATGAAACTTCAGCGGTTCATTCACTACCTGGCAAATGGGACTTTACACATTACGCAGCCAGGTGTCATTGACAAAGGTGTGTATCGGTGCCTGGCTAAAAATGTAGCAGGACAAGCAGAAAAGCGCTATGCTTTAGAACCTGGACAGAAGCCTCAAATTAGAAGTACAGCTTCAACAATCAAGATTTCATTTGGACAGACACTAAATATGCCATGCAATGCTGATGGTTGGCCTCAAGCAACAATTACCTGGACTCTTCCAAATGGCCTGGTCTTAGACAAGCCCCAGGTTATTGGAAGAGTAACATATTTATCTAATGGCACACTTCAGATAAAAGAAACATCCAAATTTGATAGAGGAACGTATGCCTGCAAAGCCACAAACACCTTTGGATCCTCAACATTGTCATATCCAGTAAGTATTATGGTGTTTCCACCTCAAATCACTCATGCTCCACCTTCAGTAACCAGAATTAACAGGGGGTCACCTGTAATTCTGAACTGTATAGCTGCTGGCATACCAAAACCAGACATTTCTTGGACTCTGCCTGGACGTACCACGCTTGTACCCAATAGTCGCTTCACAGCACAGGGTGGAATTCACATGACAGAGGAGGGACATTTGGTCTTACAGGACCCAGGCCTCATGAACTCAGGGATTTACAAATGTAATGCTAGAAATGCCTTGGGAACAGACTTCAAAGCAACATACCTTCAAGTGATCTGAGTAATAGACAGAAATCCATCAGGTCATTAAGAAAATATAATGAAAACCTTTCTTTAAAAACATAAAAAGTGCACCATACTTAAAAAGTGCACCAAAGCACTTAAAATACCCCCAACAATGTTGTTAAATGGCATTTCTTTCTTAATGTTTTTGTGAATAACCATGGATTGTTGTCTTTGGGTCTGCCCATTAACTGACCCGAGGATAAGATTTATTTAGTATTCTGTATTTAATTTATGAAATTATTGGTTTGTACATATTTATATATTCCACAGATTAAACAGATTAATTTACATACTTTTTCTTAACAGAAATGACATAAAACATTCCAGAATGTCTGTGATTTGTCTTATGTTCTGTCTGTTGAATGTCTTGCATTCTTCAGTGCATTAGAACAACATAGCCTTGTCAGAGCAGAACGAGGCCTTGTATGGTACAAATGTTGGCATTGTGGTAGCTGTCGACATAAATAAGACAAGAACACAGTATGTAAGACACTTACTGCCACACTGGGCAAATAAATAGTAATATTTGATTTCTGGTCTTTATTCTTTAATATCAAGTCAAATCACATTTAGTAGTACAGTGCTTTACAATACAGATTGTTCAAGCAGCTTCACACTAGAGGGAACATTACAAAAACAGGAAAATATTAATGTTGTAAAATTCATCAATTATGAAACAACTTATCATCAATTATGAAACAACATCAATTATTAAAGCAGCTTTATAGAAGTTAGTAGTGTCATTATGAATCTCTATTTGTTGTTTATAAAATTAGTTTCATTATCCAGCTCAATTCCTGAATTTTTGTTTTCATCTTAGTGTATAATATATAATATTACTGAGTATCAATTGTCTTTTGATATATACCATTTAAACAAAATACCACAATTGCACAATATCACTAGACAAACAAAAGGGCATGCATTATTTTTTTAATTTGGGGTGTATTTAATTCTACATACAATACAAGACACCACACAACTTAATTAAGCAATATGCATAGCATAGATTTTTGTATCCCCATAGGAAAAACAAAAATGAATAAAAAATATATCAATATGAATTAAAACATTTATTCTAGAACCAAACTATCTAAAACTATTCTATACACATAATATGTATGTATACGTAGCCTACTCTTACTGTTATTAATAAATAAAAATCAATTAAATGTGATTATTTTGGTACTTACATTTTGTGGGCGTTTGTCCTTTCGTATTCCCCTACAATATAAGCAAATAAGTCAACATTAGAGTAAATAAAGACAAAATTTTCATTTTGGGGTGAACTATCCCTTTAATTTTAACCAGTGCAACCATGTTGTCACAATTAATCGACACAAAAGTAAAGTACAATTTATTTTCAGCTATCATTTTTAACTAGCCTACTTTTAATTGCGTTAAAAGTACCGCATCAGTCAGCATGCACTTGTCAGTCTCTTGTAAACTCCCTGCATCTGCAAAGGGAGTGGATCTGCCATCCCTTCCCCCATCATCACCGCCACCATCATCACCGCCGGACCAGTGAAAACCACGCTCGGTACATCATTTCACCGTTATGGCAAATGAATTCCCAGAAAGCAGAGAAGGAACTGCCAACTCACGCCATGCCAACCTCACGTCGTCTCTGGACCTGAGCACGTCTCTAGATCACAGTGTGCAGACGCGGATTTTTAAAATCATTGTCATCGGGGACTCAAATGTGGGCAAGACCTGTTTAACCTTCCGCTTCACCGGCGGAGCCTTCCCCTGTAAGACTGAAGCCACCATCGGCGTGGAGTTCAGGGAGAAAGCCGTGGAGATCGAGGGCGAGAAAATAAAGGTGGGATTTATTGTTCGGATAGGTCTCGTCACGACCAGGCCGATATCTCGTTGTATCACGACTGTATTGTGTGTGTTTCAGTGGAAGTGTGACAGACAGCAGAGCGTCGCGAGGAAGCTCAATGTTTACATTACAAGTAACGTTAGTCCATTTGTTATTCATTCTGGTCGCATGATGCCTCAGATGCGTAGTTTCTTCCAAGACCAATCAAAATACGTGTCATTGATCGTTTTTAAGCTTATGAACTGTTTAGACCAGCTTAGACAATCTAGAAACTAGCATGTTCCTAAACACATGTAATATTATTAAACCATATTGTCCAATGCAGATTTTGTGGTATTGTTCACCAACAGTCTATATTTAAAGTTACTATTATGCAACACAATATAATAGACAGGTGAAAATAGCATAATATGACATTATAGATAACACTTTGTTTATTTATCTCTCTCTGTGTGTGTGTGTGTGTGTGTGTGTGTGTGTGTGTGTGTGTGTGTGTGTGTGATTATTTGAATTCAGTCAGTTGAGTTAATTTAACCCTTTAATATATAATCTGTTAAATCAAAAAGAAAAAATCGTAATGTTTTTATTTATATTATATATATATATATATATATATATATATATATATATATATATATATATATATATATATATAAGTAAAATTAAAAGCTGTGACACATGGTTATTTGGATTTAATATCACAGCCTGAATAAAAAAAATGCTTTTTAAAGATGTCCAAAGCAGATTTATTTATTGACATATAGCTGCATTAACTGATGCAGTTTTCTCATTTTCACTTCTCTCCAACATTGAAATGTGTTGTATGTCTTGTTTCTACTCTGACAGGTGCAAGTATGGGACACAGCGGGCCAGGAGCGCTTTCGAAGAGCATGGTGGAGCACTACTACCGCAATGTGCATGCTGTCGTATTTGTATACGACGTCACAAAAATGGCCTCATTCCAGAACCTAAAGACCTGGATTCAGGAGTGTAACGGGCACAGGGTGTCATCCTCAGTGCCTCGTGTTCTGGTGGGTAACAAATGCGACCTATTTGACCAGATCCAGGTCCCTTCTAACACTGCCCTCAAGTTTGCTGATGCCCATAACATGCTACTGTTTGAAACATCAGCCAAAGATCCCAAGGAGAGCCAGAACGTGGACTCTATTTTCATGTGCCTGGCTTGCCGTCTAAAAGCCCAAAAGTCCCTGATATACAGAGACGTGGAGAGAGAAGATGGCAGAGTGAGGCTGACACATCAGCCCGACCCGAAGAGTAACTGCCCTTGTTGAGGACGCTGAACTGTGAAATTATTAACGTTTATAATTCACAATGCAAGAATGTGCCTGCAACTAATTTTAGTTACTTTATGACAGCTGCTCCGTGAACTCTCTGTTTTGTGTGTGTGATTATCTTTCATGTTCTTTTCTTCAATTACACTATCACTAAAATGGCAAATCCCACAAAACCTGTCAAGAACATGTTCAAGTTGTGTATCATCTCAAAATCAAAAGAGAGAAATGAGAAATTACATTTTGCTAAAAGAAAATTATGCCTTTTAAGTTTTTGCATTGTGACATTATATTTATGGCAATTCAGCCCACTTTCCCTATTATGGTAATGCAAAACTATTAATATATTATTCCTTCCTTTAATTTATGCTGATTTAAATAAAATATGTATTACAGTAATGATCCATCCATTAAAATTAAAACGTCCAAATGCAATATTTTGAGATTTCTGGTGAGGCAATTTGTTGAATTTCCATTAAAAATTGTCAAATTGCAAAAAGTTATTTTCATTTCATTCATTTAATTTATTAATTGAAAAATAATGCAACCTGGACATGTTTACACAAGATTTCACCCATGTGTGACATATATTTTCGATCCCTCTTGCTTAATTCAGAACACACTTTACCACTTAAGCAATCTTTATAGGTCTGAAGAAATGCAAATTTGTTGGATTTACAGTCATTTGTTTCCGTCACACATTTGTTTGGATGCATCCATCAGCATACAATCAATCCAGATATTACTTAGTGGAATATGGCATAACATCTCCAAAATAATTGGCCGATGGTCTGTTGTAGCTGCTAGGAACAGCACATACTGTAGAATCTGAACCCTCCAGTTTCACACGAGTCACAATGATCATTTCAAATGTTTGTATTGCTTTAAAACATTAATTTGCACCCATTGCTAGTTATTTCTCATAGCCTTGTGGGTGCTCACTGCTGAAGTATTTATCATATTTCTCCCTCACTAACTGCATGGATACATTGGAAACCCATTCAAATTATGAAACTATATTCTGATGATTAGCATTAAATAGTGACCCAAATATTAATGTAATCTGATAACACTCATAATTCACCACATGTTAATTTCCATGCACCTTGGGAAAGAGTGAAACCGTGTAGGAAGTTTCATGTAGCATCACAGTATTTCACCAGCTTAAGGTGGTTCTTCCAAATGCTTAAACACTTATTTACGAAATCAAGGTTCACTTCAAACAGGAAAGTGATTGTTACAATTTTATTCAAAAGACCCAGAAAAGAATCATTTTAACTTGACTTAAATAGCAGTATTAGTGTTTCTGTGGAAAGGGTTGCTGATAATGTGTTGATTATGGAATGAGCGAGTGCAATTTGGTGTCCCTGTGATTGTTTTTGTTTTGATTTTGTGTAACCTCTGTCCTCTGCTTATTCAGTACTTTTGGTTCTACAGGAGGAGTTGCAGTTTTCTGTGTGGTTTCGAATGCTTTCAGGTTCGTAAGATGATTATCTGGTTTCAACAGTGTTAGCCTTATATCTACTGAAGAGATTGAAACCTTATGATTTGTCTTGTTTTGTGTGACATGTGTGTTTGATTTTGAGCACCAAATTAAATCTCAAATATCCTGAAGCACTGAGTCTTTTATTGGCTGAGAAATGCTTTAAAACATTAACTGTTATTGTAGTTCATGTATCAGAGGACAAAAAAAACAGATGCTTTTTGAACTGATGAAGTGCTTTTCCAATGTACAACACAATGATGTTAATTAACATATGCTGAAAAGAGTTATAAACCATGATGCATTTATAAAATCATATTCAGCAGAAATTATTTATCGATTAATTAAGGACATATCAACAATACTAATAGACAATGGGCATGCAACAATGATCCTACTGGCATAAATATATATAGAAATTTGCAAAGAATAAAGAGGAGTTAAACAGAATTTTTATTTTATGTGGAAGGCCTCATTTTTCACTGTGCTAAATATAAACCAGTGCAAAAAGAAATAATAAATCTTATGTAGAGTGCTTATGTAATCAGTTTTATGTTTAAACAAATACAGAATATCACAGACCATACATTTAAAAGTAAAATTATACATCATTCAAAAGTTCCTAGGGTTAAGATCTACTCTCTGATGAAAATTGCATTTCAGAAGCAATATTTAATGCCTCTTGAATAATATGTTCCAGAAATGTTTAAATGTCAGATTTTAAAGTTAATTTAAAACATAATTACATTTGCTGCCTCTAATTTCTAAATCTTAATATCGAGAACAATATGCTTAAAAATCACAGGAAAAAAAACATAATAAACAGATAAAATAATATAGCCTACATTCTCTTAAGATCCTTAGCTGGGGCCGAGATGGGTTATACAAATCTTTTTGCACAATATGTAATTCATGTGCAGTGAAAAATATTGTTGTAACTACTGCCTCTTTAAAAATATATAGTATACATAATTTCATTCATCTTTTATTTGCAATATGTATTTATACCAAGAGCGTAGCCAGAAAGGAGACTCTGGATGTGCATCAGAAAAACTGGGTGTGCCACATTTATTGTCAGATTAATGAAAAAAAAAAGCAAGCTTAATGATTATTAATATGATAGTTTAACCATTTCATTTCTATTTGTGTGTGTGTGTGTGTGTGTGTGTGTGTGTGTGTGTGTGTTTCTGTGAGCCTATTGTCCATTTTCGATGAGTTTCACTGTCAGCTATGCATCCAGCTATGTTGGCCTAGACCCTAAAAGCATACCACCTTAGGCCTTAAAATTCTTGAACCCTGGTTATCGCTGCTTGCAGCTATATTTTTGTTGTTGTTTTTTTCCATTTTCCGAGGCTTTCTCGCTCAAGAGGGTCACCGACAATCACATACAGTATAACCTACAACAGCACTGAACGCCTAGTAAAACGCGCTTCCTGTAGCCTAATCATTAACTACACACATCATAAACCCCTTTAGGCAAGTACAGTTTATGTCACATGTTTTAATAAGACTAAACTCCTATTTAACCTAATGATCACAGGTTTAATAACAATACATTTTAAGTTTCTAATTATAACACCACATTTCCACGGTTATTCAAACAACGAACAAATTATACAGTGAGCAATGCATTTACTTTATCAAAGAATAATCATTGACTTGTGACTAGGCTATGTACAAATCTATTATGTAAAACAGCTTTAGCTGCTCTACTAAATAAAACAAAATGCTTTATAAATAATCCTCCTTTTATTAAATCATTAACATCCTGCAATGGTGACTTAAACTGTACATGGGCCTACATATAATGGACCTTTGAAATTACTTTTGGTGCAATAAACAATCTTGAATAGATGTCTTCAACAGACACATTAGAGAAAGCAGTAAAATATTTTTTATACATTACATTCAGGATCGCCAACAACATAGCACAGTACATTTAATGGTGCCTGTTAGCTGCTCAAAGGGCGTTGAAGGCGTGGTCTGGCCTTGAATGCCTCAATTATGTTATTCTTATTTTATTTTTTAAGAAAATAATTACAAATTTTAATTACATTTATTAAATTAACAAATATTGTAAGCACTTTTAATCTGTAAATTGTGAGGTCCCGGAACAAAGCGGGTAATGTTGTCTAAATGAGCAAGTTTTTTTAATATTATTATTGAACTTTCAAAATACAAAATTTCAACAGCAAGTTCATATATATATATATGCTTTTATTTATGTAGGCTACACAGAGAAACAATACACAAGATGCGCTTTCTAGCCATTCAAATGCAGTCTTCCATAATGTGACATCACAGCAATGGAACCTATCTTTATTAAACGAAGGGTAGGACTTGGTTCAAAAATACAAATCTTTAATTACGTGTGAAATGAAAAGGTGCATTTTATATTAAAGTCAGAGTGATTCTGCAACTTATCTTTTCACACACTGACTGAGAAGAAATCACTAGTTTATTAACAGATAATTAAAATGACTTTTTATTTTGCCTTTCATTCGCCTACTTTTGCCGTTGATATTTTATGCTTTAGAAAATCGGGATAGGCTCATACACCAACTATATATTAAAGGTCAGGATGGTTAGTAGCCCATTATTATATTAATCAATTTATGTGTGACTATTGAAATCTTTAGTCGGGGACAGGCCTTCTTGGCACAAGGAACCGATCAATCTTTAAATAAAATGCTGTCAATTCAAGTGCGCCTGCTAATCACGCCACGTTATATTGCAATGCAGAGTTATGAATGCGTAATAATAAGTCAAATGTTTTTTAATTTCATTTCTTATGGGTGCAATGGTGCTGTTGGTCTTTCTTGGGGTGCTGAAGCATCTGCTAGTCCTTTGCGCTGCCCATGTTTATTACGATTAAAAAATTATAATTCTGCATCTGTTTTTAGGTGTGCCAGCTGCCACTGTGGGTGGCACCGGCACACCCTGGCACACCCGTGGCTACGCCCCTGATTTATACTAAACGTCCATTCCTTCCCTGTCATGTACTTTGATGGACACGTGGTGCGCTGGAGCCAAAAACCTGAAATGTGTTGCTAACACACTTCACCAGTAGATGCCGCTGGTTTCCAGGTTCTCCATCATGACTCAGTGGGGGAGACTTTTATTTTGAAATATATTTGGTCACTTTACCCTTTTCCACTTGGTTTGTGTTTAACGTTAGTTCGGCTGCGGTGGTAACGGCAGCGGGAGCAGGGCTGTGAGTGCGGTTCTGTCGCCGTGGACGGGGCCGGAGATGGCGGAGTACAGTCAAACGGGTATATTAACAGCCTTGGTGCTGTTTACTGTGGTAACCATGAGGGATATTTATGTGGGCCGCAGCAGCATGACTCATCAGGACAGCACTGAACCCGATACAAACACAGAGAGACAGATCAAACACACGTTCTACACGGGTCCGGTTCTCAAATTCCAGTTCTGGTGAGATATTCCACAGACCTTGACGTTATTCTGTGTTTTTATTGTCTGTTTAAAGCCCACATGAGATGCTAAGCTAATACGGCTAACATAGCATGCTTGAATTTGTAAAAAAAAAAAAACGTTTTTGTTGATAAATATGCACTAAAATAACTAACGTTATATCCTGTATAATACATTTATTTGCATTATAAATGGAATTAATTGAATTAAAATTGATTTTTTTTTGTCATGAGATGTCAAAAACCCCCCCAATTTACCTCAATGGACCTTGTTAATGTTCATAACAGTCTTTATTTTCAACACATTCATTTCTATTTATGTACATAATTAACATAATTGCTGCGAAAACTTCTTAGGTTACCTTGCATTCATGTGTCTTAACAGTTAAATGAAACGTTGAATTGAGCAGATTAGTATAAATCTGTTTAAAGCTCTTATGAGATTACATTGCCCTTTAAGAACACACCATATCCGAAGACAATAGGAAAGAGCGACTTATTAGACTTTGACTTAATATTTTACATTTTATTTTCTGAATTAATAAATGTAGAGGTGTGGTTTAATGTTGTCTAAGTGAGAGTACACATTATATGTAATCACATGCCAGTGACTTGTAATTTACCAGTTTAATTGACTTATTTGCTCATTCTACCTGTTGAAGAAGCTGAATTGGTGTTTAATTTTAAATGTAGCCATTCAAATGTTAGTCTTCTTCCATAATGTGACATCCGAGTGCAATGGATTATCAGATAAGAATAGGGTAGGACTTGGTTCAATAAATCGGTTGTTCATCTGGTGAATGTGATCTAATAGGGGTGGGTTTAAGAGAGATAAGTGATTGGAGAAGTCCTGTACACATCAACTGAGAGAAGTCTGTCAATTTCAACAGATATTTGACTTTCTCATTTAACACGTCAAAAATGAATTAAACTTTTACATGGATATTATATGCTTTAGAAAATCAGGTTAGTTCTCATTTCATGCCAACTTGTGTTTGTGTGTGTAATGTTAATGCCCATTTCTAAAATGATATATCACCATTATTATTATTGTTATTATTTTGTTTAGTATATCCTGAGGGTACAGTAAGGTGTTCCAGGAGTACTCCCGGTCCATCAGCCAGCTGTACCCGGACATCCGAATCGAGGGAGAGAATTACCCTCCCAAACCCATCAACAAGTGAGTGTGTATATCCAGATGTTGTGGAATCAGCCCTCTGTTAGACGGTTGTTTAGTCCTGACTTTAACTTGTCATATGTCTTCCTTTGTAGATACATTGGAAATTTCGTCTCCTACTTCAAACTGCTTGCCATCGCCTTGATTGTGGCTGGACAAAATCCTTTCCAAATGTTTGGCATGAACACTCCAAGAATATGGTCCTGGGGACAGGAGAATAAGGTAATGTTGTTGAAGTGCTTGGACTTTATTCTGATTTTTATAGTGTAGTTTAGTCTGCAGATAAACTTACACTGTGACTGTGTCATAGTTTAATTGATGGACGTCCTGTTTTGAGGAATTAGCAGCATTTCAGAGCCGTATCCGCGTCATTGAGTATGAAGGGCATGCCTGGAATCGTTGGAATCTGTATGATGACGTAGCGTTGCTTAGATTTTTGCAATTTCACGGAGATCCTGGTAGAGATGGAACTGAATTAGCATCAGAATTTTTTTTTTTTTGGAGAGCATATACTAGGGGTGTAACGGTACAATAAAATGACGATTTGGTACATACCTTGGTTTTGACATCACAGTTTGGTATGGTTCAGCGGAGGGAAAAATTCAACTAAATAGCTTTTTTAAATGTTACACAGTGGTTTACTGAACAAATTGCTCTTTCTTTAAATATATTTAAAGCTTCTGCTTTAAACTACAGAGCCCTTTTACATTACCATAAGGTTACTAGTAACAACAGTCCAAGCTTAAATACTAAAAACTACTATTCATTTTTAAATATAATAATCAACACTCAACTTAAGACATTTTATGCAAACATGTAAATTGCACATAATGCCGTTTTTAAATTAACTTAAAAATTAAAGAATATATATTTTTTGTTTAAATATAATCTTTTACATTACAATAACATGTTTCGTGGCATATTTATTTATTAAATCTACATTAAATAATTAAGACATCAGGTCAAGTAAAATATGAGTATATTGTCTAATATTCTGCTAAATTAGCTTCACTAGACTTAATTTCTCTTGTAAATTAACGAACTGTAGACAGATACTGATGACATGAAATGCTACATGACATTTAGTTTACAAGCTATTTTATTGAACGCCTGTTTTGTTTATGTGTTTAAACTGATTAAAGATACATTTCCTGAAATGTTATTTGGCTGTATACTGCCTTTTTGTCCTCTCATTAAAACTAGTAGTGAAGAGGAAGGGATGATATGTTTTATTTTGCGCTGCCCTGTGAACTTGTACAGTGATCAGTCACACCTCATCAAAGAGCGTCAAAATGGCACAGCGGGACTGTGGACTGTGGCATAATGAAGGCCTGCGCTGCAAACAGCACGCTGTTAGCACAGGCTCGATGCTCGGCCACCACACACACTCTTTCTGCCCAGCGACACACACCTTTGGATCGACTACATCTCTTCAGAGCATCAGACTACATGCATTTATTGTATGAGTCATGCGTGAGCTAAAGGCACTACAGTTCATTTTTATGCTTTTATTTAGTTTTTTGATCAGGGTTCTGTATGTAACAAGTGCTTTCAGTCGAAATTGAATGGAATGTTCCATATTTCTCAAGGGCAATTGGGATGTTTTCTTAACGTAGACTTAACATGATTATTTGTTTGCGCTGATGTAGACTGTACTGGGGTATTGGACTGTTTTTAAGTAGTGGGAATGTCTGTACATGCAGTTTTGTTAGTGAGCTAGATGATTTTTAATTTTTTTTTCAATGCTTGAGATTTTACATTTCTGTCCTGTTTGTCACAGATTTGCTGGTTAGATTAATAAGCCAGAGAATTAAGGTCAGATCTTCCTCTCTTCTGCTTAAACTTTAACTGTATACATTAGCACTGCCAGAGTAATGTGGAATCAGCGTAACTCTTCAAATCGCTGCAGTCTTAATGTGATGGAGTGTTGCATATCAGAAGATGTGAATGGTATTTCCACAGACTCCCTCTATTTTTCCAGCTCTCTCCATAAAGATATTGCGGTAAGCAATGTACCCCTTATATTTTAGTGTACCTCTCTGTGAATTTGTAACAAAAGTGATACTAATAGTTGGGATTAAGTTGCATCGAGAATACATTTTACTGTTTCACAGTGATGTAAAATAAAGATAACAATATTTAACAAATTTGTTTATGAATTATTTTCACTATCCATTTTCATGTTATTAAGATTAACAACAAGAGTGTGTATGTTGTGATAGTTGCGCACGAGTTACTGGTTTATCCTGAGCAGCTTTTTACTGTTCTTTTCTATTTGTATTTTATTTTTACTGATTCTGTAAGGGGTATTAGTACAACGGTATGAAACTGAACCTTTGGGTATATTATCTACCATACACAAAGCTAATCTTGGAATAAGGGTCATAGTCATTCATCATATCTTTAGTAAATTATTTGTTAAACTTTTAAGTTGATCTTTGTGTGTGTTTGCTTTAAAAACTGAACATTCGTGTAAAACTTTTTCACAATTGATTGTAAGACTATATAGAAAACAAGTCTAGCTGAGGAACATCCTACATATATTAACTCATGTTTCGGAGATATCTTTCAGCGTTGAATTGGGCTCTTGTCTGATTTCATCCTACTGTAGTCACATGACATCAGGCCCATATAAGTGGCTATTATTTGTGAAAAGAATACTGTATACAGCATGTAGTATAGTGTCTGCTTCATTTTTGTACAGTTCACATTTTCCCTAATATTACTGATCCCATCTAACAAGAGCAGTAGAGCTTGTTAAACAGTAGTAATTTGAATATTTTCTGTAATCGGGATTGCCCATTGCTGTGGTCAGAAAGACTACTTCATTTATAAGCACCCAAAAACATTACAAGTACACGTATATAGTATATTGGCATAATAAACATGGTTGCTCAGTCAGGGAGTTTGAATATTCAAACCAGTTCCATTTCTTAATTATGTGCATCTTCACTGCTTTTGTATATATTTAAAAGCTATATATTATTAGATAAAATGTATGTTTATAGGGACACTAAAAATAGAGCTGAAATATGGGACTGTCCCGGGAATAATGAGATGCATGGTCATCCTACTTTTATAACACACAGTTCTCTCACCTGCATATAATATTTAATTTTAGAAAATACCACATTGTTACATAATATATAGAGACAATCTTTTTTTTCTTATTTGTGATATTGCAAAATATTTTGTATAATGATATGAAGAAATTGAATTTAACCCTAAAAGGCAAAACCATAAAGAGACATCAGAAAATTAATGTATTTATATTTTTCATCTGTTTTGGGACACAAATAATACAACTTAATATATTTTTTTTCAAAACATGACTTTTCCTTTTGATATTAATGTTTGTATACCACAGGATATGTTGCCAGTTTGGGGTATACATTCACTGAACACAGAACACTTGTTAATCAATACTTGTTACAACATGGTTGTAATTCCTGAATGCTTTGGAATACAGACCTAAGGCTTGTCTCTCTTTAAACAAGACACAGCAGATTATTGCTGAAGTGAAAGCCTTTCAAAAAACGAAAGTATAACAAAGTTATAGAAGTTTAAGTTTACAATAAAGATAATGTTTATTTTTTAATTGTATATAAAATAAGTATTTTATAAAAACAAAATTGAACTCTAAAATTTCTATGAAATCAAAGCCATATGTCTAACTAAGTTGTGTTCCAAATTTGAGGTTTATATCACAACAATTGTGGTTCCTGAGATTTTGTTTGGGCCTTATACCAAAAGTAACCACTGGGTGACACCCAAACTCTATTTTTTTATGCAGTTTTCTGTCACAAATAACTTATATTATATAACTGTCACAATACAACTTTATGTGTTTTTATATCTTGATTTATACCCCTAAAAGGGCGACATCTCCCCTGAGATACAAGAGACAGATTACAAAAAAATGTAAGCATTTAATTCATAAAATGTCATTGTAAACCTAATAAGCTAATGCTGAACAACAGCTTTTAGACAGGTAAGTCCCCTTCAACATGTGTAAATATGTAAACAAGATCAACTTTTATTGGAGGGTGAGTAGATTTCCCACTACATGTGTCCATGCTGATTTAAATGTTTCCTGTGAGCGAAAAAAATTATGAAGAAACAAGTCATAAAACTAAATATTCACATCAAACACCCTTTCAAAATGAAACCAAGAAATAAGACCTCCATGTTACTGCTTCTCTCCACAGCTTCCCAAATGTTTATGCCACAGGATACGTTACCAGTTTTATGGTTAAGACATGTTTTTAATAGTCCTATTATATTATATGGGTATTTTTCTCCTTTCGTTTTCTGTCCATCTTAGATGCTTGTGTTATGTGATATTTTGTTATGCCATAATGATTTATAAAATTCAAACAATACATACAGTCCCACAGGGGGCGCAGTGTTCAGTGTTGTGCGTTCTATTCTGCTGTGGCTCTGACTGACTGTTGAACAGTGCTGAGTATGTTACCGGCTATTCTGTTAACCTGACGGTAATGTTAATTGAATACGTAATAATTTTATATTGTACTGTTCTTTAAATAATACTTTAATCAAACGAAAACTTCTAGAGCAATAATAATCAAGCTAACGTTAGCTGTCAGCTAACAATGAATAGCTCCTGTTAGCTTGTTAGCAGACTAGCTGCCATTTCAAACGCTTTGACAGTTACTTTAATTAGTTCTTATTCAGTATTTTGTATTGTTAGTAAAATAACAAAACTAATTGTAATGCTTACTTCACGGTTTCTATGAATATGATATGTTAATAAGTCTAACTTTAGTTGGCTAAATGCTGAGATATTTAGCTCTTTCCTTTATTTACATAACGTTACGATATTTGACACAAGTGTGTTAACTTGTGAGACTGTAACGTTACGTTATTTAAAACGAGTGCTTGTATCGCCAGGCCTAAACAACACGGATATCTTCAGATTGAAAGACTTAACGTTATTTGTAACTATTAACGTTAGCTGCTGTCTTGCATTAACACACTGTCAGGCGATTGAGATTTTATAAATAGAGTTTGTGTCTTATAATATGACTGATTTGTGTTTTAACAGTTATCAGTATAGAGGTGGCTAAGTAATTATTCAAGATCTATTGGGGTTTCTTGGTGATCGACACAAGTCAACATGAGTACTGCTGCTGTGAGTATGAATGACCGCTCACGTGATCACTTCTGATTACATTTAAACAATTGCAGCTTGCTGTATTGCATTTTCCTGCTGCCAAAAAACAACAGTGATACCATAGTAACACTTGCGTCTCCTGTTTTTAGACACAGAGGAAAAGACGAACATCATCTGCTACATGTTCCCGCCGTGGAAACAGCAAGAGGAGCCGGACCCAGATGTCTCAAACAGCGATGGAGACCATTGATGTGCTGGAAAGTGACAGAACTAACAGTGAGTTTGATATGCTTGTTTTACCAGATGTGTCCTTTACCTCTGATTGATGATGTAAGATTCAGTCACAAAAACAACATGCAGTAGTTTAATGTACATTTCCTGTGAACAGCAATTTCGTGTTTATGCAAATTTGTAAACAATGAACAAGTAACTTGCAAGGAATGGACATCACACTCATTTGTTTGGGCGACATTCAGAATTTAGAGTTTCCCTTTCCATTTGTAAGTTGAAATTTGTACCCATAGAATCGTGCAATAGTCAAGTTCCAGAATTACAAATCCTATTCTGATTTCAACTGAAAACTAATCTCTTTCAACACTACTTGACTTCATCATCATAAAAAAATTGACTTTCCCCTTTTCTATATCTTCATCTTTCTCTCCTTCTCAGAGGTGGAAAGTAACGAATTACATTTACTCGCGTTACTGTAATTGAGTAGCTTTTTTGTGTACTTGTACTTTTTTAAGTAATGTTTTTAATCTGTAATTTTACTTTTACTTAAGTATATTTTGTGGGAAGTATTGTACTAAGCTACATTTTAAAACACATTCGTTACTGAGTAAAAAAAAAATTGCTCCGTGGAAACAACTGCAGCAAATATTGGGCAGAAGAAGAAACTGGCGCAAAAAATAACAAGAATGATGCAGACGGACAAGACAGGCGTTTTAAGGGGCCGCTCACATATCGCGTCTTTTGCGCGCTTAAGTTCGTTATTTCAAATGTAGACGCGCGGTATGCGCGCTACCATAGAGCGGCCGCTCGTTTTTTCCAAGCGGCGTCCGCGCGCATCGAGATAAAAACATCTCAACTTTTCAGAATGCCGCAAGCGCACCGCAGGTCATGTGACGAAATTTCCTTCTTGTAACGGAGAGCGCAGCTGATGGTTGCTTAGCAACGACAAACGCCTCGGGCGCAACCGCCCGAGCGCATTGGAAAAAGGAGAAAGCAGCGGCGCCTAAGCGTTTTCCATGCGTTTTAGGCGCGATATGTGAACGGCCCCTAATGGTGCAGACCCAGCTGAAAACCAAACCCGTCATATTCTGCTGAAGTTGAATTGAAGGAAATGAAGTGAACCCCTGGCCATATATTCATGCTCTATTATGCAGTGTAAGCTGTGTTTGCCTCGGGAGACCGAACTAGCAGCTTATAACATCTCGACATCGCCCTTCGCAAACATGTAGAGGTAACGTAAATACTTACATCATTGCATTGGTGGTTAAAACGAAGCTTTGACTGTTTAGCAAAAGGTTTTGCACAAATGAGCCAAAAAGACAGTGGTGCAGAGTGTGCAATATCATCTGAGATAATATAATAATTGTTGTTTTAACGGGAGTGCTTTCTTTCACTGCGTGATTCAGTCTGTTAAAATGCGTTTAGAATGATCACAAAATTGAAGATATAGAAGCAAAACATTTATATATTTATATAATTTAATATAGTAAGTCAACATCACATGAAGAATGCCGTTTTTCTCAAAAAATCACCATGATTACATAGGCCTGTAGTTTTGCTTTTTACAACAGTTCAAAAAACAAGAAGTTAATTAAGAGACTTTAGACACCATATTGCCTGTTTTTGCTCTATTTCGACAACAAAAATAATTCCAAACACAGTTTTGCGTCTCTGACTCTGAGCAATGACGGTGTTTTGTTCCTGAATGAATTAACCGTTTAAATGATTCTGTTCAATCGCAATGACTCTCTTATGAGTGACTTGCTGACACCTACTGGTGGTTCTAATTTAACATTTAAAGTATCTTTTGATTATTATTATTTTTTTATTTCTAATGACTATTTAACATTTGTGACCCTGGACCACAAAACCAGTCTTAAGTCGCTGGGTATATTTGTAGCAATAGCCAACAATACATTGTATGGGTTAAAATTATACATTTTTCTTTTATGCCAAAAATCATTAGCATATTCAGTAAAGATCATGTTCCATTAATATATTCTGTAAATATCCTACTGTAAATATATACAAACTAGGAGCTTAATTTGAACAACTTTAAAGGAGATTTTCTCAATATTTTGATTTTTTTGCACCCTCAGATTCCAGATTTTCAAATATTGTCCGATCATAACAAACCATACATCAATGGAAATATGATTTATTCAGCTTTCAGATGATGTATAAATCGCAATTTAGGAAAATGGACCCTTATGGTTTTGTGGTTCAGGGTCACATTTTATGTCTTATTTATCAAAACATTATTTCTGCATTTGTAACTGCAGGCTAAATGCATTCAATGTCAGTGTAAATACATCTACGCTACTTCAGATGAAGCTTCTGCGTTTCCTCTGCATTGCACAGATTAATTTTGTTGATACTGATTTAATTTGCCTGGTAACAGCCCAAATGTCTTATAATTCTAATTAACTGATTCCTTTAATTAAAAACACCTAATTTGAGATTTATATGCCCATATCCCAGGTGTGTCAAACTCAGTTCCTGGAGGGCCACAGCCCTAAAGAGTTTAGTTCCAACCCTGCTCCAACACACACACCATGTAGTTTTCAAATAAGCCTAAATGATTAGTTTAGCTGTATCAGATGTGTTTAATTAGGGTAATATCTACACTGTGTATGGCTGTAGCCCTCCAGGTACTGAGTTTGACACCTTTGGTCTATCCCATTTTTTCCTCCCTCTCATTGTTAAAATGTAACTAAGTAATTTTTACTCAGAGTAAATTTTAAATGAGCTACTTTTTACTTTTACTTGAGTATATTTTTAGACTGGTACTTTTACTTGTACTTAAGTAAAATTTCAGTAATGTAATGGTACTTTTACTTGAGTAGAATATTTTTGTACTCTTTCCACCTCTGCTCCTTCTCTTGCTAGCTTGTATTTATTTGAACAATGCCTGAGACTTGGTGTTATGGGCACTTCTTCTGTCTGTTAGCCTCTTCAAGATGAATCGCTTTATGTATTCCCCAATTGTAAGTCGCTTTGGATAAAAGCATCTGCAAAATGACTAAATTTAAATGTAAATGTATTCATTTTCTCCAAAGCAGAATTGATGGTTAAAGGGATACTCCACCCCAAAATGAGAGTTTTGTCATTAATCACTTACCCCCATGTCGTTCCAAACTCGTAAAAGCTTTGTTCGTCTTTGAAACATAATTTTGGATGAAAACTGGGAGGCTTGTGACTGTCCCATTGACTGCATAGTAAATTGCATAGTAAAGTGTCAATGTCCATAAAAGTATGAAAAGCATCGTCAGAATAGTCGATCTGCCATCAGTGGTTCAATCTGAATTTAATGAAACGACGAGAACACGTTTTCTGCACCAAGAAAACCAAAACGTATCTTAAATTGTGTTCCGAAGACGAACAAAGCTTTTACAGGTTTGGAAGGACACGGGGGTAAGTGATTAATGACAACATTTTAATTTTGGGTGGAGTATCCCTTTAAAGACAGACAAGCTGTGAGCTACAAGGTTGTTAATTGATCAGGGGTTTTCCGGGTCTTAAAAAGTCTTAATTCGCCCTTCTCCAAGCTAACGCCTTAAATCTTAAATCAGAGCAGAAAGTCTTTATAAATGTATGCCTTAAAATGTTGAATGCACTGCAAAAAAATAAAAAAGATATGAAGCATTGTGTACTGAACAAATATCTGTCAGTGGTCAAGGGAAACATGTTTTCCCTTTAAATTAAGTGTTTCTGACCCTATTAGCTAAAATGTGTTTTTAAATCATATACGAACTTTTGAATCATTTTTCATGAAACAAGTCTTTTCGTGTAATTTTGATTTCTCAAGTAAAGATATCTTGAATGAAGAATCTTTAGGTATTTGCACAGGAAAACAAGACAAAAATACTAAACATCGTGATCAGAAGGTATATTAAAAGTTATTTCTATATTGTAGTCTATGAAAACAGAGCTATCTGTTTATGCAAAATGAAATGAAGATCTGTTGGAAGTTGAATTTTCATACCGCTTATACAACTCATTATGTGCTTCCTTAGACATTAGAATGTAGAGAACAGTGACGTATTGAGTTGCCTTCTATTTATTTCTTAAATCTCCTTGCTTGGCTATAGAAAACATCTTTGAATCATGTACCTTCATAAATCCTGTCGATCTATTTTTAAATCAGCTGATTGTTTTGTAATGCTGTCATTCTTTTCCTCAAAGTTAAGTTCTGCCTTGAACTTTTGTCTTATTTTCTAAAGATTTTGAAATACTTTTAAAACATTTTATTATGATATTTTTTTTGTTGCTTAATCAAAGTTTGTAATGTTGTGAATTCACCTCTTAGCTGACTGGTTTGGTCCATGGCTTACAACTCTTTTTACAAATCCCTATTGAAAAAAAAATAATAGAAAATATACTTCTGGACCTAACTCATGAAAAAATGTGTGGGAACTGTTGCGCTATTGATGATAATTGACAGGAAGAGAAGACAGTACAGTACACTTAATTTCACATAACCAAGGAATTGCATAAGTCCAACACACTTTTTGCAACAAAGTCACATTATAAATGTACTAATTGTGTATTTTTATTCATTGATATGTCCAGCCAGACAAGGGAAAAAAAATTTTGAATCTAATATTTTTTGGAAATACTCTGAGTTATAATAACTTAACTGAATTGTAAAGAAATGCTAATGTTTCTTTCACATTGTCTTGTCAAAGGTGAAGATGTGGTAGATTTAACATGTGAAGGGTCTGAACCTGCGGTTGTTGACCTCACCAATAATGATTCTATTGTGGTGAGTCTTGAAACGTTGTATTGAAACATTGTATTGTAGTAAAGCTTAGAATTAGATTGTTGATATTATTAAGAGGTTTTTTTAATGAATTCTTTCTGTTTTCTGTCTCACCATTCTCTCATCATCCCATGGGATAAAGGTTGTGGAAGACGGTAATGTGTCGTTCTGTTTTTCTTGTATTGATGTAATTGAATGGTTCATTTGTGAGTCACTTTGGATAAAATCATTTTATAAAGAAATACACATAAATTACATTTTCATTAAATATGAATTCAAACTAAGGAAAATTAAGATTTTAGATTCCTTTTATCAAAAAATGTCATAACTGTGTCTTTGTCTTACTAAACTGCTTTTACATTCATGTTTGTGTGCAGGTGTGCAAAGCAGACGCGGACCGGGCACAGAGAGTTATGTACTGAGCAGTGATGAAGAGGAAGAGTCCAGTCTTCGACTCAGTCCAGGCTTACTGTCCACTCTACATGCCAGCTCACGAGCCAGGTACACACAGTCCATCCATCACACACACATTAGACTGGTCTGTAACTAAACTAATGTAGTCTCCATCCTTGTATGCAGATTTTGTGGATGCAACGTTGTGAATTTGTACATTTGACAGTTAATATGCACTACAAGATTTACTCATCTTCTCGTCTTGATTTGTTTTGTGGTGTTCTGCTGTCTGTAGGTCCACACCAGGGGCTGTTAGCTGTCCTGTTTGCATGGATGCTTATTCAGAGGTAAATTGTTTCAGTGCATTTATACAGTTAGTTCACCCCAAAATTAGCTGTCATCATTTACTGTAGTAAATGAAAGCACTTTGGATAGACGGAAATCTCTCAGGATTCATTAAATAACATGAGGGTGAGTAAATGATGGCAATGTTCATTTTCGGCTGGATTATACCTTTAAATCAACCCTAAATTAACAATCTGTTATCTTATACTCACACTCATGTTGTTACATAAAAAGAGACTTTTAAAAGAATGTTAATGCTATGACAAGAAAATAAATGCTGACAAGGGGTTTTAGAGCTCCAAAAATGAATGGAACGAGCAAAGAAAGTGAAGCTAGAAAATGTTTTGATTTGCAAACACATGAGAGTGAGTAAATAAGCCATTTCGGATTGAAGTTAACTATTTAATTGAACTGTAATTTCAAATGTCTGGTTTTGATCCCTTTTTCAGATCATTGAAAGTGGTCGGCTCATGGTCTCCACAAAGTGCGGCCACCTTTTCTGCAGTCAGTGCATCCGCGACTCTCTCAACAGAGCTCACAGCTGCCCTACATGTAGAAAGAAACTCACACACAAACAGTATCACCCAATATATATCTAATGGTAAAAAGTCCTCCAAAGTTTTGTAGTATGCTCTCATGAAACAACTTCACAGCTCCATACTTTCACTCACTGTTTGATATTTTACACGTCAATGCCGAGATCATATTTGGCATTATTTTGACTTCTGTTGGAACTGAAAGGGCACTTAGTCCTGGATTGAGTATTTTTAAATTGTGAATATATATACACTGTTTTGTGAAGGAGTTTTGGGAATATATCCTGACATCGAGCAGTCTGGGTTTATGGTTTAGGGCTGCTATATTAATGTTTTTGTCAACTGTCACAAGTAGGATCTTGTAATGTTAGTTTAAACTTAAACAAAATGGCTTCCTGCTGTGATGGTCTCGATTCTTGTTTGGTGACATTCTTAAGCCTGTAGTGATAGTTTGGGGCGCATCGCCTTCATCTGGTGGACAACTTGTTGGTTGCCCTCCCCTGTATCTTCTCTCATTTGTTTATATAGTCTTCGTACCAGCCTTGTTAGCTTTAACTGTCACTCAGTTAACTTATTTTCATTCATTGTCTGTTTGATCAGAATTCAGATTCTTATTTTGCCGTCAAGCATATTGTTGCATTCAAATGAGTTTTTGAGGGTATGTAAATGTGCTTTCATCTCAGAAGACCTCTTCAACTGATCATTTACTCAAGTGTTCACAGAAGTGAATGGTAAATACTTCTTGACTGGTTCGCAGAGGGTGACTAGAAGCTAACAAGGCTTGTTTGCCAACTTATACTTGTTAATATTTGTATATACTTTAATGTATAAAGGACCTGTAAGTTAAGAGGTAATGTAAAGACCATAGCATTTATTTCAATAAACATTTTGATCACTGATTGATTACTTTATTTTGTGGGATTTAAGATGTTTTGATAAGTACTGATTTTTTTTTTTATAAAATGTGTAGAGGGACTTTATCCAAAACAACAGTTTTCGTGGCGCTAACAATACGTTTTCCAGACAATAGATCTAAAGAAAATTATGTTAATAACTATGTTTTGTAACTTACAATATTGTAGCTGACAATATTTTAAAAGCTTCAAACTGGTATAGATGTAAAAAAAAATGTGATCCGTATTTAGGACTTTACTAATTACACGGTTTAAATTATAAGTTACAGTGCAACTAGTTACTTATATTTACATTTATTTAGCAGAGCTTTTATCCAAAGCGACTAACAAATGAGGACAATAGAAGCAATCAAAATAAAGTCTTTTGATGTTGCCATCTTTTCTAAAATCTTTGTAAAAAGATTTATTGTTATTTATCTATTTGTATTGATGTTTATTTTGTTAAGCCTACCGGGGGGTGGGATGGGTTGGGGTAGGTTATAAAGTTGCACAGCTACTTTTTGTTTTATACTACTGTTCCCAGAAGAAAATTCAATAAACATTTGTTTACAAAAAAAAAAAAAATGCAACAATGTGCAAGCGCTATGACAAATCTTGGTTATATATATATATATATATATATATATATATATATATATATATATATATATATATATATATACAGGTGCATCTTAATAAATTAGAATGTCATGGAAAAATGCATTAATTTCAGTAATTCAACTCAAATTGTGAAACTCGTGTATTAAATAAATTAAATGCACACAGACTGAAGTAGTTTAAGTCTTTGGTTCTTTTAATTGTGATGGTTTTGGCTCACATTTAACAAAAACCCATACATTAACTATCTTAACAAATTAAAATACTTCATAAGACCAATAAAAAACAAATTGTGAATCGTTGGTCTTCTGGGAAGTATATTAATTTACTGTATATGTACTCAATACTTGGTAGGGGCTCATTTTGCTTTAATTACTGTCTCAATTCGGCATGGCATGGGGGTGATCAGTTTGTGGCACTGCTGAGGTGATATGGAAGCCCAGGTTTCTTTGACAGTGGCCTTCAGCTCATCTGCATTTTTTGGTCTCTTGTTTCTCATTTTCCTCTTGACAATACTCCATATACTCTCTATGGGGTTCAGGTCTGGTGAGTTTGCTGGCCAGTCAAGCACACCAACACCATGGTCATTTAACCAACTTTTGGTGCTTTTAGCAGCGTGGGCAGGTGCCAAATCCTGCTGGAAAATGAAATCAGCATCTTTAAAAAGCTGGTCAGCAGAAGGAAGCACGAAGTGCTCCAAAATTTCTCGGTAAACGGGCGCAGTGACGTTGGTTTTCAAAAAACACAATGGACCAACACCAGCAGATGACATTGCACCCCAAATCATCACAGACTGTGGTGTATACATATTATTTTGTATACATAATATAACAAAGTAATAATAGTATTAGTATTAAGAATCAGTATTATTGTATTTTTTATTTGCACTACTGTCTGTTCAAAATAAAGGAAAAGAGCATAGCATAGTAGATTTCTTTTTTTTTTCTGTTGTACCGAAATCATATAGAACTGTGACATCTGTGTACCGTGCCACCCCTAAGCTTCTAGAGGGCACATAAGTCTGAAGTAATGAATTTAGGAGTTGTGTTGCAGGTTCCACAAGAAAGGGCCTGATCTTCCTAATTAAGCAAATCTGCAGGACCGGGTAGTTTTAGTAATGTGGTCTGAGAAATTCAGCTTATCATCAATTACAATTCCAAGGCTTCTGGCTGGTTTTGAAGGAGGTGTGGTTGATGGGCCTAACTGGAATGGGAAATCATGATGAAGTGATGGGTTTGTTGAAACCACAAGCAGTTCTGTCTAAGCCTAGTTGAAGTTGATGGCCCTTCATGCTAGCTAGACAGGGAGAGGATAAGGAAAGAGAGCAGAATTCTTTTTTTTTTTTTATGAAGTCAAGTGATGACGGAAGAGATTAGTTTTTAAGCGTCGCTTGAAATTTGTCAGGGATTCAGCATTACGGATTGGGGTGTGAAGTTCATTTCACCAGCCAGGAACGGTGAATGAAAACGTTCAGTAGTAAGATGTTGCGACTTGGATACATCACTACTCCAAGATACCTTGAAGGACCTATCTGAGAGATAAGACTCAAACCACTGGAGTGTGGTTCCTGAGATGCCCTTTACCAATAGAAGCTCTGGTGAAGATCTGGTGGCTGACCGTATCAAACGCAGCAGACAGATCCAGCATGATAAGTAATGGAGACTTGAAAGCCGTTCTTGCAAGTCTTAGGGCTTCAACAACTGAGAGCAAGGCAGTTTCGGTTGAGTGTCCACTTCTGAAGATTTGTTACTTCTGGTTAAGTACATGATAACAATATATGCGTCGTGGTTTTCTGTGTTCAGTACACCAGTATTTGTTTACTTTTTTTCAATTCGGTTTTCATTTGTAATATTCTTTTCAGATTTGTTTTATCATTTTCATTTATTTATATTTAGCTTTTTCTGTTTAATGTCGGTTTGTTTTCTGTCAACTTTATTAAAATTGTATAATCTAAATTCAATTAGATTTTTTGGTAATTTTAATTAACAATGCCTTGCCTTGGTCATCTTTTTGTCAGTTTGAAAGACCACCACAAGATGGTAGCACGTGTTCATTCATATAAAGCACGTTTTATGAAACGCCGGTTGGAAGGATTGTTTCTCCCCCAGCTGAGGGCAGCGATGAGCCCTCAGTCTATCTATTGCTGAATAGATTTAGTACTCTTACTCAGTCCACAATAACTTAAACCCCATTTAAATATGGGCAGATTATGTGCATAACTATATGCTTTACAATGTTCTTATATATGAAATAATCTTATATATATAAACTCTAAATGAAAATGCATGGCATGTGTGCATATTCGTATGCTCAGGATTTGCATAACAGAGTATAACGGTACGTTTGAAAGCATAACTTTTCCAAAAGTACCTATTATCATGTAGCCTACATTATCATGCTAAATAAGGACGTAGCGTAAAATGTGAGATGTTAATCCAGCTGTCTCAACCTGTGTTTACTGAGGGCTTCCCAAATGAAGACCCTTTTAGTATTGTTTGCTGAATTTAGTTGATACTATCGCGTGGGCCACTCAAACTCTTGTGCTTACTAGTGTGATTAAATGTATAATTATTTTTATAGGTCTTTTGGAATGTCAGACCGTTGTTGCAAATTAAATTTGTCTAGGTCAGTCTTCAGTTAACGGTAGCCTAACGTTACTGGATTTAGTACGAGGAGAAACAATCATGTTTTACAATTGGAATTGAGATTTTACTTATTAACTGTTTTTATTTAATATAGACTATTATTAATAATGATCATACTATTGGACTATTAGTAATCATTTTAAATAATAAAACGTTTTCTATAATAATAATAATTATTATTATTATTGTGAAAGAGTTAAACAGCAAGAGTGAATGGGCTCGCTGTGATTGGTCTAAAGTTGGCCGTAGGGCTGGACTCTAACAATCCTGAGTGTGTGTGTTTTGCGTGTGTCTGGACGGCGAAATATTTAGCTAACGGTATTTAAAACACCGTTTTGGTACAAATTTAGGTGCTGTAAATAATTTGTCGGTGGTGTTTTGTTTTCTGGAGAATCTGTGGAGATAAAGCGAATGGTATTTGACCTGCTTGGCCGATATAGTGCGCGGTGACAGTCATCTACAGAAGTTTACAGCGAGGCGATCAGCGCGTGTATTAAAAAGTGTCGCGCGAAAACACATGACGTAAGAGCGTCCAGGAATACAGTTGTGCGTGATAATTAAACAGTTTGAATTCGCTTGATCCGGTGTTACGTGCATTATGATTTCCCAGTTTTGATATAGGCATGACTTGTCTGGAGTGTTTTAGAAGGATGTAAGCATGATATTTAATCTATCAGTCGCAAGGAACAGATTTATGAACGTTTTCAACTGTTGGTAAGTCTTGCATGTTTGACTTCGAATATTTTATTGCATGTTTTATGATTTGAAAAGTACATTTCTCCCACTTGGAACAGCTTTTTATGCACGTACTTTTTTACTGCACAAAATAAAATACATCCATGTTGCAGGCTATGCTGTGTTCTGATTTGGTGGATGCAATGCTTTTTTATTTATGCAATGTTATATATATATATTTATACATACAACTTTAAGTGGTGTTAGAAATGTAATTCAATTCTATGCACATTTACAAAAGTCAAGCAGAAGTTCATAGGTGTTTTGGCATAGCTCTTTTGTTTCAGAGAGTAATTCACCAATCCTTGTTCTCACTAACAGCTTTATTTATTTCATAGATTGAAGAACTAGAGAGCCTTAATAGGTACATCATGGAACTTTTTTGGATGGTTTTCTTCATTTCTGACATTATTTTCATGACAGACTGTGCTAGAGGTGAGTACACTTATGTTTCTCTTGTGAAATGTCTATAAAAATAAGCTGTTAAAAAAACAAAAAATATTATGCTTTACTAACGTTTTGATATTTTAATAGTCTTGATTAATATTACATAGCTTGAAAGTAACTGTGTCATTATTTGTTGATTTTATGAACATAATATAGTTGTGTTCTAGTTACAGTCACTAAATAGTCACATGCATGTCATGTGTCCTTATCTGTATGCTCAAGATTTTCATTAAAAAGTTTGAACTAAATTTAAGCTCATTGGGGAACATCTGTCAGGTACCAACGCTTTAGACTAATTCCCACTGTATGTTTAATGAATTCAGCAACATATGTTTCTTACTAAATTGTTTAAATACTCGTGTTAAAACTCAAAGATTAGAAATAATTATTTATCTTGTTTGTGCAAAATTCACAAAATTAAGATTCAAATTAATTACATTTTAAAGTTGTTCTGTCTTAATGTGACTTCATACATTATGTTTGGTATTTGTTTGGTTTGGTGCATAGAAAAGTAATCATGGTCAAAGTTCATTTGTTTAAAAAAAAAAGCTTGTGTAAGACTCTTTATTAAGATGACATTCAACCGACAGGTGGAACTTGATATCAAATGTATTATCTTAATTGAAGGCCTGAAAACATCTAAATTTAGTCCATCTCTTGCATCTGCCGAGTTGAAATTCAATCATGCTGGACCTTGAAGGATTCTTTTAACCTGTCTATTGAGTTGAGGTCCAGATTGAGAGCTTGAGACTTTCGGGTTTTGTCGCTGGCATTGTTTGCTAAATGCAGTCCTCTCGCATTAGCCATTCTCTAGTCTTCCTTTTGGACTGAAATGAACCATCATTTCCATTCATAATGGACTGAATGGGGCCGGGGCCGCTGATGGGCAGATAGTGCAGCTGCTGACTCACTCCATCGGGGCTGCATGTGAAGCGTGATGGAGTCTCCTTTTTGCGTTAGCGTACACCTCAGACTCAACAGCCTGTTACCGGAGCTGGCGGGCGAGAGAGAAAGAGGCCGAGCGACGTCTGTGCAGATTGCATCTGTGAGGGGCCCTGAACAATGTGGCATTCACGGTCACATAGCCCTGGCCTTCATGGAGACGCTTAGACAAAAGTAAACAGAAATGCAGAAAGCAATGCGATTAGATTATCCAATTATGTTTGTTTGCTGTGCAACAGCGAAGGTGTGCCTCCCAAGCTGGAAAGATTTGTGTTTGTAAGGAAGCGCAGACAATTTGCCGCCTTGATCGTATCTGAAATGTGAAGCTGTGGGTATGTTTTATATGTTGCGCTTGTTACAGACTTGTTTTGCACCTGAACTAAAATCTGACCATTGAAGATTGCTCAAATGATAGTCTGCAGCATTTCAGAATTGAACGATTTGATGAGATGCAATGAACTGACAGTTTGAATGTTCAAAGATCTCAGTTCTCCCAAAATGCACCTCTGCTTTCATATCCAGGGTGAAGATAACCTCAGTATGCAGATGTGTGATTTGGCTAATTAAAATGGCACTGCTACAAAGACCCCTGTGAAGTAGTGTTCATGTATTATGGTCTCGTTTTTACACTACTTTCTCTGAGACAAATTATTAAAAAATTATTTAAAAAATTGTCCTCAAGGGAATTAGTTAATCCAAAAGTGGAAAGTTATCTCATCAGTTACTTACTGTTATGTCATTCCAAACCTATAAGACTTTTGTTTATGCTCAAAACACAAATGAAGATATTTTTATTCAAACCTTTGATATTTCTATCCCTCCATTTAAAATATTTAATTTCGGCTTCATTCACATATAAACATTGATCAATGCACATACATAAAGGACATCAATTATGGTAAATGGAAGTTAAGACATGTTTTCTTGATACGTGAGGACCAATGAGGTTTGTCTTTATGTGTCATGCAAGCATGGTTGATCTGCCTGTGACTTATTTGATTTGAAAAGCCTTAATTAAATCTATTCATCATATAAAGGGATTGTTTCTGTTTAGAAGACATAGCAATATTAATGCACTTTTTGAATCATGACATTTTGGGTAGATGGAGATCCAGCAAACTCTCAGATTCCATTAAAATATCTTAATTTGTGTTTCAAAAATGAACAAATATAATTTTGGGGTAAACTGTGCTTTTAAATACATTTATATTCTGGAACAATATTTTAAAGTCAACATTGAAAACCCAATTGCAACCCATTTTCCCCATGCAGAATTGTTTGTGGTTTTTAAAGGTGATGAATTTGTGACGTCAGCTGAAAATAAAGATTTGTATAGGCTGAACAATATATTCCATTCAGATAAATAAGAAAACACTTTTTTTTCCTTCAGATTTGTAATAATTTGCACTGATGGTAGTACATGCAATACAATTCATTTAAAAAGTAAATAAAGTCAGTTTTAATTTTAATGGTATCTGTAGCACTTTGTCCTTGACGTGAGAGTAGTGCTTCATATTGTAAATCCAATATGCATCCAATCCCATCTGAATACTTTTGGCCCGTTCACCAGCCATGCCAAAAGCAGAGTTTAACAATCCCATGTGGAATTTCAACAATTTGTCCACGGGAAAAACCTTAAAATGTGCCACTTATATGATGCAATGGCCTCATAGCTTGAATGGATGTCATTGTGTGTCAGACACTGAGAGGCTGTAATTAAGACCCTCAAGCCCATTTTCCCATTTTCCCATTTTCTTGTTTTCTCAGATGATATCGACATGAATTATATTCTCTGACAGGAATAACTTCAGTATTCGCTCATAGGAAACGCAATACATTTGTATGTGGTTCTTTATCAGTAATGCAGAAATTGCTGTTCATGTTTTTGCTCAAGAATTGGGCTTGTGTGGGGGTATTTTCGGAGGAGAAGAGTTTAAGAGAGTCTTTTGGGAACATATGGGGTTGTGGAACTGAGCTCTGAAGATGGGCTGAAGTGTTTGTAGGCGCGAGCTGTTTTGTTTACATTGATGTAGACCACCCTTGCAGTATATGTGGATATACTTGTGGAGATGTGTGGATCCGAAATCTCAATGGAGCAAACAGTCAGATGGTCTGCTGCTTGCAAAGTAAACACCCTTATGAACTCCAATCTGCATCTCTTAAATCTGCATCTCTGGGAAAAGAAAGTCGTAAACTTAACAGTGATTGTTCTCACCTCTCCCAACCCCCTTCACTTTTCACTTTTTTAACCTTTTCCTTTTTCCACTTCATGGTTAATGACCAGAAGACGTCCAGGAAATGAATTGACTGTGTTTAAGAAACACAGTGTTACGCTTGTTAACTCCATTCATCCCAATTAAATGTTTTTAAAACAGTGGAAGTGTTGGTTATTATCAGTTTTCCTTTATCCTCTACTTATGTAGCATTGATTATGTGTTGTTCATGGTCTAAAGAAACACAATCACTAGTACCAATTAGATGGTTGGATGCTTGGTTTACCATGAAGAAAACCTGTGTGAGTAAAGGCTGTAAATCTCATTTCCATTGAGGAAGGCTCAAGGAAGGGTTGTTAAGTGAGCCCAATAAAATACTTATTGTGAAGTCAAATGGTGTTTACATAGTGGCCATTTTTGTGTCACCTACTCCCATTTGCGATAGACTGTGAGGGACATTCTTCTGTAATGAGGCGGAAAATGGTTGAGGAACATAAACAGTCTCATTTGCTTTACCAAGACACAAACCTCCATGTGTGATGCTAAAGTGTAACAGACCATAAAAAATCTAACTCCTTCAGATTTATTTGAAATAAGTGTTGGACTTGCACAACTCTTTTCAGTTCATTAATTAATTATTTATAAATGAAAGAGTATTTTGATTAATTACTATTTTGGTTAGTTAGTGTACTGTATAAACTTAGTATTGGTTATATTTAAATGTAAACACTTTTATTCAGCAAGGATGCATTAACTTGATCGAAAAGAGAGGAAAGACATGTTTAATGTTACAAAAGATGTCTATTTTAAATAAATGCTGTTCTTTTTAACTTTCTATTTAACAAAGAATGTCAGTTTATGTAATTTTGTATGGTTTTATCAATGAGACATAAGCAAATGCTAGATTTCAATTGTTTATTTTACACAATATTTTAAATGAAAATTGTCAGTACTGTAGATTTTGAATGCAAACACATGTCTGTTCACCTGGGATGGCTAGCAACTAATGCCAGTCATATACAATTGGTGAATCTAAAATGTTGATCTATGTCAGTCTGGCTAATGTGATTTTGATTAGGCCATAAAAAGAGACCAAAAGATCACGGGATGTGTGGCATATGGTGTGTCTTGCGGTGGCTAATAGAGGTTCACAGATCCAGCAGTGCAGGTTGGGGAGTTTCGTCTCTGGCCTTGGCACCTCACGGTGCCTGGATGCTGGTGCGGGATCTTGTTACTCGGTGGGGGAGGTGCTTGTAATGATGGGAGTGTGAAAAGAGAAAAAACAGCTCAATTTGAATTGGGGGTTGTACAAACATTTAGCTAAATGCGTGACTAGGAGCATGAGTCCACCAAACAGTTGTGCCCAGCAAGTTCAGAAATGTACTTTTTTTATTACCGTATTAAATGTATCCTTGTTGACTTTCACTTTAATGTCAAATACTTGAATTTAACTAATTCAATCAATCAGAATATAGTCTGTTAAATAATAACATTTTATCAATATCAGAAGTCATCTTTACACTGCAAAGGTGGAATAGAAGCTGCATCTGACATGGCATTTATGTTTATTTACTCAGACTATTTGAATTAATCTCAAAGGTGATATGTATTAACAACTGCATAAACTATTATACAAAAAGACTGGCACTCATTACAGGGAAGGCCTGCAGTATTATGACAAATTGTTGATTATTGTTCTTGAATTTAATGATTGAGTAATAATGATTGTTAATGTTGATTGAATGTAAGTGAGCCACACAGCACACACCGTGCTGTTTTCAGCAGTGACTAATCTAAACGCCTCTGATTGGACATTGCATTCATAAGCTCAACAGAAACTACAAAAATGTGTAAAAAGAAATCTAATGTAATGCATGCAAATCTAAAAGTAATGCCATAATCAACACTTTTCATTCATTTTTTATTTTACATAATCACGACATGGAGCAGTCGTGGCCTAATGGTTAGGCAGTCGGACTTGTAACCCAAAGGTTGCGGGTTCGAGTCTCAGGTCCGGAGGATATTGAAGGGGGGAGAGTAAATGTCCAGCGCTCTCTCCACCCTCAATACTATAACTGAGGTGAGACCCTTAAGCAAGGCACTGAATCCCCAATTGCTCCCCGGGCGCCGCTGCAATGGCTGCCCACTGCTTTGGGTGTGTGTTCACAGTGTGTGTGTGTGTTTGTTTGCTTCTCACTGCTGTGTGTGTGCACTTGGATGGTTAAATGCATAGCACAAGCTCCAATTATGGGACACCATACTTGGCCACGTGTCACGTCCTTTCCTTTCCTATTCACCAAAATAGACTTCAAATGTGTAGTGGAATTTTTAGTTTTTGAATTTAATCATGATGGTCCCATTTTTGCCCCAAGCCCCTGTTAATTTCCAGCCATGTCCCCAGTATTTTGGCTGTCCCAGACTGGAATTTGAAAGCCGATTACAGATGTCACACATATGCCAGCTCTTAAATTCCCATTACAATAGCAAATTTACAAATGCTGTGTCCCAAAGCAATAAATCTTAGTCAAATGAGAAGTTTGTTAAACAGTCTGCTGATAGCTGCTGGGAATGAGTCCTACACGTTTCACATGCTCACCCGCACTTCCTGGTCATAGCATAGGCTGAATAGCTCATTGTTGTGGGCCGGTGGTCTGTGTTTGGCCAGTGCTCAGCAGAAATGTCAAAGGTCAGTATAGACGACCAGGTTGGGTCGCATGCCTGACCCCTACACCAGAGGTCTTACAATAACATTTCTACTGTTTTGTCTGCCTGTGCGTCACTTTTCCAAATGCTTCCCGTTTTGCGATTTGGACTTGTTGGCTCGGCGCTGTCTGGGACGGCTCCCGCCCCCATATCCCCAGCTGTTCTCTTGGTTGCATTACAAATGAGATGTTGAAAAGCAATCCTCAGACTGGAGACAGCTCCCCTTGTTTTCTTTGGGATTTGGCATGTCAGTTTGTGTTGGGGCCTGTGCTTCACCAGCAGCTGTGTATATGTCATATGTCAGATAGGGCTATGATGCTCCCCGTGCAGCAGAAGTCCTCGCCAGCCTCCAACAAAAAAAAGCAATGTGCGTGATTGATGGAAGGCATCTCTTGCAGTCACGCCGTCCCCTGGCATGCAAACGCGTCAGCTTCCCGAAAACATTTTTTTTGTTTGCTTAGGTATGGTAGGGCACTTAACCATACTGCCTGTGTTGTGTTTGACCTGCCCTAAATATCAGCCACGTGAAGAAATCAAACGCATACCGCTGTGCAGTCCTGAGGTGCAGGGCTTGGAAATGTCAAAGATGTCGGCGTCTCCCAACTTTTGAAGTTGTTTTTTGCAGAATTGCATGACATATTGCTTTCAGAGCATCTAAGGTGTTGCTTTTTTTACCCTTTTTGCATACTTAAAGTGTCCGTCAACTGACACAAATGTATTTGTGTCCTTTCTTTCAAAGCAATCCTTTCAAAACCTAATGCAGTGACATTTATACATTTTGTAAGTGTGATGTAGATGTCAAAAAACATTTAGGATCTGTTGTATTTGGATCTTCTACTTCCATGACTCTGGAAGTTTGCAGTCCAGGTTTTTTTTTTCTCACCACTTGCAATTTGTTTTCAAAGCAATTAGGAATGTAACCCTCTGACCCTCATAATACCAAGCTACCCCTTTGTCTCTTGAACATCACGACATGCCTCCCCTGCTGGCATACCCTGTTCAAGGTGAAAGGTTTTCGGTGCATAAACAACAGCCGCAGAGTTGAGTGACATTAAGTGACTGGTGAAATGCACAAAGATTTCCTCACCATAGTCAGACAGAACATGTGACCTTTGTTCTGAACAATTTTATAGAATTTTATTTAATTTGTAATTTTTTTGTGAATAGTTTCATTTTCTTTTTTCTATAACTATGTTTATTTTAGAGTTTAGTATACAAGCACCTTGTTTGTGACTGTTTTTTGAGCTGTCAACATTAATATTGCTAAATATACTTAGTGATGTTATATATAAAATATATATGCTAACAATTTTTTTAATCTCTTAAGGAATTCCTGGAGAAACCTATAAGTGTCGTTTCAGTTTTTTTTCTTTCATTAATCAATGTTTAAATGTTTAATTTATTAATGTTATTTTTATGGTGGTGTTGTCGCAGCTGAATCGTTTGCAGCATTTTTGTGTGTGTGTGTGTGTGTGTGTTTGTGTGTATTAGAGGGGAAAGCATAGCCAGCTGTTAGGTTGAAATCCACACAGCAGTTGGAATGTGTGAAGTGTGTGAGAGTTGTGGGAGTGGTTTCAGTGCTTGGGCATTGCACTGGTTAAATCTGCATTTGTTTGAGTCAAAGAGATTTTCAGAACAGCTTACCAATTTATAGCATTAAATAATTAAAATGCATTTAAATACTGGTCAACTATTGTTTTAGAGAGGTTTTGCTTGCACCTGTGGAAGTCTTCATCTGCTGCTGGCTGTTATATGTCCCTCAGCCACTCCAAGGATCAGGCCTGATAAAATTACCTATATGGGGATATAAGGGGCTCTTTTGTAACAGGTGTGGGTGTCATTTTTCCAGCCTCAAATTCCATTGTATTGGAGGTCCAGATAAACTCTGCCTCATACTGTGTTGCTTTAGGATGTTACATGTCACTGGCATGTCCTGTTGAAGGAATAATTTACCCCAAAATCATATGTTTATGTTGTTCAAGAAACAAAAATCATTCCTTTTAAGGTCATATATTTTCAGTGAATTGGATGACCCGGTTTACAAAGCCTGAATTATGGATTTGTCCACTGAGGTTCTCGAGTTCAGCTCACTGAATCACTAGATTATGAGTGGATATTTTGTTGAAAAATTATTGTTTGACTTCATTTCAACGTTATATAGTACATATGTTGATACTATTATAGTTTTTTAAGCTTGAATGCTTTGATCTTCATTGTAAATGTTTGAAAAAGAGCAACCAGCACATTATTCAACATTTCTCCTTTTTGTTTCATGGAAGAAATGAGGGTGAGGTTGAGTAAATGATTACAACATTTTCATTTAGAGTGCACTCTCCCTTTAAGATCTCTTTTAATGCTCTTTTATCAGACATAGTATGTGTTTCAGCCGCTAGAGCTGTGTTCCTTATAGAGGCTCTGTTTCTAAAAATATTTGGCAGGATAGCTGATTCACAGCCGGCTCCCATGGGCCTGATCATTTTATTTTGAGCTGGAGTGGAAACGGAGACTAAGGTTGTTCATGGGATGGAACCACCAGTGAAAGACCCTCACGTGACGGCGGTGGAAAGGAAAATAACCGCGAGGCAGTTGACAGATCAGCGGCCCGCAAGGGCAAAATTCGATGTCCACTGACAGGTACAAGTGCCATGACGATGGATTCATTTGAGACAATATTGCAGGATTGCCGGCCACGTGAGGTTCGCTTTCAGTCAATGGACACTTTGTCGGATCTGGCCTTGCTTTTCGGGTCAGGGTATTCTTCTCCTGTGGCGCCACAGTGAATACAGGGCTAAAGCACTTTACAAGGACAGGCTAACGGGGGATGGGAGAGATTTGACCGGGAAACTACAGAAGTGCTATGTTTGTAATTTTATACAGGTACTTCATGTGGACCCCATTATGCAAATAGCATGCCATAAGCCTTGGACCAAAAACAACGCTTGAATTGCTTCCTTTTTTTTCTTTCTATTTTATCTAAAAATGATACAAAGGCCCTCTATGAAGAGATTTTAAAGTGCACATTAAGAACACATGTAGCACATGGCCTGAGCATCGACCCAGCACTTGTTCACCCCCAGCTGCCGTTGTTTGAGTGTAAGAGCATTGAGAGGAATGTCCTATAACCCCTTCCTCTTGTGCATCTCACTACCTCTCCAAACAAATGGAGGGCTGTGCTCGTGAAACACTCAGTCTACATTAGATATCTGTGCTGGATGCCATTCTTTTTTTCTTTTTCATGGGTCAAATTTACACGAGGCGTCTAGTGTGCCTTCTTGCCCTGGTCAGGTGCCCGCAGAGCGTGTAGATTAAACGCTTTCTGATGAAGACCTGCACAGAACAAATTAAGTTAGTCATGGCTGAGACACGGTGTGGAATGTGCGAGGCAGGAGGAGCTGGGCACGGACAGATTCTGGCTGGAGTTTTCTCATTGGAGGGCGAAGATAGTGATAGTGGAAGTTGGGGTTTGGGATTTGGGTCTTCATTATTATAATATATATATATTTTTTTGTATTATATAACAATTGTCTTAACATTTTGGTATATAGAGATATATAGTATATCTTAAAAGGATAGTTCACCTAAAAATAAAAATTCAGTTATTAACTACTCAACATCATATTGTTCCAAACCCATAAGACCTCCGTTCATCATTCATATTAAGATATTTTGGATGAATTCTGAGAGCTCTCTGACCCTCCATAGACAGCAAGGATACTACCACAGTAAAAACCTCTCATGTCACATGGACTATTTTAATGTCCTCGCTACGTTTCTGGACCTGGGAGCATTGTAGTTGCATTGCTGTCTACAGAGGGTCAGAGAGCTCTCAGATTTGATCAAAAATATCTTAATTTGTGTTCCGAAGATGTGCGAAGGCCTTACGCGTCTGAATAACATTAGTCTTTTAAGCTCGACAAGGCTATTTGATTTTTTATAAAAAATACAGTAAATAAAATATTATAAAAAATTATAAATGTTTTCTAGTTAAATATATTTTAAATGCAATGAATTGCTTTGATAAACCTGAATAGTCATCAGCCATTAATCATCAGTCATGACTGAATGAAAATCATTGTAACATGCTGATTTGGTGCTCAGGAAACATTTCTTATTATTAATGTTGAAAACAGTTGTGCGTATTTTTGCAGAAACTATACTCTATTATAACTATACATTGTTTTTTCAGGATTTTCTGATGAATAGATGCTCAAATTAACATAAATTCAACATTATAAATCTCTTTCACTTTTGATTTAATGTATTCTTGCTAAATAAAATTATTTTTTTCTTTTGAACAGTAGTGTAAATGCATATGATCAATGTACTTCCTATTTTCAATATAAGACTATGGGGTTGGTTGATTGATTGATTGATTGATTGATTGATTCATTGGTTGATTGATTCATTGATTGATTGATTCATTGATTGATTGATTCATTGAATTGATTTAACCCTGAGCATGTGTGAGCAATAATAATAATGATGCACCACTAATAATAATAATAATAAAGTTGCTTTGTTTATGTGTACTCATTTAAACTTTTGTTCCATTATATCTTCGTATCAAATAATCTCAAACTCTGCTTTATCCCATGGGCATTACCACAATATGGATTAGGCTTCTCTTTATAAATCACCCTTGAGCTACATCTGATGTTGTAGTGCAAACATGGGGCTCCTAGTTAACGAATAATATAAAGTTAATCAGAAAAGTGAGCTATTGCAGATGCTGGCCCCCTATCTGAAGTGGGGTTAGTGCCCTGAGTACAGATAAGACACAGAAGTGTGATCGGACAGGCTCGTCTCAGTTATTTTATCAGGCAGCTGGAGGCCGCCAACGTTAAATATTAGCCATAGAGATATCAGGCACTTGTCCCTGCAGCACACCCTGTTAATGGTTTCCCCCTGCAATACAGTTTTGATATCAAGCTGTTCTTGTGTTTTTTCCCACTTCTTTGGTTTTTCGCTGCATACCCCAATCTGTATCTCGACCTGTACTGCAACCTCAAGCCACAGTTTAAACCGAAGAAATTTCATATCAGCGATTTGCACTACTAAGTAACTCATCATCTGGTGCTTTGAAATCAGATTTGATCCCAGTGGATTGTCAGCCGGACATCATTAAGTTTTGAACATCTTAAAGCCACCAGTTGGCTTGTGGAAAGATGCCGCTGAGCAGTGTGTAGACTGGTGTGTGATGAGCGACCATTTATAGATTTGTTTTTATTCTTTGTCGTTTGAGGGGAGGGAAGGAGCGGATATTTTATATACCCATGCCCTGCATTCCAGGCCTCTTTGAGCTGTTTGTGTGAGCGGTAAAATGGAATTAGCCCGCTCTGCCCTGCCAAAGAGCACACACTAGGATGTGTGACTGACTTGGTGTGTTTGCCTTGCGCAGAGTTTCCCAAACGAGGGTTCGTGAGGGAACTGCAGGGCGTTTATGAGTTGGTGAAAAGCTAACAATTAGTTAATTCAGATGTAACACTAAAATAAAGAAATGGGGCTACACTTGGGCTATTAATCAAAATAAATTGAAATCACAAAATTAAATCTGATGAATTTGCGATTATCAAATCAAAGCATTTGATTTCATTAGCGAAGTACAGTTTCACAGTGATGAAAACTGGAATTAAATAAAATATACAACTATTATGTGTTCATTTACACGTGTGCAGCTGATAATAGTGTGTTTTCAGAGTGGCTCGATTCTCAGCAGTTTTATTTTAGTATTTAGTAAATAAAGTTTTAGTAATTGTATTTGTTATTCATTTAATCTGTCTAGGTTTTATTTATTAGTTTTAGTTATCTTAGTATGTCAACGAAACAAAAATGAGACTAAACAAATGTTGAAATAAAATATTTTTTATATTTTATTTAATTCCAATCCGTTTATTATATTTCAAGTAATAAAAGTTTTTTGTATTATTAGTTTTAGTTTATTTTCTGTGTTTTGTTTTAGTAAATGATAATAACTCTGGTTCACACTAAATGCTGGATATCACGATCTCCATCTCTGAAAATACATGTGGGAATGCAGTGTGTGCTAGGTTCAATCACATCATTTTTAGGAGCATTTTTGTGGACATAATTTTATAGCATTTTATCAATAAAACTTTTTTTTGCCAACATTTCGCACAAGTCCTGACGTGTATGGCTAAATAAATAATTTATAAATAATAAATATAGACTGTATAAATAATAATTCAAACAAAACAAATAAAAACCTGATAAAAAAACATTAGATATTTTATCGGTTTACTTGCACATCATGTGTCCATTAACAGGCATCACTGAAAAGTAATGTTAATGTCATGAAATTATTGACATATTTATTTCAGATCTTATATGGTTCAGCTGGCAAAAAGTTTCTGAACATATATATGATTGTGCTTCTTTTGTCGCATGTTTCCCGAACATGTCGTCCTCGTCCATATGTCTGTTCAAACTTTGGTCCCCCTCTGTGTCCCCATCGACGAGTCCACACAGCTAGCGTGGCACCCTGTAGAGGTCATTTTTATCTCCCCTTGTGAAACATAAAGCCCCCACAGCAGCCACGTGTAATTGAAGTGGTGGCCTTTTACACAGTTTTTCGCCAGCATGCAATAAGAAGCAGGCTTTTCCTCCGGCTTCCTGGCCGAGGTCGCAGCAGGGAATAGTCTGCTCCCTCTGTATGTTTTCAGGCTCCCTTTCACGTCAAATACATCTAGATAATTGTCATCCAGGCCCAAGTTTATTCTATTGAGCTCTCATAAAAGTCTTTATAACCAGTGGAAGTATGTCGTCGTTTAAAAACTCCTTGAGGTTCTTGGCTCGTTAGCTTGCGAAAACAACGCCTTCTGAACATGTCCTTTTCGTAGCTTTACAGCACTCGGATTTCCAGACTTTACTGCAACATTTCGCTCCTCAATTCGTTTACACCGAGAAGACAGGTGCTGTTTAAAACGAACATGATCTGGGTTAATTTGGAGGGACAGAACATGCTTTGTTTCCAGTGGACCTGTGGCCGTTATAAAAGGTGAGATGGAGGTTTACGCTCCTCAGAACTGACAGCTTTAAACGTTTCTGGAGTAAGTCCCATTGAGGTCTGGTTCTTTGACCAGCATTATTCATTTCCCTTCAAAGACTCTTTCTACTTTGACAATTATATATCAGCCCAGTCTTTACATGGCCAAAAAAAAAAACATCTTTACCCTTTTTATCTTGTTGCACAGTAAAAAATATATAAAAGCTTTCTAAACAATATCCATTTGCTCTCATTACTTATAAACATCTTATAAATTGATTTTATTTTTCTTGTTTAAAGAATGTTTTAGATGTTTCTACTGGAAAACTACGGAAGTTCTAAGCGGCCATGCATTATTATAATTTTTCCGTCTTGTTTTCTCGTGATCACGACTTAATTTTCTCGTGACATAACGAAGTTTTTTTTTTTGTCGTTATCACGACTTAATTTTCTCGTGATCTCGACATAACGAAAGTTGTTTTGTCGTTATCACGACTTTTAATTTTCTCTGTGTATTCGGCATGAGAAAATGCTATAGAAGCAGCATCATCGCAGCATCATGGATGATCGTATTCGCTTTTACTTTGATCAGGGACTCACTCAAACTGAAATAGCTCTGTGTCTGTCAGTGATTGACGACTTACACATAAGTGTTCGACACTTGAGAAGGAGGCTGTCGGGTCTGCAACTTTATATAAGACAATATAGCGACCCTGAACGTGTAGTCACATGTAGTCAAATTCAGTTTCCTCGGGGACGCCCCTCTCTCTCAATGCAGAGATAAAGTCCATATTTGCTGCAGGAAATTAGTAACTTTATGATGGAGATATCAGCTAGCGCGTACATCATAATATTCGCCAGAAACATTCACAGCAGTGCGGATTTTCTCACGATAGCTACAATTACGTCGTGAGAAAACGGTTTTACGTTGAGATCCACAACTTTTCGTTATGTCGAGATAACGACAAAACAACTTTCGTTATGTCGAGATCACGAGAATTGTCGTGATAACGACAAAACAACTTTCGTTATGTCGTGATCACGAGAAAACAAGACAGAAATATTATAATAATGCATGACCGCTTAGAACTTCCGTGAAAACAAGGCAAAAACTGATTTAAAAAACTGGTTTAAAAAGTAGTTAAGAAAATATTTTTTTCTTAAGATAACATCTGATTTATAAAAATCTGCTATTGCATGTAAATATATTGGGATTGTTTTAAGAAGGATCTCGTGTTGTGTTCCTTTAATGCCAGAACAGCAAAAGGAACTTAAAGACTTTAAAGAATCTGCTGACTGTCGACATGGCAACATTATCCGCTCAGCACCCAACACCCTACTGGCTTCTGGTCCTGAGATTCCCAGAAAAGTGTGTCTCCGTTGGGGCCGTGGCAAGAGCAGTGGCAGAACGGGAGAGCCAGCCAAACCTCTCTTTTCCCACCGCTCCAGCCCTTCATTAGATAAACCACTCACTCAATCACTGCTCTAGTTTGCGGGATCCTGCGCCATTCACAACATGTTTTTCCCCTCATCTGGAAGCCAAATACACGATGGAGCTGTTTTGTACTGTATCTGTTTTTCTATTGATTGCATGTAATTATATTGACAAACGGCCTGTGTAACCAATCATTACATAACTATTTATTTGAAACTTCCATTTAGACATATATAGTTATTTTTATTTTTTACTTTTCTTTTTTTGGCGTTCATGTGCAATGTAAAAGCAACTTTTCCGGTAGAGACTTTTCCACTTTAAACTTCAAACCAGTTTTGAACTTACACTGTAAGGAAAAATAAATCTGTAGGAAAATGCATAATGTTAATGTAATTTTTACTGACTTTTTCATCAGCCCAAAGACACAACACAATATAATGTGTAATTTAAAATATGAGTGTTCTTGGCATTACTAGTGGCTGCTTGTGCAGCCTTTATTTATTTATTTATTTCAAAACTCCATTGTGTAAAGTGGGTGGTTGCCTAGTTGTTGCCATATGGTTGCTAAGGTGTTATAATATTCTGGTTTAGTGTAAATCTATGTTTTGCTCCCTCTCATTTTTACTTCATTGGTACTCGCGATTAACAGAATACATTGCAGAGTTCTTGAAGAGCTTGTTCATGTCTGATGTAAATACGAGCAGCCCACTGCTTTAGGGCAGCGTTAACTGTCATGCTTTTGAAATTGGTAGCAATTGACCTATTGACAGCAGGGGAAATGGCTGCTCTTTACCTGTCTGAATAGAGTACGGTCTGTGTAAGTAGAGTATTCCCATCACTTTCACTTGTCACCCCAGGCAAGGATAGAAACACAAAGACAGACTCTTAGGGAGACAGCAGCACAGAAATATTACTGTTATATCTGAGATAAACAGTGTTTCTTACGATATATATTGACAGCGCTTGCGTTCCTTCATTATTTGTCAGATGTTGTGGTTAGGGTTTGATCTAAACCCCTACATTTTTACACTTCTGCAGTTAATTCGGCCTAAACCACTTAGTGTATTATCTCCCTTCAGGCTGAGTTTTATTTACATTTGTAGATACATTTGAGCCTTTACTGGTGCTCTTTTTTAATAGGGGGGTCATTTTATCAATTAATACTACTATGGATAATTTGCATTGTGAATGATGATTACTCTGGTCTTCCTTGCATGTATTTATATTTTCACTTCTAACAGTGTTATTTCCTTCTGGAAATGCAAATGAAGTCACGCATAATCTTTTGCATGTTATATTCCTTGTATTTATTTAAACTGCAAATGAAGAAAATCAGAGAAGAGTTTTGATTTTGGTCATGCCTTAAAATTCCTGATTTGTTGCGGATTTAGTGTCACATAAATGTGGTCTTCAAAGAATGCCTTTCTTTCTTTGGTGTTTGTGTGTAACTTTGCTTAGCAGTGTAAATGGATTACCATTGATTGATTATAGTCATTGAGTTGCTGTATTCTGTTTTTGTTAAAGCTCAACCTCATAATAAAACGCCGGTGCCCTAAAGTCAAAAACCTTGAATGTAGGTTTGTTTTCCAAAAGAAATAGAAAATATGAAAATATACCAAAAAAATTTAGCAATGACAGTTTTTGTTGTAACTTTCCAAACACTAGTTAGATTATAGGGTAGTTTGCATTTTAAGTTTTTATATTATTATGGGTCATAAGCCTTCATAACAAACAATAGTCTCACTAATTGAAGAAAAACAATGTGTGTATATGTTATATAAATATATAACAACCTATTTAAATAGGTGTTTTTGTGGTTATATTATTATTTTTTTGTTACTAATAAAGTTTTGACCATAGTTTTGAACGTTAAACTTCATCCCGGTGGTCTTTTTCCTTGTGTAGCTGTTGGCTCTGAAAACCTCATGGTGGCAACATGTGATATCCCACAATCCCCCTCATTGCAGCTTTCCCCGAGGGAGACCCGTACTCAATCCGGCAAATGTTTTAGGAGGTTTTTCATTTCATCTGACTCTCGTTGGCTTTTTTCCGTCCTTGGCCTGCTTTAGTAAACAGAATCTGGAGCTCACTAAACAGAGCGTTCTGATGTTAATTGCCGGTCAAACTTCCTGGACCTGAAAATGTTCAAATCCTTTATAAACAATCAAAAAACAATTATTATGAGAAATGGTGAGGTTGTGTTCATGTCTGTTCTCGTTGTTAATGGTCTGTAAATGCAGGTGAAGTCACTTGATTCACTCGATTCTGTCACCTTGGGAAAAAATCTTAGTATGCATAGAAGGCCAACGGCAGCTGTTAGGGTCCATACCATACATCATAACTGGAGCATGTTTACATTCCTTGTTCTACATTTTCAGCCAGCCATGATCCATCCTTCAAGGTGGTGTAAATCTACTGTAATTACTCCTATTTTAACACAATCAAACTCATAACATCCTTTATGTGATGTTCGTGTATGACATTGTGTTTAGAGATTGGCAGTCACAGAGAGTGTTATGTTCATTCAATATTTAGAAAGGTTCATTAACAAAAGAACTGACTTATAAACACATGATCTTGATTATATGCATTTGGCACATTTGATTTGAAGTAAAATATTCCTGTTTAAATACAACTTAAGAAATATAAAAGTCTAAGAACTGTCGAACAATACAAAAATACATTTTAGCTTGTCATAACTAAGCAAAATGAAAATGATCATCTACACACCCTCACATCATCTCAAACCCATAACTTTTGTTTTGACTGGTTTAGAAATGAAGATATTTTTAATATCTATATATTTATATTTTTAGAACCATTTTAATGTTTATTGTACCATATTTGTGGTGATATGTATGTGTGTTGATCAATTATTTATTTTTAGCATCATATAACGTGATCGTGTCTCTTTAGAAGAGTTTCATGTTCTCGGTTCATATTTATAACTTTTACAATGTCTTTATTAACTTGATTATGTAGAGGTTTATTTTAAAGACAGAAATTGAGATACATATGAAATAAATATGAGAAAACATTGTTGTCCAAAGATGAACAAAAGTCTTACAGATTTGGATTACCATGTAAACTAACCCCTTAATGGATTTACAATTTACTCATATTTATTGGAGTAAAATTTGAAGCATGAATGTTATATGTAAAAAAGTATTATATAGTATATATATATATATATATATATATATATCTGGATGGATGGATGGATGGATGGATGGATGGATAGATAGTAATATAAATCTTAATTTGTCCAAATCAGCGTTTTGAGGTTATTGATTTTCTTGGAGAATATGGTCCTGTGAGTGTTTTGCTTTGTTTAAGGGTCTTATGCATAGTTACGTCACATTTGTTTATCACATTAGATATTGTGGATAGACCTTAATGTATCTGACCTACAATATTCAGTTAATTTCCACAACTCCGGAGCTGTTTGTTTTGGGCATATTCACAGTATGTTTCCGGGAGTTAGTGCTTACAAAGAATACGATTAGCGATAAAACAGCCCCCTTTAAGAGGAAGTGAAGGCAGGGTGAGGTTATCTTACTCTATCATAACCTGCTTCCTGAAGGTGAATACATTGGCACTCGTGAGCTCAGACCTGCTCAAGAAATTATAATCAAACACATTCTTGCGCTCCAAATCACGTCCTGTGCTCCCTACATGAGGCCAACCAAAATATTATGCCTCAGCGTCTTTCGCACCAAAGGGCCCTATCTAGCTGGCTCAAAAAGAGATATCTACTCTTAAGGGAAAGCTTGCTTTACGCAAATCGCAGTGGAGACTGGAGAGGCTTTTTGGCAGAGGGCTAGAGTTAAAAGAAAATATAAGATGGAATGCTACTTGCGTTGGCCTCTTACAGAATCGTTTTTTTTCTTGTCATTAGTCTAAATTCCAGGCGTGCATGTTGGGATACCTTAAGCCAGCTAGCCGTAAAAGGGAAGGAGGGATATGGAAGACTGCAACTCGCTGAGAGTTCTCCGGTGCACAGGCGAATAAGAAGCTGGCCTCTGTATTGTATAGTGCTGCGACAGAAGGGAATGCGTTTATGTTGAATGGAGAAAACAGATTGCCCTTTAAAGAGTTTGACCTGCCGTTCCCCTCATTCAGCTCACAAATTCACTCACACACCCAATGTTTACACAGACGCACAGCCTTTTTAAAGTCACTGCTGTTTAAGTGTGTATTGTTGGGCATTGGAATGTATTTATTTATTCATACAGTGTTAATACTGTTACTCCGTTTTGTCGTTTCTCTTTTCGGAGGGCTAAAAAAAATGCTTTCCTGACCCTGGCTCTGACTTTTGTGACTTGTGTGGGAGCCGTTGCATTAATCACGGCCGTCATTGAGCCAAAGGAAGAAGAATTGGAAAGCAAACCAAGCACTGCTTGTGAAAGTTCAGGGCCTTTGTTTTTCCACGCACCTCTGATCTGTGAAACGTGCAGTGCTGTCGACCCACGAGGAGGACAGGTCTCGGGACTGACCCGCGAACAGAAGGCGCGGAGCTGGAGAGCCGTAAATCTGCTCAAAGTGTGGGTGTATGGTCCTCCTAAAGGAGAAGGAGATTTCAATCTGTGAAACGACTCACCAGGAAGGTTTTACTCTGATGAGAAAGTAATTCGAAACGGAGCGGGAGAACAGTACTCCGGCGAGTTCCTGCCTGTGACTAATTTCTTTTTCACACTTTCAAACATCATCCATCAACATGTCAGCTACCCACTGCTGTCTGTGAGACACAGTAGAGTGCTGTTGTTAGACTGACTCGATACCTGTGCCAGGGACTCCTTCACACTCCCACTGGGCACCACATCATATCAGAGCAGTGTGAAACCAGGCATGAGATTTTTCACTTGAAAAGGCTCCTTTGATTCGACATCAAACCGTTTTGCTGTTACAGTTCATGGACAATTGATATCTATCAGCATATAAAAGATTTTAAAGAATTTTTGCATTGCTTTTTTCCATACAACAAAAGATTGTGATAGTAGATGGTTCGGAGCTCCGAATAATGACATAAAATAATGCCTTGCAATCTTAAGCGAATGGTTTTCTGTAATGTTGCTACATTGCAACACATTCTGCTGTTTTGTCAGACAAGCTCGTTAACATAGAAGAGGTTTTGTCAAAATGTCTTTAAAATGCATCTTTAATTATTATTAAACATTATAAAATTGCAGATATACGCAGAGTTGCACTACAAGTATCACTTGAGTTACTATTGCGGCAAGTTGCAACCTTAAACAACCTTTGGTTACACCACGTCTACACCGACCATTCCCACTAAGTTGGATCTGTTCCTCATATTAACCTGACATGTGGCTTCAGACAACTTCCTAATGGTTTTTTCAGATTCATTCGGAGGATATCTTTCATTAGATTGCGGATTTAATTTGTTGAGATGGATTTGGACATGATTAAGTGTTGGACAATGAGATAAAGCACTCTTTCCTCTTCATTTATCCGAGTGATGGCTGCAATTACAGGCATGTTGTTTTTGTAGAAAAAAGATCTAAAATGTAATACCCTTCATGCGTATGACTGCATGTGGAAATCTCTTTCTCAAATTTTTCACCACAAGATCTTCTTAAGCCCTGTTTTGTGGCAGCTAAATGGATCCAATCTGGCATTAGCCTTACGTAAACAGCTATTAGAGTGACTCACACAGCCTTGAGAGGAACGAGCACGGACAGTATTTGCAGTCTCTGACCTTTTTAACCTCGAAGGAGCCACCAACTGAGGAGCATACAAACAATGCAGTCCAGTAGCAGAGTATGCCAGGAAGACACGGCTGGCTGATGGGACTGCGGTTACAATTTCCCCACAGACATAAACAGTGACACTATCAATTTCCTGCATTGGGTCTTTTAACGCGAATAAGCAGGGCTGTGTGTGGGCAGGAGGAAGCCTCGCTGTGCTCAGCCAGGCCAAAACTCTTGAAAGCTTCGTCTCATCTCTAGAAAATAAAATGATTTAGTTGAGAAAAAAAATTAGAGTAGTTTGCATCATTGTATATACTGTGCATCCGTGAATGATAAACACCGCCTAGTTTGATCTGATTGGCCATCTCAGTCATTTTACATTGACAAGCGCTATTAGACCGCTGAGGCTTTGATCTGAAGTGCCTATGTGCAGCGATCACGCGCACAACCGCAGACTAGCGCAAGTTAATTCTAACACTTTAATAGTATGTATAGCTCCTTACAGGCTGTGTGACTATGAGAAGTTATTACATCAAAATGTACATCAGCTTGCAGTTTTCCCTATTGCTCACGTGCCAGCGATTATCCCTCTGCGTGCCACTGTTGACACGCGTGCTGTAGGTTGTCGACCCCTGGTTTAGAGTATAGTGTGTCCGAAGGTGCGCAGTAAAGAACCACTTGAATTTAAAACATAGGTATGATTTGGGATCATGTGAACTCAATCTGACAATGAACTTTTGATTTTGTGTTTAATGATCCTCTTTTCCTGATCCTTTCTTTACTTCATGCCGAAAAGGGACCAAGTTTTCCATTGTCTGTGCATTGTACCTACTGATGAAGTGAGGGTCAATAATATATATATATATAAAGCTCTTCCTTTTACATGCTCCAGCAGCTCAATTCATACCTTTTCATCTTGTCATTTTGTTTCATCAGCTAACATAATTTTGTAATTTTATGTGCAGGAGGACTATTGAATTGATCTTGTGTAGAAAAACAGCCTTTTCATGTATTTTCAGACAGGGATCTATAATGACAATTCTTATTATCATCATCTTGTTCTCTAGGTCCTCCACATGTAGCAGAGAAGGTAGCTCACCGTCAGACTGTCAGAATTGGACGCACCATGAAACTTCAGTGTCCTGTGGAGGGCGATCCACCGCCCCTCATCATGTGGACCAAGGACGGAAGAAACATCCACAGTGGTTGGATGCGCTTCAGAGTCCTTCAGCAAGCTCTCCGTATCAAAGAGGTGGAGGCAGAGGATGCTGGGACATTTATTTGTAAAGCCACCAATGGTTTTGGCAGCGTCAACATTAACTACACCCTCATCGTCATTGGTAAGTTATATGAAACCTCTCAAGATAGCAGTTTATCTTGACAACAGTGGGTTGCATACAATACGTGTTTTTAACCACATGCTCAAGGTTAGTAACTTGCATAAAACCTGCCAAAACATCTCCATATATGGGCTTTTCGCACAACCTTTCCTTTACAGCCCTCCGTCACTCTCATCAAGCATATCTAAACACACACAGCAAAATCCTCGAGCTAAGTGCTAAGTGTGCAAAACTAGTTCAAACACAATAAACACCTTTTATACTGACCCAGATTACAGAGCTTTCATTAGCCAGCTGTAAATACACGTATCTACATCAGGCCCGGTTCCAGAATCAAACCACTGAGAGTGGAAGCTTTGCGATGTGTATGAAGCCAGCATAAAATCTAAAGTTTTATACAAATTGAATATATATAGCCTACAAAGCACACAAAGAGCGCTCGCTTTATATTCACTCAGCACTGGACAAAAACTCTGATGCCTCTGATTGGCCATTGCTTTCAAGAAATCATCATGGTATGTCTGTGAATGCTGCATTGCTTAACGTGGCAAAAACATGTTGTTAATAGAAACACTTCTTCAGAGCACAAATAGAAATATGCACTGGAGCGTCTTCCAAATGTTTTTCACCTGTATATTGAGCCTGGTCAGTACCTGGATGGGAGACCTTCTGGAAAACTAAGTTGCTGCTGGAAGAGGTGTTAGTGAGTCCAGCAGGGAGTGCTCGCCTCTGTGGTCTGTGTGGGTCCTAACGCCCCAGTATAGTGACGGGGACACTATACTGTCAAAAAGCACCGTCCTTCGGATGAGACATTAAATCGAGGTCCTGACTCTCTGAGGTCATTAAAAATCCCAGGATGTCCTTCGAAAAAGAGTAGGGATTTAACCCCGGCATCCTGGCCAAATTTCCCCATTGGCCTCTGACCATCATGGCCTCCTAATAATCCCCATACACCGATTGGCTTCATCACTCTGTCTCCTCTCCACCTGTCACGGTCACCACTCACCTGCACTCCGTCATAATCACTCACACCTGACCTCCATCAGGGAATCCTCCTCACCTGTTGTTACCAATCAAGCTCTCTATAAGACTGCACTCATTCTAAACACCCATTGTCTGGTCTCGAGTTTACAAGCTCTTCATCTGTCTCATCACCTACCTGCTGGATTCCTGTTGCTCTGTGGATGTCTTCCTCCAGTGGACTCTACTAAGGAGAGAGATAAGGACTACTAATTCCTCAGTTCATTTAGCTTCATTGATTTCTTAGTTATTGCACTTACCTGTTGAGGTTGCCTTCAGTTTGTTTAAATAAAGAAACTCTTTACTTTACTCATCCTCGTATGCCTCTCCATCCAGTGTGTGACACCACCAATAAGCTGGTGTGTGGTGGGCGTTCTGGCGCAATATGGCTGGCGTCGCATCATCCAGGTGGATGCTGCATACTGGTGGTGGTTGAGGAGATACCCCCCTTCTATTTAAAGTGCTTTGAGTACCCAGAAAAGCGCTATATAAATGTAACAAATTATTGTTATTACAGCTGAGGGTGTTCATGCTTTTATGCACACACACTTTGTAAATAAGACTCATTATCTCCTTAACTCTGTTCTTTTTAATATATTGTTTTGTAGCATCAAAGTATTGACAGTGCACAAAAACTAAAAAACGGTCTAAAAAATGTTGGGTTATTTTGGTAAAGAAAATATTAAATAGACTATATAATCACTCACAGCCTAATTTTTTAATAAAATATGACATCTGTAGCCATGGACAGCAACTTCCTTTGTTGACTTGAGCTAACCAGAAATGGCAAAATGAGCAGAAGGATCCTTAAAATATTTTATCGACAACTCTCTGATCATTTTGGGATTTCGATGGCCTTTTCTCAGACCTGTCGTCCAGTAGTTGGACCTTTGTTCTACTGTGTGTAGAGTTTAGAGGGCTGAATGAGCGCGCTGGCCGCTCGCCATGTTAATCAGGGCCTAATTTGGCCGCGTTCCAAATAGTGATCCGTCTACTTGCGTGAGGAGGGGCTCTGGGCAAGTCTTGTGATCTCACCAGCCCCCTTACAGACTTTCTGAGGACATGAACCCTGCTGCACGTACATCAGAGATGGTACACCGACAAAAACGACAAGCCACCGCCATAACTTCTAAATGCCCAGCAGTGTTCACATCTGCCTTCTGCATGTAGTCACCTTAAACTTCAAGTAGGATAATGTTAACCAGTGGGGTAATTTGGGACTTCAAAAGCATCCATCTAAAGCAATGCCAAGTCTAAATGGAGGCCCTAGTGGAGTGCCTCTCTAAGAGCGAGTTTTATATTAGCTGGACTAAGTTAATGATCCTTTTATTTGCCTCTCACATGAGCCCTACTGTATGTAATGCAAGACAATGGAGCTAAATTACAGGAATTGAGAACATCCCCAGCGGTGAATGGACTGTTTGTTTTGTAGCATACAGTGGGTCATTAGTTATCTTGACCCCTGCATGTGCATCTCTTAGAGTGGTGGCTGCATACAGTAAACCTGCTTTCTGTTGAAGCGTGTGTATCCCAGTCTCTCTACTGATAACTGGGAGTAGAAAATCATTTTCCTTTGCCCTGTTAATTATTGTATTTCCTGTTGAAGGACGGTGTATAATGTTTGTCAAAGTGTGCGTGCTAATTTATAATCTCAGATTTAATATCTGACTGATATATAAAAATAAAGTAAATCTGATTCTAAATCAGCCTTTTCACTACTGCACAACAAAATGACAATGCAAACAAACTTTTCTCTTCTACAGTAATTATTTGTCCGTCTTGTCAATGAAAGTAAAATCCACTTTGGGCATTCATATGATTTAATAGAAAATCCATGTTTTGGATATTGTCACTTTCTTTATGTGACATATCTAATACCATAAATGCTATTTTTTGTATGCAAAATGCACACTCAGTCTCACTGCAAGATGCCCAATCGAATAATACAAAAATCTGACTTATCCTCACAATGAGATGTCTAACACCATTAATACTAATAAATAAAAAAATAAAAAAATGTACTCTTGTTCTCACTGACTGCAATATTTCTAATACCATAAATGCTTAAAAGAGTTAAGACATGTCAAACTCACACTCAGTTTCACTGCAAATGCAAAAGTCTTTAATAAATATACTGCATGAAATCTACCCATTCCCTCCCCACTCTAGTTGAAAATCAAGAGTAAACATGAAGCATGCGAGGAGAACTGAAGCAGGCAATATGAGAATAAGAAAACGAGCGTGTATAAAAAGTCTTCTGATAATTAAGCATGCATAAGCGAACCCCTGAACTTTGGGCGGGTAGGGAGGGTGGCAGGGCAGCTGCCAAGATGACCTCAGTTGAGCAGCTGCACCCACTGTGCTGGGACGCCCAAGATGTGCCAGGACGGCTTTGATGCACCGCAACCGTCTCCGCCATGCTGTTAGTCAGGGCCCTTGAACTTGGACTTGTTTGTTAATCCCTCTGCTGGCACATCCCACCTTCAACGTAATTCAAGCCGTGCCAGTGGCCGAGATGTAGTTTGATAGGTGTTAGCTACGTTGTTTTGTAGTGTTTTGGAAAGCCTAGATTTTATTTTATAGTGTGCGAATACAGATAATAAAATATCGAAAAAAAGTGTCATGATTCAAAAATTTCGACACCAAAATGTCTCAACCAAAATGATCTGGGCTGGTATTGTATTTAGAGTTTATATTCGTTGATGTCAGATTGTTACATGATTTGCTTTTGCTTTTAAAGATAGTTCCCCTAGTGGAATCCTTTTATAGGATGTCATAACATCTGTGTTATGCTCTTTATATGGCGATCCACATTCGAGTACATTCTTGTTTCCTCCTGTGGAGTAATGCACTTTAAATGTGGAGATTTTAAGAGATGTATTCATTTATCAAAATGTGGTCATAATAATTAGTCCAGACTATCTGAACTATTTTGTATTTTAAATTTGCACGCTTGGATTCAGTGATGAATATTGACACATTTTTCTTATTATGGCTTTCTTTTTACCCTGCCAATCAATCTGTCTCATACTGTTTCATTTGTATAAATATTTTCAGTTTTCATTTCCATGTTTTTATGCTTCATGGCAACAGAGCATGTTACTACACAAAAGCCAAATTGTGTATTATACCGTGAGCTGTAAGGGCAAAAACATTTTTTTTTCTTTGGCTTGCTTTCCACTGTCTGCTTTTTGACTTCAGCAACAGCTCACAAGGCAATTTCTGAAGCCACTAATTCATCCTCTGCTTCCAGATCTTTTTCTGTTAGTTAATGGATCTAAACCTTAAAAACACACTCAAGTGGCATGTGTATGCAAAGCATGTTAAATTAAGACAGATCTAAGATCAGATTCTTCCATGTGTACACATTTCCACTTAGTGTCAAATCTTATACTTCTGGAGCTGGAGTTGTGGTGTAGTGGTTACATGTTGAGTCACGGTGCTCATGTGGTTAAATCCAGTAGCAACTTTTCTGATCTTATTTTCTTTCGTCTGTCAATTGTCTTAATAAGTAAATCAAAAAAGTTATGGTCACACTTTATTTTAAGGTCCAATTCTCGCTATTAACAAACCATTAACTACAGCTTTTGCCTTAATAATAGTTAGTAAGGTAGTTAAGTTTAGGTATTTTGTAGGATTAGGGATGTAGAATATGTTCATGTATAATATGTGCTTTATAAGTACTAATAAACAGGCAATATTATAATAATAGGCATCTAATAAGCAACTAGTTAATAGTGAAAATTGGTCCCTATACTAAGGTGTTACCAAAGTTAGTGTTAAATAATTTTACTATGCAGTTGTTAAGGTTTATTAATCATTTTAAAGACATTTGATTTGAGGTATCGTTCATGTCTGCAGCACATGCGGTGCAGAACGGGTTACAAACCAAATGTAATCACAACCATTATCTTCATCTCAGACCTTGTATCCTAACATCAGGTCCAGTCATTAGTTATCTGGGCTCTTTTGTGTAGTAGAACAGCATGTGTAGTCTGTTTCTGTCCTGTGTGGCTCTGTGATCAAATGTCCCTGTGAAGACAGGAGACCTGTGTTGATAGGACTCATTAGTGGCTTTGCCCTTCCTCAAACCAGATGGGAAATACATTACTGTCCATTTATCATGGGCCGCTCTGGCTTTAAGCTGCTCTCTCTTCTTACAGACTCCAAGCATGTTCCCAGTCCACTGGGTCTGCTATGTTTCTTTTTACTCCCTGGATGCCTACTCCTACTCATTCACTGCCATCTCCTCTCCTTATTTATTAGCTTTTTTTGTTAACATTTGTATTATTGCACCAGATGCGTCATTGGCAGAGATAAATATCTCTTAGAGAAAGGTGGCTCTCTGAGCGTCCAGCGGATGCAAGGAGTGATGGAAAGGGAAAAGAAGGATTAAAAGAACAGATTTCATATTTTGTTTCAGTTCTCTGTGCCCGATTGTTGTGTTTGTTGGCCCTCACCTGCATAAACTGACTGTCGCAAGAAAAACAAAATGGTCAAGATTAGATTTACCGTCTGTTTGAAATGACCGTGCTGACATGATTGTGGAATTGAGACATGTAGGAAGCTCCTGGGAAGTGCTTGGTGATTTATAGCGATTTGTGGAGTTTGCTCGGGCCCTGGAAGCTGCCGTTCAGCCAACATCTGGTAATGATCGCGGTGCAGGAAAACTGGAGCTTGAGCTATCTACTGATCTCTACGCAGGCTTACCCTCTGGACTTCAAGAGGCCCTAACATCGGTTGTGTGAAACTCTACTGAAACAGTGTGTACGAAACATCACTATTAACACTCATGTCTTTCTTCAGCTTTGTCTGCACTCTGCCTTAACGTGTGGGTTTTAAATTAAATGTAGTTGATAAAAATGATTGAGGATAAATGCCAATGCGTTCTGTTGCTTGTTTTGTCTGCGTCATTCCATTTAAAGTCTGATCTGTTATCTCAAGACTTTAGACCATAAAGCATTCTGTTGTCTGAATCACCAAAATATGGACAATTCAAATAAAAGACATAAGAATAAACAAGACATTTATTTAGCATGTGTATTTTATCAGTAGAGAATAATTTTCATGTCACTGATGGTATGTTTATGTGGCATCGTAACCTAGTGCATATATCATATCATATACCTGCATTTCGGGAGGGGGAAAAGTTGAACATTTCCAAGGTGGAGTTATCAAGGCCGCCCTACATAAGTGCCATTCTTTTGCTGTTTTCCAGTAAATGCCAGAAGCTTAAAATGGTCTTTCCAAGAAGAAAAGAACAAATTATTATTCCTGGTATTTTTTGCTTTTCTTTGGTGTACATTCAGAACCGAAAAACTTTGAAAGCCACTGGAAGCATTGTTAATCTTTTTTTAAAGATTAAAAGATATGTTTTAAAGATTTGGGGTAAGTATGATAAATAAATAAAAAATGAATACTTGTATTCGTCAACGATACATTAAATCGATCAAGTTAAAGTAAAGACATTTATAATGTTGCAAAAGATTAGTATTTTGAATAAATGTTGTTCTTTAGAAATTTCTATTCATCAAATATTCCTGAAAAAAAGGAACCTAGTTTCCAAAAAAAAAGGTTTGCCATCACTGGTTATATTGAAGCCAGGACTTCAATATTAAAATATGTATTTTTGTGCATTATTTAAAAGTAAATAAGATTACTTTTTAAAATAAGCTGCTTTCTGCGCTGTGTACTCAGTGAGCCACCACGTGCACTGTAATCTGTGTTCTCCATCCATGAATCATGACGGAAGTGTCAGATTCCACAGCTGTCTTGAGGATAAATGAAATCTGATAGCATCCTTCATAGAGTCCATCTGAAAGAACTTATTAAATATGCATGAAATTCAAAGATCCAGAAGGCATGTATCTGGTTTCATCAGTTTAATTGAGAAATCTGTGTCTCATCCTCAAACGCCCGTCTCAAAGAACGTATGTGTTACAGTTCTCAGCAGCAGGTATCTCCCAGATTAGATTTGTGTGACACTTCAGTAATATCTTAAGTCTCAGTTACTCTACTGAAACATTTGATTTAGCAGTTTGACTGATATATGATTTTTTATGGTACTGCTTCCACATTGTAAAATAATAGCAAAGACTGAATGTCCATCGTATAAGGATGCTATGTGTGAATTATGGCCAAGTGATTGTTGAGAGCTTGAGAAGGAAAAGAGATGGTTTCAGGAAGTGTTTTCCATTCATTTTCTTGGTATTTAAAAATATTTTTCAATAAAGGGTACTGTAGGGTACTGTCCATTTACTGTAGGTCTTAAATCAAACCAAACATCTCCAAAATGATATACATTACAACAAGTCAATCGAAGCAAAACAGTATTTGAATATTAAAATAGATAAAGGATTTGTGATGGAATGAATTACCTTCTCATCCCATAAAACATGCCCTGTCCCATAATCAGTTTGACAGTATACTACTTTAAAGAATTTGGCATTTAAACATTATTTTCTTGTATTTTTTAAATCATACAATTCGGTTAGCTTATACAGAAGCACACATAATCACTTTACAATGTTCCAGCTCATGCTAGATCTGGGGTTGAAATGTTATCACAAAAATATGTAGTTTCTCTATGGAGATTTTGAATGGAGGTTTTACTTCCAGAAGTCTGCCGTTACGGTATATAGCTGTGTGAGGAGTGCTATTGGATGATGGATCGCCCCTGCCATCTTTAATGTGACTCCTATACCAGGGGTTCTCAAATGTTTTTCTCATATTATTTTGTCTGCCGAACCCCTCCCTTAAATTGTAAATTGTACCCATGTTACGTTAGTGCCCCGTGAGAAGTTGATATTTCAATAATTTAACTACACAACCTGTTCTAAACCAAAGTAGAAACTAAACAGTTTTTTTTTTTTTCTTGTACTCCGCTAAGCCTGAATAGTCTTGTGGCACCACTGGCACCATGACCCGTCAAGTGACATGCATGGCAAAACAAGGTGGATCAAGCCCTTAGAAGAGCAGCTGGAGTGGCGTTGAAGCCGCACATTCCCTTATACGTCCCCAACGCTGTTTTCTTCAAGAGGAAAAACAGGCATTGTTGTAATGGCAGTCGTGGTTCAAAGGAGAGAGAGAATGAAAAATAGTGGCTTACGAAAATATAGAGGAAAGAAAAATCTGCTGTTCAAATTTCAAGTCTGTGAACACAGCTTTAGTTACAGGTCTGTTTTTGTACAATGTGATACAAAACATATCTTTCTTTGATCGTGGTTTAGAGGATGTGTTTATCATAACCAAACATTTGTGGCCATTCAAACCATCCCCCCCCAAACATTTCAGACGAAGAGATTATCTTAAATTTGCCCACAAAAGAACCTTGTATAAAACACTGCTACATACTTATCCACAATAACTGGCTTTGCGCCAGTATTTCTTTCAAAGCAAGATACATTTGTTGTTGAACCCTCAACTCTCTTTATAGCCGCACCACAAGTCAAGCAAATCTTCCTCCTCCTCATTATTTGTGAACAATTCCTCCGGAAATAGGGCTCAGGAAATAAAGATGCCATTTTAAACATACGATTATGAAAACATGGCGGCTGTCCTGTAACAGGTGGGGGTGAGCTTGGGTTTCAAAGGCACTGGTGGAGGGAGACGCTCAAAGAGCATCCTTCCTTTTCTCCTTTAAAAGGAAAAACACAAACAAAACTTTGAAGCAGTCAGGCCGGTTGAATGCACAAGGCCTGGAATTACGTTTCACTCCCCCCTGTTTATGAAAGTCCTGCAAAGGCAAGCAAGTCTAACGGGGCCTCCATCCACCCTGCACGGCGTTCTGCATCGCTTCACCTTCTGTGGAAGACAGACACCAGAGAGAGAAAGAAAGAGGAGGTGCATTCCGATCTGCAGGGTTGAGAATTCATGAGACGCGCCTCAGATATATGAGTCACATAAGAGAGAAGGAGTTATAGATGAGGAATCTCAGATGAAGAGGAACCCTTGGATGAATAATAAATAATGTTGAGTCAAATGAGTTTTTCAACATTTTGACACAATTTAAAAACATGCTGGATATATTGTTCTCAAATCATTAAGTACTAAATGGAGCTTCTATGATGTATTAATTCAGTCATATAAAAATGCAGTGCATCGGTTACAGAAATTAATAATTGATTATGATTCCTCTATAATATACAGACTATACTATCTCACAACAGATGTGGCAAATGCTAAATTTATGTACTTTAAATGAATAAAGTTTACACTGCCAAGATTTACTTACAGTGTTTCCTCCCAAATTGTGACTTATTATAGAATATTTGGAGAATATACCCAGAAACGTGCTTTCACTAGTGATGATTATTTATTCATTGCGTGTTACACGTCATTAATATACAGTGGGGCAAAAAAGTATTTAGTCAGCCACCAATTGTGCAAGTTCTCCCACTTAAAAAGATGAGAGAGGCCTGTAATTTTCATCATAGGTATACCTCAACTATGAGAGACAAAATAAGAAAAAAAATCCTGAAAATCACATTGTAGGATTTTTACAGAATTTATTTGCAAATTATGGTGGAAAATAAGTATTTGGTCAATAACAAAATTTCATCTCAATACTTTGTTATATACCCTTTGTTGGCAATGACAGAGGTCAAACGTTTTCTGTAAGTCTTCACAAGGTCTTCACACACTGTTGATGGTATTTTGGCCCATTCCTCCATGCAGATCTCCTCTAGAGCAGTGATGTTTTGGGGCTGTCGCTGGGCAACACAGACTTTCAACTCCTCCAAAGATTTTCTATGGGGTTGAGATCTGGAGACTGGCTAGAGCCACTCCAGGACCTTGAAATGCTTCTTACAAGCCACTCCTTCGTTGCCGGCGGTGTGTTTGGGATCATTGTCATGCTGAAAGACCCAGCCAGTTTCATCTTCAATGCCCTTGCTGATGGAAGGAGGTTTTCACTCAAAATCTCACGATACATGGCCCCATTCATTCTTTCCTTTACACAGATCAGTCGTCCTGGTCCCTTTGCAGAAAAACAGCCCCAAAGCATGATGTTTCCACCCCCATGCTTCACAGTAGGTATGGTGTTCTTTGGCTGCAACTCAGCATTCTTTCTCCTCCAAACACTTTTTTACCAAAAAGTTATATTTTGGTTTCATCTGACCATATGACATTCTCCCAATCCTATTCTGGATCACTTCAGACGGGCCTGGACATGTACTGGTTTAAGCAAGGGGACACGTCTGGCACTGCAGGATTTGAGTCCCTGGCGGCGCAGTGTGTTACTGATGCTAGCCTTTGTTACTTTGGTCCCAGCTCTCTGCAGGTCATTCACTAGGTCCCCCGTGTGGTTCTGGGATTTTGCTCACAGTTCTTGTGATCATTTTGACCCCCAGGGGTGAGATCTTCGTGGAGCCCCAGATCGAGGAGATTATCAGTGGTCTTGTATGTCTTCCATTTTCTAATAATTGCTCCCACAGTTGATTTCTTCACACCAAGCTGCTTACCTATTGCAGATTCAGTCTTCCCAGCCTGGTGCAGGTCTACAATTTTGTTTCTGGTGTCCTTTGACAGCTCTTTGGTCTTAGCCATAGTGGAGTTTGGAGTGTGTGTGTTTGAGGTTGTGGACAGGTGTCTTTTATACTGATAACGAGTTCAAACAGATGCCATTAATACAGGTAACGAGTGGAGGACAGAGGAGCCTCTTAAAGAAGAAGTTACAGGTCTGTGAGAGCCAACAATCTAGCTTGTTTGTAGGTGACCAAATACTTTTTTACCACCATAATTTGCAAATAAAATCTTAAAAAATCCTACAATGTGATTTTCTGGATTTTTTTCTTCTTATTTTGTCTCTCATAGTTGAGGTATACCCATGATGAAAATTACAGGCCTCCCTCATCTTTTTAAGTGGGAGAACTTGCACAATTGGTGGCTGACGAAATACTTTTTTGCCCCACTGTATAGTTAATCCTTTGACCCTGCTTATTTGAAATACACTCATTATTCCCCTATATATGACAGGCAATGTACTGTTAGTTTTATCTTTTTTTAATTCAACATATGTTTGATACTTTGCCGACATGATATTAATCTCAATTTTTTATTGAATAAATAATGTACATTTCTTATCCAAAGTAAAATTTTTACTATAAGTCAGTATTCAATATGCAAATTGATTCTCCAGTTACAGTTATATCTAAAGTGTTATTTTTTATGTTGAATCTTTCCAGAATATCTGTAGCAGATGGGACTGAATCCTGATCATACTGTAAAGAACCAGTTTGAATCAGTCAAAACAAATATTTACATCCCAAGTACTAAATAACTAAGAACACGTGTAAGGCAAATTAAGTTTTGCAAGTGTAAAAATTAAGCATTTGAAATGCCTGTTTTGGGTTGTTTAATGTTTCTTATCGTGCTGTTTGGAATAAAGCTTCCTGTTAGAGGGCTTTGTAGACCCCTCATGGCTGTAATGGCCGGCTTTTTGTAACCCCCTGGAGTTATCTGGAAGCACCACTAGGAGTTGAACTGTAATGTGAGGTTTAGGCCCCAGAATACTTCATTTTGCCTTGCTTCATAAGCCGATTACGTGTCATTTTGCTTTAATAGATTACTCATACACCTCTCTCGCTTCTTGTGCGGTGGAGGGAAAGAAGAAAGCTTGCTCGCTACATGCCTCATCGGCTGGATGCTAGTCCTTTCACAGTGTGAATGGGGTTTGAGCTCTTTGTAGTTTATCCTGGGCTGTTGTTCTGGTCCACTGCAGCCCGCGGAGGCATTTAAGTGCTGAAACAGCCACACTAGCACCCCACACTACAACCAAAGAGCCTGTTTTGGGCAATTTTAGCATTGAAAGCAACTCCAACTTCATTCCTGCTTTACTGTCTGTCCACGAATGCACAATTGCGAACTCTCCATCATTCATGTGCAATTGGAAAGATGAGTTGTGAATGGCGCCTCTTGAACATAGAGCTTCTATACATTGAGCCAAAGCCCAACTATTCTCACGAATCTCAAAACCATCTCATCTTCAACCTAGGACACTTGAAAATGCAGCAGTAAAGGAATGAGGTTCGGCAGATCTGAAAAGGACTGGGCATTTGTCCCTGATTAGCACCAAAGTAAGAGAGGACATTTTTGCTGTGAAAAGAAAGCTTATAGCTCATTATAAGCTGGCTGGATTAAGCTTGTTCCTCCATTGTTCCCAGAGAAGGAACCAAAGGTCTGTCACAGAGGGAGGTGCCTCACGCCTTTTGAGCCCTGTGTCTTCTCACCTATCCAGAGTTTCCACTCTTTTAAAGATCCATAATAGCTTTTTCTTCCCTCTGTAGTTGGTAGCTAGTGTAGTGGAAGAATCCTCTCTCATTAGACGTAGCATTTATTTGTCTGCCTGTAGGCTTTTGTAAGTCCGGTCACTGAATGCCGGGCCTCGCCTCCGTAGTCGTGCAACCTGTAAGAAATGAAACAAGTAGAGTGAGGTCAGAGAGAAAAGATGTACCAATTAGTTTAGATGTGTTTGAGTAGAGGATACAGGGTCCCTTTGAAGTCTTCACAATCTTTTGTTGTGTTTGTTCCACTCTTCCACTTGAGTGCCCTGCTTTTTGGTATTGTTTTGTTCATTGTATGTCTGTCCCTTTAGAAATACCGTAATGATGCTTTTGCTTTGATCGTGAAGTAGAACTTGAAGACTCTTCGTAGCGTCTTGTTACTTTGCATTGCTATTCCTGTAAAGTACTTGTTTCAGCTGTATTAGCTGTGTTTCTGTGCAACAGGTAAAAAATAAATAAAAAACATGAATGGTAATTGACTACATACTGCAATGTGCTCCTCTTTGCATTGAACCCATTAATTCCTCTTACCTGGAACAAGGCAAAGATGCAGTATTAAATCTGTCATCTGTGCTCTTGGGCGTTAAGTTCTGCTACCTGCATGATTTGAGCCAATCACCTGAGCCATAAATGTCATGTGACTCACTCTGGAGCTTCAGGGAAATAAAGTTATGATCCTGAGCTGACATGGAAAAATACTGAAATAAAAAGACCAGTTCACACTTTTAAAAGCTTTAAAAAAGATTCTTGGTAAACAGGCTTTACGGGAACTTATTTGTAAGAAAGAAAATTAGAGGCTATTCTTAAGGAAATGTTCTGTTAGCCCAGGTGTTTTGCAAAGAGTTTACATCAGCATAGTTGAGATTATTGTAAGGTGTAACACAATGGCTTGGTTTGGATTATTAGCATTTGCAAATAAAGTTAAAATAAATAGTTTTATAAGGATGGCAATTAAAATTGTGGGATCCAATGAAGATTCAATAGATCAATTCTATGGCATGGGAGTTCACAGACAATGTGTTGTTATAAGTAAAGACACAACTCAACCAATGAATTATGCCTTTGAATTATTACCATCTGATCAGTATTATAGGACATCAAGTAAAGCCATATATAAACAGATTTGTACCATAAATATTTTGAACAAGTATGTGTTTGTGGGTTACAGTTTGTTTTTAAGGTGTCTTTGAGCAAACTCAGGACAATAAAGTTTAACTAACTAAAAAAAGTTATGCCAAGCAGCCAAATCTTGAGCCTTTGGCTTAAATATTCAAATGGCGTTACGTACATTTACTGTCATTGCAAATGTTGATACATCTTCAAAAATCAGTTTAAAAGTGATATTTAAACATTTAAATCTATCAAACCCGTCACTGAGGTTAGCAACCTGAAACTGATGCCTGCCGTATGTTTGATGGATGACCGTAATTAAGTTTGGATGAAAAGTAGTTTTTCACACTGTTTTTGTTTCGAGTCCATAACCAACACACCGACAATTTATTCAAAGGATTCCTTAAATGTGTTAACAAAAAGAGACTTGTGTAGTTAAATTTACATTCATGGAATGAAGCCAGTGCTGCCAATATTTGTGCTTTGGCTTGCTTTGATGTGGCCTTATACCCTTCACTATATTATGTTCACTCTAAATTCACTCTCACAGTGCAAGTCTGCAAACAGCTCGAGAAAGAGTTGAATAAAGGGTCTGGACAAGAGTTGCTGATAGGGAGAAACTACAGTTTTGGCACCATATCTTTATCTGTCAACTCCTCAAAGGTGAGGAGGTGTTGCTGCAGTCTAACACTGAAAGTATGTGTTGACTGACAACATCAAGCAATACTATTTCTGGCATTTTGAAACAGCATTTTAAAGTTTGCACATTAATAAAGTTATTTATTGGAGGCATAAATGTATTCACACAATTGATCTCGCTTTCCAAGAGGCTGCAAACACAAACGCCTTATGAATTAGATGAAGTGAAATCATGAGATGGAGTGATTTATCCAATGCGATTCCAAAATGTTGTATACATTGGACCTGTAGCATAGTATTACTACTAAGAGTAGATTTAGCAGATTTCCTGGAAACAGATAAAACAGCCTCGTGCTTTTCCTTGCTTTTTCTGAGAAATGCAGCTTGTTTCCAAGCATCTTCTAGACTGTGCACAGTTTCCCGTTTACTTGATTTTAATTTAGCCGGCGAGTAACTGACACTCCAAGCCTTGCTCCTTTAAGGGCTTTTTTTCCCAAAATAATTTGGGCAGAACAGAGGCCAATTCAAAGTGCAGGGGAGGAGGTGTCGGTTTCAAAGAGTGCACCGCACAATCAATATGTGAGATATGTTAATTTGGGAAAGCTCCGTCCTGTCCTTGATGTTTGCTAGAGTTACAGGCAAGCAGCTGGGACGCTGATGGTGGACAGTGGAAGCGGGATCCTGTGCCAACCCCCTGCAAACATACCGCGAATCTTCTTCAGTGTCGTTCATACAAACTTGTTTTCGTCTTGACAGCACAGCATGGAGAGAAGCCATTAAGCTGCTTTCAACCTGGCACTGTGGAGAATGGATGCCAGCTTGCCCCTGTCATTTCAAAGGGATGTTTTATAGATGTGTTTTTGAGTTACACGGCCTTCTTCTAAAGTTTCTTTAGTGCTTTTAGTTCCCCTGCTAAATTAGTGTACAAACACCAGAGCTTTGGACACGAGATGGGACGTCTTTATCTCTCCCAGCATGCCACAGTGGAGGCTTTCTTGTTGCTAAAAGCAGCTTGTTCTGTAAGAAGTAACACAATGAATGCTTCTTTGAATGGGCCTTGCTGTGGGAGTGTAGGGTTGTCTTAGCTAGTCCTGCTACAGCTCATGCCGTGACGGTCCCACATAGATTGAGATTAGCAGTCCATCCATGCCGATAGAAAGCTGGAAATTCTTCGGCTTTCATATTTTGTCACATAAATGAAGTGTGAACATGATATAAAGCAGACGCTGAATTCAGACACGAGGGGAATGTGCTGTCCAACTGGTGCGGCGGGCTAACTATTTTAGCAAAGGGTGAATCAATTACTACAGATACACCGAAGCACAGACCACAATCAACATTTAATGCTTTTTTTATTGATTAAATAATACTATTTGCTATTTTAGCAATGGGTTCCATTTACACTAAGTGAAAATAGTAGTATTTTTTATGATATGCTATTTACACTAAGTACAAAAAGCTATAGATTCCATTTACACTGTTAAAATAGCAATATTTTCTGCCATTTATACTACTTATTTCAAATAGTGGCAATTATCTGCACCTCAGTACTGTAGTACATTATAAAACAGTACGCAATAATAACGTATTGAGTGTAAATTATCATTTTAATTCAAATGATTAACAGGATGAGGATGCCACCTTTTGAGGTCAATAAAGCTCTCCCTACACCTACCCGATACTTTATTTCCAACTTTTTTATTGTTTCCTTCATTTTTATTGAAAATAAATGCCTTTCCAATGCGATGAGATTTGAAAAGGGAGAATTTTTTTTGGGCAAAAGATGGGCTCGAGTAGGGCTGAAACGATTCCTCAAGTTACTCGAGTAACTCGAATACAAAAAACTTATGTGCCTCGAAAAATCGTTTTGTCCATTTACTAGGGGTGCACTGAATTTTCGGCAGCGGAAAATATATGCCGCCCAGCAGTGTTCATGTTTCCGCTCTCCCTCAGCCGTCATCACTGCGCCGCGTGACGCTCTGTTCAATATTCCGCTCTATCATTCTGCTCAGTTATAGCTCATGCTCACCGGAAAAACAGAGTCCGCTCAAATAAAGCGCCGTCAAGAAAGGTCTATGTAACTTTAGTATACTTGTTGCTGTTTGCAGTAGAGCTGCTTTGCTGTGACATGCAGTACAGCTGATCTGGGCAACGCTGGTAAAAATCTCCTTCACTGATCTGCTCCCCGCTATCTCTGCTCACATTCGCTGATAATACATGTTTCTTGATATTTCTTTACACAGAATCATAATTTCTATTCATTTCCCACTGATTTATGTGATCTGATGAGCATTATTACGATCATATCTCTGTATGAATGACAGAGACGCGCATTTTCCTTTAACACACACACACACACACACACACACACACTGAAGTGCACGACGTCTCAATGAGGACAAAAACACACGAACAACATCTCCAGAACTGCTCTGAGTCACTTCATGAGCGTTTCACCGTTTCATTTGAGTAAAAGAGTTTCATATCATATACACATAGAAATGTATATGTATTCACGGCAACCCGTCAAAATAAAAGTCTTTTTTGAAGATAGTGGAGCAGAAATATTTGTTCAGCAGAATGTACATAACACTACTAAAATTATGAAAACCTTATTTTTTTAAGGAATGATCACACACAATGTCCAACATGTTTTAATTTTAATAGTAAATTCCCTTTGTTTGCCAAAAAAGTTTAATTTAAAAATATTAAAGATAAATTTAATTGATGTTTTATGCCTTCATTTGATAACCAGATACTCAACACAATTTCTGAGGAAAAAGAAAACATTTAATTTGGCTATAAAAAAAAAACAAATAACAATAAAACATTAGGTGAGAGAAAATAAAACATAACTTTTTAATTGTAATTTTCTTCAATCATATAATTATTATAACACCTCAAATCTGTTGCTTGTAAAAAATGTTGAATGCTGTACATTGTGTGCACATGATCAGGATGAACCACCTCCGCTGCATTTTGAGAAAGAAAAAACCCTGTTTGCAGGACTATACATTATTTGGATAATTAGTCAAAAACAACAACAACAGTTATGTCTGATAAAAATAATACATTGATATTTAATATTAATATATTTTCTGTCCAATTTTCTTTCAATAAAAGTGTGGTTATTTTATTGGCTTGGGTTTTTTAAAATTCCGTTAAATTAAAAGTCTTACAAAATTACTTTATAGTATTTAATAAAATCAATAATTATTACAAAGCATTTTCGGTTTTGATTTTTGACCAAGCACATCCAGAATTCTCTGTTTCGGCATCCCCTACAATTTACTGTAACTACATACAGAGCACTGTTTGCAACACACACACACACACACACACACACACACACCAGTATGCAGAGAGACTTTAAAGAGGGTTTATTCTCCAAATAACTTTAAATTCATGTTGCTGAGAAATGCGTTAATGTTATGTGTATGGACTCATGTTTTTGTTCCACATTAGCTTCCTGTCCTCTAATTTTTGCCACAATTATTTTAAGAAGACAGTAAAGGCTTATGTCATGCTTGAGCTTTAGTTAGGATCAAAGGTGGAAGTTAAGTTGCACAAGTGTTTGTTTATATATATATATATATACTGTATGTATATATATATATATATATATATACTATTATTTTGATTTATGTCTTAGTTTTAGGTTGTACCATGTTTACCTTATTTGTATTTGCATTTGTAATGTAATATGGCAATTAAATGCACTAAATGGGTTTAGTTTTCAGCTATTAATATGTTATTTCAGCAATAAAAATAGAATTTTTCTAAAAAGGAAACAAATTACTTGTTAATTTTAAGAGACTTGTCTTATTTTCTCGTGTATATTTAGGATTGCTCTTTAAAAAGAACAAGTAGTTCTTATCCGATTACTCGATTAATCGATGGAAGTTTCGGTAGAATTCTCAATTACTAATATATTCGATAGCTACAGCCCTAGGCTCGAGCTTGGCTCAATCATGTCAAAAAGCATGCAACTCACCATCTACGCCACTGAAACTGATGTTTAACAAGCATCTTTTTCAGTGTTGACTGTCCCAATCACATGTTGGTGGACTGAGTTAGTGTAAATAGCCTCTGCCAACAAGGTGACCCATGTGCACTTAGTGTAATTAGACACTCAGAAAAAATAAATTATTAAATAAATAAATAAAAAAATTAGAAGTAGAAGAGATTTAAAGCTGGAATAATGTACACAATGCAGTGCACTTGACTTATTTATTATTTATTTATTTTTATCATCTGCACCTTGACTTACTTTTAAAATTGACTCCCAAACGTTTAGACATTTTTACACAAACCTTGATTAAAATAACAAATTTTAGAGATTCTTTTTGGTTCTTAGTCCATTTTAAGTTAATCTTCAATATTTTTTTTAGCGAGGACAGGAATTGGCGCGAGCTCCTTTTTGAGCTCTGTGTGTGCTCTCCCACCCCATAACACAGACTGTAAGGCAGGTTTCTCTTTATTCTATCACAGGTGGCCACAATTAATACTGAGCCCACCAATCGAATGCCATCAAGCCCTCTGTTGTTACAAGCCACTCTAAAGCTCTGCACATATTTAGAGTTTGAACAAAAATTAACATCTCGGCAAACACAGAAATAGAGGTTTCAGTTTGTGCTTGACATTGTGTAGCTATCATGGGAACGGGCTGTATTTGGGGTCCGGGCCCTTTAATGTGGAAAGTGTGGAAGGTTTGTTAGTTCAGACCTTAGTTCTCAAACATTCTCTCATAAACCGCTTTTGAAATGTTGGTGTTTCTTTCATATTATTCTACTTCGGTGTTTGAACAGCCTTGATGCTTTAAAATTCAAAGAATCATGGATAATGCCAAAGTACGTTGGACAACTACTCATGAAAGTTTCACAGTTTTCTTGTTGTATTTAAACTTCAAACTTCAATAATATACTTGTTATTTTGGGGAAATCTGTACTTGGCTAGAGTATTTGAAACAGGAGACTTAAGTTACATTTTCAAGAAAAAAAATGACAATCCTTACAATTTTGTTTGAAGAAGAAAATGTTCATTTCAAGGCAGTTCAAATTTCATCTTTCCTCAAACACTCGCTCACACACAAAAAACTTTTTCAAAATGTAATTTTAGTGTTTAAGTGTACTTTTGTAACACACCACACAAGAAGATTTTATGAACAGAGGTTGTTTTGATAGTATTATTTTTATTATATATTTATTACCACGTATTGCCCATGTAGGACACTAGCCAGGCCTTTCTTGACTCTTTTCTTTTCATAATGTGAATTCAGCTGGTATTCATAAATACCCTGAGGGTCGACACAGTCTCAGCCAGAGTCTTCCCTCTTCCTTCTGCTCTGCTCCGGTAATCCTAAACGGAAACACTTAATGCAGGGTCAGTCCTCAGCTCCAGGAAAGAAGGCCTCTCTAAATCTGCCTGGGTTTCCACAGCTGAAGAACGGATTCAGGAGTGGGATTGTTAGGGATTGTGCCAAAGCAGGAATGACTGTAGGTGATCAGGCTGACTCAGTAGTTGACGTTATGGAGCAGGTCAACGCTGGAGCCGCTGGAGCAAATTTGTGAATGATCTGAACAGTCCTTTGTACCTTCTGAAAACACTTCCATATGCGGTTTAATTTTTTACAACATTTTAGAATAGCTATATGTGACCAATAAATTCAAATAATAATTTGATTGTTTTTAGAGGTCAAATCAAAAAAATGTATTTGCTCCATAACGTCAACTTCTGATATATATACAGTAGGCTATATAATATACTCAATTAGTTGTGAACACACACACACACACACACACATATATATATACAGTATATATATGGTAACCCTTTACAATAAATTTCATTTGTTAACATGAACTAAGATTGAACAATACTTCTACAGCATTCATTAATCTTAGATAATATTAATTTCAGCATTTACTAATGCATTATTAAAATCACAAGTTGTGCTTGCTAACATTAGTTAATGCACTGTGAACATGAACTAACGCTAAACGACTTTTTATTAACTAACATTAACAAAGAATATTCATGTTAGTTAATACATTAACTAATGTTATAATGTTAACAAATGACACTATATATATATATATATATATATATATATATATATTAGTGCTGTCAATCGATTACAAAATGTAATCGCATTAATCGTGATATGAGACATAATCCTTATTATTATTTTGTTTTTATTCAGCCATTATCAGCCTTTATACTGGCAATAAAACATTTACCAAGCCACATCACTTCAATGTCAGTATACATTTACCCAGCTATTATCAAAAATATTTCTAAATAAATACAACAAAACATTTTCTTGCGACCTTACGTGAAGTATTATGACTTAATGCATTATGAGAATTGGACAAGTTCTGCATGTGCATTAGAGCTAATATTAGAATCATGCTTCATAAGACAATTTATGAGATTAATAGTACACTTTTACTCAGAACTCACTTCAAACCACCATCGAGTGTTCCAAGTATAATATACATTAGTAAAAGGATATATTTTCTGTTTTATTTGTCTGCATACGCTTTGGCCAGCCGCAAACCGTATGTATATATTAAAAGTAGCCCAAAAAATGCAGCCCATGGCTCTGTAATTTTTCCCGCGACTGTATTTTCAAAATAGCCCGCTTGTTGTGCTGCTGCCCTGGAAACACTGGTTCACTGTAGAGCCGCTGTACCCTCATCACACACGACAGATAACCTTCCACGCTGCGATGATGGCAAGAAGTTGGGGTCAAACCTTATAATGCGATTTAATTTGTGTAAAACTAAAATGTACGCGTACAATTTTTTTGATTAATCACAGCGTTAACGTTGACTCCCTAATATATATATATATATATATATATAAGGATGTTCACAACTAATTTTACAGTCTGCACTTACATACACTAAAGAACAAAATAAACCATTGTATGTGTATTAAGTAAATAGATTGAATTTGGATTTGATGCTGACTTTAAGTGTTCTTGTGTAAATGATGTGGCCATCATACAGCCTACGTTCAGATGAAAGAATTCACGTTGAACTAATGGTGACGGAATTCTAAAGGTTCACTCGTATAAAAACAGCGACGTTTGGGCCAGGTCACAGTTTTACTTATTGTGAAACATCCACAAGTATGGTTCTTCTATTCCCAAATATGCAGTGGCCAAAAGATACATTGGTGCGATCAAACATAAATATGCTCGGCAGGCAGTTAATCTGTCAACTTCTTAGTGTTATTCATTCTCGGGTTAGTCTGTAGTCAATAATGTAGGTAATGTCTCTGCTGTGACCACGGCCCATAAATTTTCACAGTTTAGAGCTGGCTGTTAATATAGAGCTGTGTAGCAGTAGAGTTGGTAATGGTTTCCATAAGCCAGTGCTGGAATTCAGTAAATCAAAGCCAAGGTAACAGCTAACAACTAGAGCCCCATTGTCTCTCCTGTCGAGGCTTCACTCACAAGGATTGTCTCCAAACCATCTCCAGTTTCATAGCCGACTTCACCATAGATGTAAAGGATGACAACATAATTAGCATGTTGTGTTCAGAAACACTGTTTTGCTTTGAGCGAAGTTGGTTGCTTTTCTTCCAGAAAAACATGAGGCAACTGTTCAACTTCATCGATGTAACCAATTTGAAAGCACTGGAGGTCATAAGCAGAACATTCAAGTGCAATAAATCTTGGACACCAGAGGGTTTTTGCTGCCCCTGACGGACGAGGCACAGCCAAGTTGGAACGTTTCGTTCTTAGCGAGGGACCAGTTGCCTTAGCCAAAATCTACAGAAAATCCCAGCCTTGCCAGGGAGCATAAAAGGGTACCTGGTCTGCAACCTCACCAATGAGCATTACAAGAAGAAGACCACAAACCTGGTGAAAACCCAGTGGAACAGAAACTCTGTGCTCCGATTTCCTTCGGAAAAAGCCATGTTTTATATTGCCGTCTCCACTGCAGACATGAAAGCAAACATATTGAAGGGTTATGCAAACATCTCAGTCATATTGAGCTTGTTCGAAATTAGGAACATACCTAGATGGTCAATGTGTGAAATGCGGCACGCTGTGGTGTCACTTCGCCTTAATGAAAGAGAAACAGGAGTTTGTTTGGTTTAGAAACCTGACAACTCTCATCCTGCCAAGATTTGTTGACTTTCAATGAATCATACTCGGTTTTTCCTCACACACCTTTATAGTCAGTTTGAAGTCTTGAAGTATGTGTGCATGTTTTATGAGCTCACATAGTGCTATATATGTTAAGAAAGTTCTGGAGTGTTTTTTTTTTGACACGCAAATGACATTTATAAATGGTGTTAAAATGAGAAACCTAGGGGTAATTCTGAAACCGCTGTTAAGGTGCCAATAAAAATGTATGCTTGATGGTTGCAATGAGCGTGAGCCTGACATGAACAAAAGAGCTATGTGTAGAGTGACCATACTTGAGGGGCTCAGTGAAGGGTATGAGCCATAGTAATTAAGCTGTTAGCCCAGCAATGAGCTATTTTCCTTTGCCCCGAACTGGAACCTCTCCTGCAGGAGTGTTAAACTCTGTACATTCTCAGATCAAACCACCGCGCCGACAGCTTCAAAGAGCTGTCAGGCCTGAAAATGCCAGTCATGTGGTAAACGGATGAGCAGGGGCTGTAACCAGAGCAGAAGGGCCACAGATTTCAGCCATGGTTTTCACTCTTCACCACACGAGACTTCAGATGTTTAGATGTCTTCTTAAATGTTTAACCTGAATTTGAACATATCTTCTCAGATTAGAAGCTTCTGTATTTCACAATCAATTCTGAGTTGTGAGTGAAGATCTTAGTGAATTGCATCAAATGCACAAATGAAACATAAACCAAGAATCCTTTTGGCTTGTCAAAATTTTCAAAGATCATCCTCTTTTGTTTCCTCTGATATTATGTGACATCTTCTACTTTTGTGATTGTTCATTTAAAAGGCTTTTATTTCCTATTAATGTATGTAAATCTTTGTGCTTTTGAACATTTGTAAACTGTGTGTGAGGCCTAAAACATAATTCTGCACGTTGCTGTGTCTTGAAATGTCAGCAGTTTGAAAATAATATATTTTGCTTGTATAAACAACCTATAAACTTGAATACATCCGGATTAATGACAAAGACATCTTAAGGACACTATCACCCCCTTGAGTCCTGAGGTTTGCAAGAGCGCGGTGTATTTAGCAAAGCCGCATGCTTGCAATGCAATGGCAGCATCTTCTGTTGCACACTTGAGTAAACTATGTTTCTGGCCTAATTCTGACAATCTCAGTCCTTAAAATGCAGTGTTGGTATTTGAAAGCTCTCAGCTACATTATCATGTTTGCTTACTAGTCAGATGATCAGGAGACAGTTGTTAATTGTGGTTTAGGTGGTGAAGGATTGCAGTGATTTGGATGAACAATTATAGTAATGCTATTGAACACAAATAAGTGTGGCAATCTCAGAGTTGATTCTCAAATGTGGTTATGTGGTTATATAACCACTATGTGGTTGTTTTGACACGTAAATACTCTATTCTCCCTTTCTGTGTCTAGATGACTCCAGTGCTGGGAGGGAAGGTGCCAGACCAGCTGGTGAAACCGAGTACTCCACTGACCTGACGGGAAAACTGGGTAAGGTGCTACAGTCCTCTGGTCCCCTTTGATCTCCTTCATTCCTGGTATTTATAATTGCTGCCCAGAAAGTCACTGAAAATATGCGCTACAGCTGCCAAGATGTTTAATAAGCTGCTTTTCATGAAATGCAACTTGCAGTTTTACATTTTATTATAATTTAAAGAACATAAAAACTAGAACTTAAAGGATTAGTTCACTTTTAAATAAAAAATCCTTATAATTTACTCACCCTAGTGTCACCAAGATGTTTATTTATTTATTTCTTCAGTCGAAAAGAAATTAGGATTTTTGATGGAAACATTGTGGATTTGTATCCATATAGTGAACTTCAATGGACTCCAAACGGTTGAAGGTCAAAATTACAGTTTCAGTGCAGCTTCAAAGTAGGGCTGCAACGATTAGTCGACATTATCGACGACGTCAACAGTAAAAAATTATCAACAAATATTTCTGTTGTCGAGTAGTCGTTTGATCTCATATGACCCAATGTAACAGCCTGCAATACTGTGTTTTGACCAGCGTGGCGCTGTAGCGCGAGGCTGTAGTTCAGCTCTCCTGGACGCAGTTTAAAAGAAGTCAGCGCTTCAAACCCAGCCGAACGAACCTAAAGCTGCTGAGCGGTGTTTGAATGAATATGTAAATATATACTGCTTTCCTCTCAATAACGAAATAAACACAACAAAAACTGACAGCAGTGTGAAAGCAGGAAATGCTTCTGATTACAACGATGTGGATGTTTGCATGAGCTCTGCAGTTCAGTAACGTACTCCAGTAAAGTCCGGTCATATCATGTTTATTTATATAATACTTAGCCTTAATTTAAGCAGCTTTACGGTATTAAACATGAAAAACCAGAGTCAGTGTCACTTTCAGTAAGAATTACAACTTGATATTCTATTATAAAGCAGCTCTAAAATGTGGAGCAAGCTAGTGATCAAATATTTTTATCAGAGGGAAACAGAGATCAAAGCTTGATCTAGTTAAGGACTGTTTTGGTTATCATAACCCTATAAGGTATTTTAAGACATTATGTTATGAATAAAATTGTTTATCCAAAGCATCTTGTCACTTACCTTTATTTTGTTTCTTATCTAATATCACTTACAAATAGAGATGTTTGGCAGAATGATATCATTCAGATACTTATTCATGTAGCTAAATAGTGAGAGAGTGTCTCTGTCTGGCATCTCATTTTGGGTGCCAAATACATCTATTTGTATAAGGAATTGATAACACTTTACAATAAGGTATCATTTGTTAAAATTAGTTAAAAATATTAAATTTATGTTTTAATCTTTGTTAATCTTGGTTAAGAAAAATACAGTTGTTCATTGTTTGTTCAAGTTAGTTCACAGTGCATTTAACAATGTTAAAAAACACATATTGTGATTTTTATAAATGCATTAGTAAATGCTGAAATTAACATTAACTAAGATCAATAAATGCTGTAGAAGTATTGTTCATTCTTAGTTCATGTTAACTAATGTAGTTAACTAATGAACCTTATTGTAAAGTGTTACCAGTTAATTGAATAATAATTGTAATTAGGCTACATAATATGCTTTTCTAAATCTGAAGTGACCTTTATTTATGTTAGAATATGTGAAGAGTTCAGATGCAAAAGTGCCATATGAATTTTTGTCCTAAAATGTGAATTTTTCTCATGCTCCTATATTTATGTTCAGTTATTTCACTTGATTTAAATAGAAAAGCATATATTGATTGAATGCATTGCCATTAAAGTGAAATTACTGGAGAGATTTAAAGTCATTTTATCAATAATACAGAAATAAACATTAGAAAAACAACATTTGTAGGCATTTATTCAAATTCAAATAAAAAAAATACTTTTGCATCTGAACTCTTCATGTATAACTTACTAGTTTAACTAAATGCAAAAGCTGAATAATCAATCAACGTCTACTGATTAATCAGTGAGTTAATCGATGATTAGACTGTTCCATTAATCGTTAGATTAATCGATTATCAAAATAATCGTTTGTTGCAGCCCTACTTCAAAGGGCTATAATAGATACCAGACAATTAATAAGGCTCTTATCTAGTAAAACGATCGGTCATTTAAAAAAAGAATGTATCTGCTTTATAAACACAAATGCTCGCCTGTTCTGCGATGCGCGTCCCAGACTTCACGTAATACGTAATGACATTGAAAAGGTCATGCTTTTTTTTGTGTATTATAGTTGTGATTACATTTATTGTAACATAGCAGCACTGCTGTTTTGCTGTAGTATAGTAGTGTTAATACTTGTTTTAGCATTACAACACTGCCGTTTTTTTTGTATTATAGTTGTGATTACATTTATTGTAACATAGCAGCTCTGCTGTTTTGCTGTAGTATAGTAGCGATAACATTCATTGTAGCATGACAGTGCTGATATTTTGATGTAGTACATTTGTGGTTACATTTATTGTAGCATAGTGGTGCTTGTGTTTTGTAGTATAGCGGTGGTGAAATTAGTTGCAGTATAGTAGCGTTGCTGTATTGTTGTAATAAATTTGTGGTGAAATTTATAGCATAGCAGTGGCATTGATGTTTTAATATAATACTCATAGTATAGTACTCAAAGCGCCATGGTCTTACACAATATGACAGCATGGTTTATGCTGGATGAGTGTTGGTGATCTACGTTTGATGTGTGTCCCGATAGAAAAACATGTTTGGGTTGGAAATGGAAGGTTTGGACAGCAGGCACAGTTCGTCACCCCTGTATTTTCCCATCAAACCCCATCTCCAAGTCGGCACACGTGGCTGAATCTTCCCAGATACTGACAGGTAGCCCTGTGGTCTGGGATTGAACGGTCCCCACAATATTTCCTGTGGCTCATTACTCCCTGGAGTCACACACTCCTGCCTCTGTAGCCCAGTGTTTGCTTTGGTAATTGCGTTTGACAAGCCAAAGAGTAGGCTATTTATGTGAAGTGTGAGGGGGGGAAGCATTCCATTCCCTTCTGACAGCTGCCATCTGATTTGAAATCAGAGCACCGCTAAACTCTGCGGTGTTCAAAGAGGGCCTGACCTGCTTGTTTTTTGTACCGTGTTGAATAGCAGTTATGATGGCTGCTAGCGGGAGATGCTTAGTTCACTATTGCATTTGCTTTTGTGGTGTTTGTTCAGAGTCTGCTGTGAGCGGTAACAGTCAGCAGGGAACTATAGAATGAAACTACAGAGGAGCTGCTGTTTGCTTGGTCTGATTGTATTCATGGTGTGGTGCTTTGCTCAGTACATTTGCCCACACGAGAACTTCATGTCCGCTCTTTTATGCTTTATTTTCTTTGTAATCTTAGTGTGGTGGTGTGTAAATTCTGATAATGAATTCCGTCTTTCTCCTTTTATTTATTTAAGCTCTTAAAAGCAGTAATCATGATCATTTTATTTTAAATTTAGTTTCAGACTTCAAAATTAAACTTAAATTGGACAAATATCATAGAGCTTATATTTCACTAAAAACTAATATAAATTAATACTTCAATATGGAAACGGAAAATGTAATATTTAAAAACATTAACATATATCATGGTTTCCATGTGTTTTTATTTTTTAAAACATGTCACTTTTCTCATTGCCCCAAAATCTCATTACTGTGATGTCAGGTCAGGTCACCTTCATTTCTGTAGTGTAAATATTTTTTTGACACAGACATGCTTTACACATGCCTTATTAAAATAGGCTGTAAACCAGAGAAAACTGTTCCAATCAGGTTTTAAGTTACTGCATTTCAAAAAGCGGTCTAACATTTTCTTTACCATTGTTTTTCTTTGTAGTGCGACCCCGCTTCACACAGCCGGCCAAAATGAGAAAGCGTGTGATCGCCCGGCCAGTGGGCAGCTCAGTAAGGCTCAAGTGCACCGCCAGCGGCAACCCCAGACCTGACATCGTCTGGCTGAAAGACAGCAGGCCTCTGACGCCCGAGGAGGTGGGCGAAGGCCGGAAGAAGAAGTGGACTCTCAGTCTGAAGAATCTTACACCTGAACACAGCGGCAAGTACACGTGCCATGTGTCCAACCGTGCCGGGGAGATCAACGCCACCTATAAAGTGGAAGTCATCCGTGAGTCATCCACCTCATCTCTTTGATGTTCTCCTGGAATACGATGGAGCTTTTGATGAATGAACATGCAGCAACAATTTAACATTATTTATTTCGTTGCTGGATGCTGTTAAAGGGGGATTAACAGCTGTCTGGCATGCTGTCAGACTTTAGGACCCAATCATTTCCTAACAAATAACATTAGCGTTCTTTATTAGCAGCACTAACACACTGCAGCGCCAGCCAAACTGTCTCAATCAGTTAATGGCTTATTATTATGTATGCATGATAAAGACTTGATATTTTAATTCTATATTGTTCTTACAATAGATATTATACAGTTTAATAGCCTGCCAATTTATTTTATCTAATTTATGTAGCTGGCCCTGTTTTTACAACCACCTCCTAACAGGGAGAATGTCATTAATCTTGCTCTCAGTAGAGTCATATGTGACATTTTTTCCTTACTCAAAATAGGCTAAACCTATTTTAGGACACAAAATATAAAAATAATCTGTGCCTTGTTGTAAATAGCAAATAAAATTGTCCTTATTGCATTACAGAGCGCACAAATTCCAAGCCCATCTTGACAGGAACTCATCCAGTAAACACTACAGTAGACTACGGTGGCACCACATCTTTCCAGTGTAAAGTACGCAGTGATGTCAAGCCGGTTATCCAGTGGCTAAAGAGGGTCGAACCAGGAGGTGAGAGCAAGTACAACTCCACCATTGAGGTTGGAGATCATCGCTTCGTTGTGTTGCCCACGGGTGAAGTGTGGTCACGACCAGACGGCTCGTATTTGAACAAGCTACTTATCACTCGAGCTAAGGAGGAGGACGCTGGCATGTACATCTGCCTTGGGGCCAATACCATGGGCTACAGCTTCCGCAGCGCCTTCCTTACTGTTCTGCCTGGTCAGTGTTATTCTCTTTGACATTTTAATGTTTCCTTGAAGTTCACTTATAATAGGCTATTTAGTCAAGGTTTCTTGTTCCAAAACAATTATAATGTATCATGCTGTACCTACAGCAGCAAACGCATGAACAGACATGCACTATGAATAACATTTTTGGAGTAAGAGTTTTTTTTTATATTTTTATGTTTTGACAGAAATCCCACCAAGGCTGCATTTATGTTTTCTGAAATATAGTGAAATATTATTACAACTTAAGATTCTTTTCTATTTGAATGTATTTTATATTATAAAAAACCAGATAAATTAGTGCCTATAATTACTGATTTAATGGAGGTGTTACTATAAGTATTGTATGGGCGATACTGGCCTTGATTTTATTAGGTTAAAAGACGATTAATATTGTATTTTATTTTATTTTAGCAATAATATAGTAGTAATATTCTTATATTATTAATAAGAATATTATTCAATATATGTTTGAAAATATTTTGATTCAATATTAATTTGATAAAAATGGTAATGTTAGGTATAACTACAATGAATCACTTAGTTTAAACTTACATTTTTAATTGATTTACAGTCCTATTGCACATTATGTAAATGATTTGTGTTTTTATTAAGGAGTGCTAAATATTGGATTAGCATGTAGTAGATGTTTACGTTCGTTACCAGCCTAAATGTCTCATCTGATACTCTTCCTCGTTATAAAGAAATTCAACCATCAGTTTTGTTGTTCTTTATATTGTGGTTTTCTCATCTCTGTCCTTATTTAGACCCAAAGCCGCCATTCTCCCCGATCCCATCTGTTCTGCCTCCCAGTCTTCCCTGGCCCGTCATCATCGGCATCCCGGCAGGAGTGGTCTTCATTCTGGGCACTGTCCTGCTCTGGTTCTGCCAGTCCAAAAAGCACTGTTCCTCAGGAGCCATAATCTCAGCCCAGACCTTACCCAACGGCCACCGGCAGCCGCCCAGAGACCGGGCATTTACGGCTGCCGATAAAGACTGCATCGGCTCCGTCACCTATGAGGAGTATTTGGCTCAGCAGCAACAACAACAGCTTTTGCTGGCCCAAGCGGCTCCCAAAGTCTACCCAAAGATCTATTCAGACATTCACACACATACGCACTCGCACGTGGACGGCAAAATTCACCAGCATCAACATATCCACTTCCAATGTTAGCCTTCATACTTGCAGTCGACTGGTCACATATCTCTTCAGTCTCTGACCCAACATTTTGTCACCGAAATAGGGCAGCGTTTTGGCCAGAATGGGCAAGGGCTTCCTCAAACAAACATTTCTGCTCAAAACCTAGAGAATGGAAAGACAATTGAGCCACGTTGTTGCAGTCTAACCACTCCCTAGCTCTGAATACCGCAAGCATAAAGACATTATGAACAGTGGGGTGTAAAAGGGCTAGGCTAGCGAACAAATGACGATATTTGAGTCTGTTTTTAAATGGAGAAATGTTTCACAGAAACACTGCTGACAGAGCAAACACTTTTGCAGATTTGTATTGGACAAAAGACAAATGTATTGTCTCTTCAATCTGCTTTCAAACTGCGATTCAGCCACGAACTGATGCTACGGTATTTTAATATAGCCCATTGACTAATCTTGTGGATGGGGCCAAAATAATTATTTTGGATTAGCACCAAATCTCAGTGAAACGTTCGTTTGCATGCATAAGAAAATTGTTTGCAGATATTGAGAGATCCAGTTACCGTTTAGTTCCTGTAACAGTTTATATCTTTTAAGACCGATTGAAAGCATGAGAGTGTATGTTCGTTTTGTTTTTGCAGGTATGGTGTGCCATGTTCTAACTTTAAGAAATGGTGTAGGTTCAATCTAGTTTTCTAACTGTATCTTTAATGGAAAAAGAGAATATCCTTGAGCTCTGGTTATATCGTAACTAAAGATATAATGAGATTTTGGCATTGTACGTACAGGCAAGGGTTCCTTGTGTTTTCGTTAACTTTGTGCTTTTATTTTCAGGGCCTGTTCTGAATAACCTGAGGTACCGCAATCCCATAGTTCCTCTATGGCCTTGTTTTTTTTTTCGTTTATGTGAAAGGGGAGTTGTATTTTTGTAAGCTTGACCACTATAATGAAGACTGTGTAAAATGCCTTTGACTGCTCATTTAATGGCTCCCCTTTTAATATTTACCGAAGTGAGTCAGAGTTTCAAAAACAAACAATGTTAGACTGAAACTCATTGTCCGTGCATGTGTTTACCGTGATGTTCATGGTAAAAGGTCGATGCTGAAAGGACTGCGGGAATACAGGAATGCACTTAACCCAGATATCTGCTAGTTACTACAGCATAAAAACATTTTTTTATTCAAAGCCACTTAAAGAGGAAACCTTGTAAAACTTTAGTGATTCTAAAATTATTTATTTATTTGTAAGCAATATTTTGATGCTTTGAATTGGGCATTATCTATATATTTTAAACCAAATTTGAGTATACATAGGATTGTCTTCCCTTAGCTGCAGTGTAAGCTATGTAGCATATATCATGTATTAAATATTTATGTGCTGTTGGAAAAAAATAACACAACGGCCCTAATTAGTTATCTCTGTATGGACAATCTTGTACAGTCTGGCCTGTTTTTATATTAAAAAATATATGTTTGCCACATTGAAACATTAAAATCATTTTATAATTATCAAAAAATGATAAAGCTCTTGTTCACCAGGGATGAAAATGTGATGAGTGTGTCATTTTCTTTGAAAGTCATCCAAATATATACTGTTACAAATTGAACAATTTATTTGGAATACCATTAAATTTGTCCAATTTTATACCAACTGCCTGCAGTAACAGAATATTATTTTAACCTTAAAAATAACAAATGTCAGATCTATGCCTATTTTCCTAAAAACTGTATTAAATCACACTGACCACAACATTAAAACAATCAGCCGAATATTGTCACGGTGCACAGACGAGGGAGGAAGGAGGAACACAGGCATGAGGATATAACTCAAAACTAGCAGTCTTTAATGTAGACGGCAAGGCAAGGCAAGGCAAGGCAAGGCAAGGCAAGGCAAGGCAAGGCAAGGCAAGGCAGACATGCAGGAACACCGGGCAGTAACAAGTAGAACAGGCGAAATCAAACTGAACAGACAGGACAATAAATACACAGGATAATCATAGATAATTGACAAACACAGCTGGACAATAATTAACTCATAATGACACTTAACAAGTACAGGAAACAAACCAAATAAGGACATAAGAGGCAGGAACACAAGACACGTGACACAACAGAAGGCTGACAAATATTGTGTGGGTGCTGCCAAAACAGCTCTGATGTGTTGAGGGAATAGGTGTGACTTTAAGCGGCGCTGCACAGAATTGTGCATTGCATGTCTTTCTTACTTCAGTGCAGTCGAATAGAAATTAAGTTTTTTGAGGAACATTTTCCAGGATTTTTCTCTATATAGTGGACTTCAGTGGGATCCAATGGGTGGAAAGTCAATGCAGCTTCAAAAGGCTCCACATGACCCCAGCTGAGGAATAAGGGTCTTATCTAGTGAAACGATTGGTCATAGGGCTGTGCAATATGACGATATATATCGGATAGACGAAATAAAAAGTCTATGGTTTCATATTATGTTCTATCGTTTATTTCGTGGTGTCGCAAAATACATTGTGTACGGTAGGCCTAATACCTTTTCGTAATTTGAGTGACTGCGATCTTTATACGCCGCCCACCATGGGGCGTGAAGGGGAGACAGAACGACCAGCCAGGACGAAACGAGGAGTTCGTTCCTAAACGAGGGACTACATCTGTTGCATGGTCACGCGTTTTTAAGCACTGCAGTTTTAAAACAATTGATTTTAAGCCGTTGAAACTCAAACAACAGAGCTATATGTGTGCGCTGTCTTTTTCTGTGTGAAAGGAGCGCACTTTTTCTTTTTAGCCGACTTTGAACAATTACATAAACACACTTATATGCGTCAGAATCCCCGTCATTGCAAGTATCCTCATAAACACAGCGATTTTAGGTCTTAAGAGAGAGAAGTGAAAAGTGAAAACGCATATGTAACAGTAACGTAGCTATATTGGATCCGGACTTCGGTCTTAAAGGGGAAGCTGTCCAATATTCGTTCATGTTAATCATAGCACACTGCTAGAACATCTCTCACTGCTCTCGACTAAATCACTTGTGTAACTTTAATGAGAATAAACAAAATAACAATAATAACGATCTATTTATAATATGTATAAAATCTATATATAATACATGTGTTAATTATATATATCATAGATAGATAGATATAATTAACACAGTGAAGACTAATTAATTTACACAATGTATGTAGCGTTTCTTATTTATTGTATTTTTTTGTCCTGTTGCTTGCATTTAATTTCGTATACTTATTTCATCACTGACTGTTTATTTATCTTCAGTGAGGTTGAGGGTTATTTTCTCTCTCTCTTTAGGCTTGTATTAGTTTGATGTTGACATTGGTGACAATAATTATGAAAATGATATGGTATAAAATATTTTAATATAATAAAAACCTTTTTAAAAGGGAAAAAAATAACTGTATCGTGATATATATTGTTATCGTGATATAAAATGTGTCATATCGTGATATGAGATTTTGGTCATATCGCCCACCACTAATTGGACATTTTCTAAATAACAAAAAATGAATAATTTAAATGTATATACTTTTTGTATATACTCGACTTCACGCATTACATAGTCACGTTGGAAAGTTTGCAAGTAACGTAGGCGAAAGTACGGACCCAGTGTTTACAAAGCGAACGTGCAAAGAAAGTCAAATGCCCTTTACAAAAACAGGTAAAACAACGACGTCGGACAATTAAGATGGAGTTTTTCACCCTATCCAACCTTTTCTAACTGAAGAACACAGACAAAGAACTAATCGTGCGCGGTGTTTCCAACGTGATTATGTAATGTGTGAAGTCGAGTTAGTGCAAGATGAGCCTTTTGGTTAAAAAGTATATACCTCACTAAATAAGACCATTATTCCTCGACTAGGATTGTGTAAAGCCCTATAAAGCTGCACTGAAACTGCAATTTGGACTTTCAACTCTTCAAGTCCACTATATGGAGAAAAATCCTGGAAAGTTTTCCTCAAAAAACTTGTTTTCGACTGAAGAAAGAAAGACATGAAAATCTTGGATAACATGGGGGTGAGTAAAGTATCAGGAAATGTTCATCCTGGAAATGAACCAATCCTTCAAATCTTGCAAGTTGCTATGGTGGGTTATCCATGGATCGAATTTGTTTGTCCAGCACATCCCGGAGAAATGATGCTTAAAATTCAACTTCTCCATCACAAGAATAAATTACATTTAAAAAAATGTATTTGAATATTGTGGAAACATAATTTCAATGTGACATAATACAAATATTTGCTGTCACTTTTGATCAATTACATGTGTCCATGTCATTGCCTATTCATGTCTTTAAAAAAACTGACCCCAAACTTTTGAACTGTAGTGTACATAGGTGAGTAACAGCTCTTTCAGATAATGTTGTCATTTAATTGAAAATGCTTTGTCATAATTATGGGCACCATTAGTTGTTTACTATTTAATACAATTTATTTTACATTTGTATTATTTGTTTATGTCACCATTGTTGAGAGTAATATGCTGATCATTGATCTGTGTGTGCATGCGTGCTTTTGTGACAAGGACACAATTCTGACATGGGTATGACATAGGTATTACAAGTAGAAGGTGACTTATGGGAACATTTTCCCATGTCTCATTTTATGAAAAGGCTTATAAATCATACAGAATTTATTTTTTTTGTTTCGAGAGAAAGAGAGCAAAAATGCACAAGGTTTCTTGTAAGGGTAGATTTAGTTGTAGGGCGATATAAAATATGGTTTGTACAGTATAAAAACCATTACGCCTATGGAATAGGCACAAGTCACAAAAACGTGTGTGTGTGTGTGTGTGTGTGTGTGAGAATTATACAGTATTTATACACCTCATTTTTTCCCCCAATGTTTTATTAATAGTTTAATGTGTTCTTTCATCTGAGGCTGTGGCTGTAAGGCAGTAGAGTTTACTGTAAAATTAAGGAAATAAAGCAATGTACTGTAAAACCTATGAAATAATTCTGGATCTCTCTGATCATTCACATCTCTGGATGTGAATGCAGCTATGGACACTTTATGCTCTACTTTAACCTCTTGTCTAGACGGCATTTTTCCTCTCTCCTCCAGGCCAGCATGAGCTGCCCCTTCTAACTCCTGGTTATCCGATGTTCTTCGTGAGCATCGGACCAGACTCAGAGCGGCAGAGAGAAAATGGTGCAAATCAAAAGATCTGTCAGACCTGAGTAAGTATCAGTCTTTGCTCTATCTGCAGTATCTTTCTCTGCTGAAGTCCACACTGCCAAATCATAATTTTCCACAACAAGATCAACAGCGCTCCAGACACATGTAAGCTCTTCAGAACATTTAATTATCTCCTCAGTCGCCCTCCACCACCTCCCACCACTTCTATAATAGCTGATGATTTTGCCACTTTCTTCACAGAAAAAAATAGAACAATCAGTAGTCAGTTTTCACCTTCACTCACACAGGACCTCCAACCAACCACATCCCCTGCTCAAACTCCCGTCTTCTCCTTCTGTCCGCTCACTGAGGCGGAAGTATCCAAATTCTCCTCTCCAGCCATCCTACAACGTCCTCTAGACCCACTCCCCACACACCTTCTCCAAGCAATCTCTCCCACACTCTTACCAGCACTCACACACATCATCAACACATCCCTCCTCACAGGCACTTTCCCCATGGCATTCAAGCAGGCTCGGGTAACCCCACTACTCAGAAAACCTACATTAAACACTTTTCTTATAGAAAACTACAGACCTATCTCTCTCCTTCCATTCATAGCGACAATGCTCGAAAGAGTTGTCTTCAATCAGGTATCATTGTTTCTTTCACAGAACAACAAACTGGACGCTAACCAGTCAGGTTTCAGGAGTGGCCATTCAACTGAGACTGCTCTATTCTCAGTCACTGAAGCCTTACGAATTTCAAAAGCCGATTCCAGATCATCAGTCCTCGTTCTGCTGGATATGTCTGCCGCGTTTGACACTGTCAATCATCCGATCCTCCTGTCCACCCTCTCATCACTGGACATCACTGGGATTCCACTTCGCTGGTTTGAATCCTATCTCACTGGTCGGTCTTTCAGGGTGGCCTGGGGAGGGGAGGTATCCAAAGAACATCAATTGGTCACTGGGGTTCCTCAGGGGTCAGTTCTTGGACCCTTCCTCTTCTCCACAAACACTACATCACCGGGTCCCATCATACAAGCACATGGTTTCTCCTACCATTGCTATGCTGATGACACACAGCTGTATCTCTCATTTCAACCTGATGATCCAACATTAGCTGCACGGATCTCAGGCTGCCTGGCGGACATCTCTGCATGGATGAAAGAACATCACCTACAGCTCAACCTGGCAAAGACTGAGCTTCTTGTCTTCCCTGCCACTCCAACTCTACAGCATGATTTCACCATCCAGCTAGGTTCTTCTACAATTACCCCATCAAGCTCAGTCAGAAATCTTGGTGTAATCTTTGATGAACAGCTGACCTTCAAAGACCACATTGCAAAGACTGCTCAATCTTGCAGGTTTGCACTACACAACATTAGAAAGATCAGGCCCTTTCTGACAGAGCATGCTGCACAACTTCTTGTCCAGGCCCTTGTTATTTCTAGGCTGGACTACTGCAATGCTCTTCTGGCTGCACAATCAAACCTCTACAAATGATTCAGAATGCTGGTCTTCAACGAGCCAAAAAGAGCCCATGTTACAACTCTCTTTGTCTCCCTGCACTGGCTCCCGGTTGCAGCTCACATCCAGTTCAAGACACTGATGCTTGCATATAGAACAACCACAGGCTCAGCACCCACCTACTTCCACTCACTATTACGAAACTACATCCCCTCCAGAAGTCTGAGATCTGCTAGTGAACGACGCCTCGTAGTACAGAGAGGCTCAAAATCACTCTCCAGAACATTCTCTTTCACCATTCCTGGCTGGTGGAATGACCTTCCTACCCCTATCTGTAATGCTGGATCCTTGTCAACCTTCAAGCAACAACTGAAAACTCATTTTTCCTTCTCTTGCTAGCTTGTACTTATTTGAACAATGCCTGAGACTTGGTATTACGAGCACTTCCTCTGTCTGTTTGCCTCTTTAAGATGAATCGCTTCATGTATTCCCCAATTGTAAGTCGCTTTGGATAAAAGCGTCTGCTAAATGACTAAATGTAAATGTAATAATTATTAGTGGAAGGTCATGTAAATGCTGTTGCATATGTAAAAGCAGCAACTGTGTGCAGTGATGAATTCATTATTGCATGCATGTGTGCTGTTGTTAGCAGTTTTCTGCATTTGACAGATTTGAATTAAATCGATGTTTTTAGTTAAATTAAGTTAATTTTATTTAAAAAATATTCTGTTTTAGTGGACTCAATGAATGCCGTAATGCACCTTGTTTGCAAACTGCCAATAAAAACCACAGAAAATTGTACGAATTCACAGTACTAAACTCACATTATTAGCACAGCATAAATATTAGTTTTAAATTAAATGGCAATTGGCATTTAGGCTTTCCTTATATGAAATACATTAACTTTTAATTCAGTGCATTATTACAGTAACAAACTGTAAATGAATTAAGTTACTCTTGTGTTACTGTTTTCACATTTGTGTTGTGTTTTTACAATAGTTGATAAGTCACAGAATTTGTGTTAATTTATAGTCTTACTGGCAACCTAAATTGCCATTTGGTTGCTGTAAAAAAATAAAAAACGTTTTCCGGTGTTAGGCTAATCCTTTATTAAAAGATTATTATGATTTATTTTAATGCATTATATATTAGTGTAATGCTATAATTCAATTTTTTTAACAAATTGAGCATTTGTATGCATTCGCTCAGGAAGTATTTGGCGTAATCAGGAAGCTAAAATACCCCACAGCTTTGAAAGCACTACCGCTGCTCTCAATCGCTTCATTCTGCTCTTGCAGTTTTTCATGTATAGCGACGAGTGAGCGTCTTCAACGAGGCAAAGAAACCGCGAGTGTCTATAAGACCAACACCTGGGAATACCTGGCTGTTTCTTTCAAAGAATGAACTCTCTGTTTGCTTTCCTCCTTTTTTCAAACAGTCATAATGGCTCGCTCAACAACAAAGCTGCCATTTGAAAGAGTGAAAATAAAAACACCCACCCCCTCAGAAAACTGGTTGCCAGTGGTTTTCCTTAAATGTTTACCTTGCGTACAAAAAGAAAAAGATGCAGAGAGTAAGAGGAGGGACAAAAACAGTGTCTGTGAGATGGGACCAGAGCCAAAGCCTTTAAAGTCCGCCACAGAACCATGACAAAAGCAGCTTAATCTCGGTGTTGTCTTTCAGCCTTTCTTTACACATCCTGCCAAGCTGCCTTAGAGGAAAGGAATCTTTCTACAGCCCCGCTGAAGCCATCAAAGCCATTCAAATGTGGGACATCTGTGCAAGTGTGTTAAAACACACGAGCGCTGTCCTTTCCAACCCCTACCTGTCCATCTTTTCCTTCAGACCACCTCTGAAGCCACAACAGACATCTGAAATGCCTCTATCTATAACACAGATGCTTATCGTCCAAGGTGAGGCATTTGAGAGAAACGTGTTGACAATTAAACAGGAAGTTCCATAAAGCCATTCACACAGATAAAACCCTCTTTACCGCCTTGAAAGAAACCAGAGGATTCAGTGTGGAGGAAGTGCCGTCATTGTGTTCGGCAGGTGTTGCCACACATTGTTTGCATTAAATGCGACCATCCAAGGGCATCCTCATCCTTTAACTTATTTCCTGTAATTATTCACAGGACTGCAGGTCGTGACCTCGTGCATTGTCCGCACTTGTAAAATTACAATATCATTGATCACAGCTGTGGCGAGAATGAGTATGACGTGGGACTAATTCATGGCTGTGTTGATAACTAACGTTGACGTTTGTGTTGTGAGGAAAAAGGTCATTTTTAGGTAAAAAAGGTCAACATCTTTTTGTTGTCGTTTCAGGCTAAAGTAGTCTACACCTTAACAAACGTTTTATTAAGGAATTCTGTTTCACAAGAAAATCATGTCTGTGTTTACTTTGACTAAAAAGATGCTTAACTTAGCCTAATAAAAGCTTAGCTAACTTAGCTTAGCCTAATACAAATCAATAAATTATACCTGCTTTGGCTAAGCGTTTCAACATGTTGGGGTCAGAAGTGTGGAACCTAAATCAATTCGTTACTGCTGAAAGCACAAAGACTTTCTCTGTTTTAACGTTGGACAATCACTTATGCCAACTCTCAAACTGTTTTCTTTATCTCACTGGAGCAGCGCAACTCAATTGTACACCCTGGGGCTGTACAAAGGAAGTCTGATTTATATTTTTCACAGGCTGCGTGACACAATGACAGCCTACCCGAGGGCTAAATTTCACTCTCACTGGACCCGGTACAGGAAATTACCCTAAATCCCTCTGAAGCCCCAGAGTTCAGGTACATTTCATATGTACAATACTGTCTGTTCGCACCTCGCCCCTCTTAGAGAGCTGGATGTCTTGACAAAACAGACATACTGTTGGAAACGGTTGTACTGGGCAACTCAAGAAACACACCAGACGGTGAATTATCAGCCGGGGCAGATCAAGGCAGGCTGAGGGATGATAATCGCTTCCCATTCACATGCATATATAACCTGCCATGTTCTGGATGAAGCATGAAATCCCTGAGAGAGAGAGAGAGAGAGAGAGAGAGAGAGAGAGAGAGAGAGAGAGAGAGAGAGAGAGAGAGAGAGAGAGAGAGAGAGAGAGAGAGAGAGAGAGAGAGAGAGAGAGAGAGAGAGAGAGAGAGAGAGAGAGAGAGAGAGAGAGAGAGAGAGAGAGAGAGAGAGAGAGAGAGAGAGAGAGAGAGAGAGAGAGAGAGAGAGAGAGAGAGAGAGAGAGAGAGAGAGAGAGAGAGAGAGAGAGAGAGAGAGGTGTCCAATTACCTAGTTAAGTACTTAGTAGTAGCCGTTGTACTTACATAAAATAAAATGTACTTACCATGTAACTTAGTTATGAAACAGCCTGTAATTACAGCTACTGTTACACAGCCAATTATGTTACCAAAATATTGTTACATATGTGTTGCAGACTTTATACAACATAATAACAAATGTAAGTACACAGACATAAGCTACTTAAATAGTGTATCAAGATTGTACTTAAATTTACTTCATGTGTATCTATACTTTACACCTTTTCCAGCTGCACCTTAGTTTGATTTAACTCACTAGTACACCACTTAAATAAATGTAATAGCTTTCTAATTACATTAAAATTACAGAATATTACACAGACATAAGCTACTTAAAATAAAGTGTATCACGATTGTACTTAAGTGTACTTCATACTGTAAGTATCATAAGTATATATATACTGCACATTTTATCCAGCTGGCACCTTGGTTTGATTTAACCCACCAGTACACACTTGTATACATGTAATACATTTCTAATTACATATTACACAAACATAAGCTACTTAAAATAAATGTATCAAGATTGTACTTAAGTGTACAAGTAGCTGTGTAACAGACTCGGCCTGTTACATCTACATAATTACAGGCTGTTCCATAACTTAGTTACATGGTAAGTACATGTTATTATATGTAAGTACAACGGCTACTACTAAGTACTTAATTAGGTAATAAATCTATATTATGACACCTTAAAATAAAGTGTTAACCAATTTATTATTTTTAAATATCAATAATTAATTAACAGCCTACCTAATACTACCAATAAAGTAAATACATGTATCAATGACTAATTATTGAAGTTATTGATACCTTCTAATTATATACTTATTTTGTACTTTTATTATTATCATCATTATTATTATTATTATTAGTTTTTTATAATATTAATTCATTTTATAATTAATACATTTTGTTATTGTTAATGAATTTTTTGTGAAAACGCATATCTATCTAATTAAAATAACAAAAGCTTTGAAGTATTATTTATTTATAAAAAATGTCTTCATTGATTTATTAAAACATTATTAATTATGTATTAAATACATATATAATTATTGAATGGATTAATATATAAATAATTCATAAACAATGTATTGTAATAATCTCTTCCTACATATTACTATGTTTTACCAAATATCAGGGGTTTTTAATGATGCATTAGGTAGGCTACTTGAGGTAATTTTGACGAATAACATATGCAAAATAAATTAAAGCAGCTTAGTAATACTGTAGCATGTTTTTAGGGATGTTCACCGATGTGCAAAGAGGATATAAAATGTCATATAGTGTGTCTTTTCATGGATTGATTATCTACCAGTCAGCTAAGTGGAGTATTCGGTTTATGTGGTATGAAATATGAGGCTCATCATGTGGTTTCATGTGTTTGTGTCAAGCTTTAGGGGTTTAAATGATTCAGTGGTGTCTGACACATAGTTTCCTAATGTTCCTGTTAGTAACGTATTTGTCTCTTGACATGCATTACATCTAAATATTCCCCTCCGTTTACCCTGGCTCAGTGCAAATAACTCAACGTCACTGTCATTTCCAGTTCTGTAATGTAAAACATAAAGTCCATGTTTTCGGAGTGTTTCAGCTAGAATAACACTGTAATTAGGGCCTGATGTCACTGCTTTTATTCTGGCTGGTGGCTACCATGTTGTGTGTCAGTCTGGTGATTCATTGCATGTGTCGATGTCTGATGTGGTGCTTGAGTGTCGTGTTTGCTATCATACTGCCACGATGATGTTATTTCTTCAGTGGTTACCGGATGACAGTTTAATTCGCTCTGTTGTTTTGTGTGGCATGTTTTTTTTTTTTTTCATTGTAACGGCTCATGTGCTTTCTACACTAATCTCAAAACTGCTTGATATATGTGGGTAATGCAAATGTTTTCACACACTTTCAACTAGCAAAAAACTACAAAAAGGTATTATGACATCACTAAATAGTTTGAAGTACTTTATAAATAACATTATATCATAAGTACCGTGGTGTTACCATCTGATACTATCACAATATCATGGTACCACCACAGTACTTTTTTATGCATATCATTATCTGAGTTCAACTAGTGTGTTCAGAATAAGGATGCCCGTCTGAAAAAGATGTGTGCACCTGTAGTATACTGCTAATCTTAGACGTTATAATATAATATTAATGAAGGACTCTTATAACAAGTGTACTTAAAGAAAGTACACATACATTTATTAGCTCACTTAAGTAGACACTTTTAAAAGTTGCCTTGTTTAAGGTGTTCCCTTAAAATATTTTAAATCAATATTTGAATACGCTACTCTTTGTCAAGCTTTAATGTACACTCAAAATCAGATTCTTGATTATAATTTTTACTGTTGCATTATATTTGTTTCAGTACATTCAGCAATATATTTTCACCATATTTCAGTGACACAAGAATTATGAAATGTCATATAAAGGTGTAGGACCTGGTTAGGAGTCAAACATACACACTCTGCTAATTGAGTTTAATATGAATTTACATTTTAATTCGTTTTTATTTAATTGCAATTAGCATGCAATTAAGTGTTCAAAAACATTCCGTTTTTATTCAGTTTCAAAATTCACTCTTTTAAAGTATACAAATATAAAGTATATTATTATATAATACGTGCTCTTTTTAAAAGGATGTTAAAGTGTTTACTTATTTTAACAAGAGACTACCTGCTAAATGGTATGCGAAAAAATGAATACAAATAAATAACAAATAACAATAAATATAGAAATATAACATGTTCAGCATTTTGACCTAACTTTTGTGTAATACAGGTCAAGTAAAGAAATTCTTCTGGTTCAATTGTCACACTGGAAAATAAATGTTGAGCACATTTTGGGAAGCAGTGTACAACACAACAAGACACTGCACATTGTGCCAAATGTAGCATATCATCCAACTATTCGCCAAACATTCACATAATCTGCACAGTAGTACTGCAAAAATCATAAGCGTAGCAAATGGTAGTTTGCTATTCCAAAAATAGGGAGTCTTTTCCATACTGTCCTTCACATTCACTGCCAACTTCATACTAATGGTGAAATTACACAACTGCATGTCTTTTAATGAAGCGCATAATGCATCCTCAACATCTGTACAACACAGTTAAGCCACTGTTCAATCATACCACTGCTTTAACAAAGTTCATAAGGCAAACATATGTAACCAGGCATCCAATTACAGCCATTTCATCAAGCTATAGTTGGCCATTTGAAAATGTAACCACTGCTTGGTTTGCGGTGATGCAATGAAATGCACAAAACCACCACTATTCCAGTCACCTTGAACATCACCTAGCCCAGAATTACTGTTATATTAGATGTGTACAACTGTAGTTGTTGAAATTAGAGATGTCAGTCCCAGAGATGGAGTTGGGGAGAGGTGAGCCCTCGTGATAGCCTGTTTCTCTGCATATGGATGACTAATGAGTTCCAGGTGTGTGTGTGTGCCAATGTCTCAGATTAACCTATTATAACATTCATACTGAACTTCATACGCACGGGACCTTAAGCTCCCCCTTCTGAATCCAAACCCGCCACTTTAATAAGCGAGACAAGCCTAATTCAGTTCTATCTTCATTACTTTTGACTTTAGCAAACCGTTGAAGGGCCTGTGCTCACCGGTACTGCTTCATCTGGGTTTTCGTGTGAGCTTTTTTTTGCATTCCAAAGAGGTGAACAGCCTGGAAACTCAACTGCCTCCAACAAGTTTTTTTTCCTTCAGTTGTAGTAATTGTGGGAAGTGATTATTGTAAACACACACACGCTCACTCACAGTACCCCATATGAAAGTACACCATCACATCAGGAGAAAACGGCAACCAGATGTGCTGTTAGCAGAATGACCAGGAAGCACAGACTATTAAAGGTAGAGTGAGAAGAAGTGTAATATGAAGTGATGCATAGTGCACAGCAAATCACTACAACATTTTCCATTTACTGTATGCACCATATACAGCATGCACCCAACCCCTACTTGTCAAACTCAAGTAGGAACAATCGGGACATTTGCTGTAAAAACAGAATTTATAGATTTAGGATAAGAAACGTTGTGAAAATATGATTAAATATGCAATTACGTAGTCCCCTGCAGTTGCGGTTTAAAAAACATTTGTCATCTTAATATCCTGTCCCCCTCAGACATTCACTTCCTAAACGAATCAAAGAAAAACTTTTAAGGAGCTGTACTCAACGTAATTGTGCCATCTTTCTCTGCACTGCTTGTGTAACATGGCAGATATGACAGTGGAACAATCTCTGCTGTCTTTTGATCAGTCGAGGCCCTCAAGGTATAACCGTCTCTTCTTTCACTGCACACTTTACGCTGTCACAGCTCTTCAGATTTACTAAGTGCTAAAGTGTTCATCAGCTCCACTAGATTTATTAAGGTTGTTTTTATATTTGCAGTAGCTGGAGGCGTTTGACATTTGAAGGTGCTGGAACTCATTTAGCTCTTGCGGTTTTCCAGTAATAAGAGCTCTGGGACTGGACTGCAGCAGGAAGGAGCGCAGCGACTGTAAATATTCCTCATTTACTTGCTTCTCTATGGGCATTATGGCTAGTTTTCCAAATGTTACATTAGATTAGCCTGCACCCTGGCTGAGGCCAGCAGGGGAGTGACCAGCATTAGTGCCGTTTGCCAAGTCAAGCATTACTGTTACTATTGTTTAAACATGTAGTTGAGGTTTTGTTCAAATATTTAAAGGCCCCATTTACCTACAAATTAAAATGGTCATTTACTCAACCTGTACTATCTTCTTTTGTCTGTGGAACAGACTGTGGAACTGCAGTCCATTGTTGTTTTGGACCCAATTGACCTTTTTATGTACAAAAGTTCTAAAATGATGATGCCCCATTGAAAAAGCATGCCTTTTATTTTTAGGGATTAAAAATATGAGTTTTGCCTGCTGGAAGATAAACTTCAAACAATCTCCCTTAAATCAAAAATCTAATAAACTTACATACAAGGTGGGACTTTTAAGGATCACAATATTGTACTATAAATATCTTTTGGGATATTTTGACCCTAGAGACCTTCTGTATTAACAGCATTGGCATGCGTGGGCCTTCAGCTAGGCCTTGTTTGCTCATATTTATCTAGTACAGTGAGAAACACGTACACAAACATTTTCCAAAGAAAGCCCACCTCCAAACCCCAGCTGATTTGTTTGATTGAACCAAGATTCGATTAGATCACTCTCACAACTTTCACTCTCACAGACAACAGAAAAACCCCAAACAAACTCAAGCCACATTCTCAGATGCATCATTTTAATGAATGCGAACAAGGTTTGAACACCTCAGTACAATGGCATCGGTGTGTTAGAGGAGAAACATGCTGCAGAGAACATTTTGGATGTGATTAACAGCACATGCTGCTAACACAATGTGAGTCATGCGCAAAATGGCATATTAAAATTCACACACACAAACTGTTCAACGAGGGTCTGTGATTAATTGCTACAATACATTTATGGAAACAAGAGCACAGATGTTCAGTGTTCATTGAGAGGCAGCGTTAATGCATTGCGGCATCATAAGAGAGTCAGTTAGAGTTTAGCGCTGCAGTGTGTTCATTGCTTGACTACAGGCCTGGATAGTGATTGCATTAATAGGCCTGATGCCTTTTGCCTAAAAGTATCTGGTAAAAATAGCACAGCTTTGTGACATATAAAAATATTATGAGATGTGATTATCCGTATTGCTTTTGGACTGGAGTGTTTGTCATGGTGGGGGTCCCAGAGAGGACACAGAGCCGTATTTGTAGGCCGAGGGTAGTTTGAACACAGGCGTTTCCCATGCTGACTCTCTGCGGTAGGCCACATTATGGGATGGATTCATCACCTGCTCCCGTAGTCCACTGGAGAATTCCCTACTGCAAGAGACACTTCTCCTGTTACTCGGGGTGTCCATACTAAGATAGAATAGTATTCCAAGATACAAGATAGTGGAGTCATTCTTTAGTGGCGCATACCTGACAGTGGCGCTGAATGGTGTTGAATGGCCACTCAAAGAGCTCTGACTTGATGCTCTGTGAAGAACTGAACCTAAACGAAGGAGACCATTCATTGCAGAACAAATTATACAGAGATTGTATAAATGGATTGTTGATATCATTGAGAAATGAGTGCTATCCACTCTTTTTAGAGGAATCAGAAAAAAGGTGGCTGATATAGTTGCCACTGGGAAAATGTCATTATTATGACCAAACCCAAATGCTTTTTAGGGAAAGTCTGCAAATCTGTAAATACAGTGTTTTAGCCTTTTATTAAATGGACTGAAGTATTGATATCTCTGTGATTTAGCATGAAACGATTTTCTTTTTGTTTAGTTTTAGCACCAGTTTAAAATGTAGTATTTTAGTTTTTATTTCTCAGCACAGTCTAGTGCCGTATTTTGAAGATTAATACAGGCTGAATATAAAAGCCTGCATTAAACTTTAATTTTTGGTTTTATAATATGTTATTATAATATATCACGTATCAAGACTAAAATAATTTGTTGCAATTATAATTTTTTAGCTTATTACTTTTTGGAGGATGAAAACTTATTTTTACAAAGGTTTTATTTTTATTTCAGTTAACGATAATGTTTAGTTAAATAATAATACTAGGTTTTATTGCTATATGTATTGAACAGTCTTTTTAAAAGGCTATTTGTGTCTCCTTAGTAGTTTTTAATTAATCTGCTAATAATTATTCTTGAAAAGAATATATAATAGTGATAAGTAGTGATATAATAGTGAAAGCATTGTTATTTGTGTTGACCACAACAAGCTATTAATTATCAGCATTGGCCCAGAATATCCATAACAGTGCTGTTCAGGTGACAGAAAACCAAAACCAGCAATGATTTTGCACTGACAAACCTATGCGGCAGTCCTTCGGTGAGCTTCTGAGACAAATTCTACTCAGGACTTCCGGCTAGATGGAAAAACAGAAGTACAATCAGAACAGGTCTGTCTATCTTCTACAGAAAATGAAAAATAAAGGGAGTTTACTTTGTGAGAGTGCCCTCTGCTGTTGATTTCTATACTCGATTCTGAGAAACAACCAAACAAACGTTACAATCACAATCAAGTCATTCAGTGATTAAAGCACAGACTATTCTGAGAAAACAGAGATGGCAGATCATATTTCATAGATTTTCCATGAGATGTTAATCATTTTTCAGAGAAACCATCAAACAAAGTCTGCTGGAATGTAATCAATAAGGTGTACATGTCTATCACGTCAGTTTTGTTCTGTACAGTTGATTATGAAACAGTTTAGTGTTACTGAATCAAAAATAAAGAATTCTGAAACCATGTGAAATGTGAAACTAAAGACTTTTTACAAGTTGTTCTAAATGTTTACTTACACACTACAACTTAGTTTAAACCTTCTTTAGAGATTGATCATTTACTCACAGGCTAGCAGAGGACAGGGATCGGGACATCGAGAGTGGGGAAGTATAGGGAATGTTTGTCCCTGGAGAAGCTGAAATAAACAGAGAAGCAGCACTTAATAACTCCTATTTCATAGTTACTAGGGCTAAAGTGTAATGAACTGCTTACAAAACTGTAACAGTCTGTTCATCTAAAAGCAAGCAAGCTAAAACGCACCTTGTATCCGACTTGCTGAGTGTAAATCCCGGTTGGACTGTAATGCCAGTCTTGAACTGGAATGATTTCAATGACATGTGTTACATTAATAAAGTACATGTTTACAGTGTTCTCTTTCTCAGATCCTCTGTTCCTACATCCATATGATATCAAATGTTGTCTTAGAAGAATGCATGCCCAATTTGCAATGGATATAAAAAGCATTTGCAGCCTTTTTATTTCTCTTTGAATATATTTTAAAATGTAATTTATTCCTCTGTAAAGCTCCAGTCTTCAGTGATCCATCGCAAATCATATGCTATTTTGCTGCTCAAGAAATATTATTATATTCTAACATAGTTGAAAACTGTTGTGTTGCTTAATATTTTTCAGGATTCTATGATGAATAGAATGTTCATAACAACATGCTAATTTAAGGCCTTTAAAAACAATCAAGAATAAGGAAAAGTTCAATTTGCACTGGACACATTTCATTTCCTCATACACTAAAGACTGGAACTGGACTGCCATTAAGGTTTTGTATTTAATGAGAATAATATGTTTTCATTTTGATATGAAGGTAAATCTTTATTTGATATAAAGGAATATTATCTATTTTCATAGGTCATATTGACATACCTTTGATTTTGAACAGTCATCTCTAACTTGGATATGTAAGCATTCTGTTCTGAAATTTTCCTGCACAAAACAGAAAACAATAGAAATAAGGCAAAAATACAATAGAAATGTCTGCACTAATGCAGTAATCATACATACTTGGACATCTTCTGCATCTCGTTATGCATTTTCAGTCCGTCCTCCTTCATTCTCTCAATCTGTTTTATTTGACATTAATTTGATTTGGATTAATTAAGCCATATTAGCAGCATCCACATCTACCATATTCAAGTATCAGAGCTAGTGAAAAGAGGAAAGATGCTCTCACCTTCTGCTGATTGTGGGCCAGTAATCTTTTCTGGTGTCTGGCCTGAAATTGTAAAACCTGCAAAGCATAATAAACGTGACTTCAAGCCTTAAATTCATGATTAACATAGCTGCAATCTACTCATTTTATTTATAGGATTACCTTGCTTATCTCTGAGAAGTACTTGACAGCAACTGCACTGATATCTGAGAAAAGCTCTTGCACCTCTGAGCTACTCTAAGAGAACAATACACAGATTAGTGGCACAGCTCATTCAAATGAATCTTTATCACAAAAAATATATTGTATCTTACTTTATCAGACAGTGGGGAGATCTGACACGTTGCTTTGCAAATGAGGCATACACCCTGCTTTCCTAAAGGAGGAAACAAATACACCCTCTCTACAAAACTATATTACTTCCAGCAGACGGCAGTATATTCACACATTTAATTGATTTTCTCTTTATTATGTAAATCCAGCACCATTATACACGTTTGAAGTCTGAATACATATCATTTAAATATTGTAAAATGTTAATGTTAAAATGATAATGTCATATAATAATTATAATTGTGTATAACATAATATTATACATGTAAATAATGATGTTATATATTATATGTAATGTTAGTTGAGTGTGCTACCTCTCTGGAAGCAAACATTACAGATGATGTGACCGCAGTTTGTGACAGCCAGCTGACGCTCAGGACCAGGTGACACGAAGCACGAGTTACAGCAAATCCAGTGAGACATTATTCTGTTTATGTACAACAACATCATTTAAGCGGTGTGCTAAAACGTCTACAAGTGGACTGTCTACCTAACGTAACGTAGCCTTTCAGGTAATAGGCGCTATAAGTTACATGTCTAAGATTAATGTAGAGCTGAATGTAATACCAAAACTGCTGCTATAAAATCTAGGTAACGTTAGACTGCTTAACGTTACACGGTTTTGAGACACAGCCTGTGTTGCTAGGGTCACGCATATTATTTAATAGCAAACCGATCTAACTAGTACGTTATCATCTCGAGTGCTTAGTTTTTCGGTTTAAAATACACATTTTTCTCACTTCTGAGGGAAGAATTGTTGGTTTAAAATATGACAATAAAAAATACAAATTGATTATATTTACATCAAACAGGGGTAAAAATAAAGGTGGATGTAACGTTATAACGTTTGAGCCAACTAACGCTAACGTAACGTTAACGTTAACGTTATACAAAAATAATGTCCCTGAGGACGTCACGAAAGTTTCCCATAGGTAACTTGCTGTGGTCACTAAATCTCTAGAATAAAACACATACCTGTAACTTTTTTGCACGCTATCCAAATTTATATCAGTCGCGTGTACACTAAAGTGTACGTTTACTAGTTATCATATAACAGATTAGCAGGTTTTCTGACGCTTTTGAGACGACGACGTCACTGTGACGTAATCGCGCACTCCTCAAAACAAACAAACAAACAAACAAAATAAATAATGCTGACCATAGTTTCCGCCAAAACACTAACGTTACGACTGTTGTAAATCATAATGGATGGAACATTTATTATTAGAACAATCAAACAAACATAATTTATATTTATATTACTGTAGTAGTATCTTCTATTTTGATGGCGGGGTTGATTATTTTAAAGTATTATTAATATTTTCGTAATTAAAGCCCTTACGAAAATGAACCATGGTTTTATTATGGTAGGCCTAACCATGCTTTTTGGGCGCATTGATATAGAACTGGTGGTTAGTGTAGCAAGACCATGGTCGATTTGTTGTTACTATGGTTTAACTATAGTAACCATGTTTTTTAATTATTATTATTATTATTTGTTGTAAAAAACATGGTTAATTTTCGTGAGGTATTTTGGTGGAAACTAAATAAAATATGTAGATTATTATAATTTTTATATATAATGTGACCCTGGCCTGGACCACAAAACCAGTCATAAGTAGCACTGGAATATTTGTAGCAATAGCCGCAAATACATTGTATGGGTCAAAATAGTCACTTTCTTTATATACCAAAAATCATTGGGATATTAGGAAAAAATATGTTTCATGAAGATATTTTGTAAAACATCATATTGTAAATATATCAAAACTTATTTTTTTATTATTAATATGCATTGCTAAGAACTTTATTTGGACAACATTAAAGACAATTTTCTAAATGTTTTGATTTTTTTGGCACCTTCAGATTCCAGATTTTCAAATAGTTGAATGTCGCCCAAATATTTTCCTATCCAAACAAACCATACATCAATGAAATGCATTTATTCAGCTTTTAGATGATGTATAATATAAAAAAAAATTACCCTTATGACTGTTTTCTTTGGTCCAGGGTCACACATATTCGAGTAAAACACACTGTCAGAGTAGAATAAAACACACACACACACACACACACACACACACACACACACACACACACACACACGCACACACAAATATAAATAATAAAATCTGTAGGTAGGCTTATTTAATAAGGCTATATTATGAATTTATTCAAATCATATGCTCATTGCAGGGTATTGTGCTCAGATGAGGTAATTTAGATTTACACATTTATCAAAAACTTCAAACAATGTTTACAGTTATGCAGACGCACAGTTAGTCATTTCATAAAGCTAAACCAACTTCTTTTCAATGAGAAAGTTTTTGAGGTTTTTCATTTGCCAGACTCCAACAGAGAGGAGTATTGATGTCTGAATAATGGCCCACCACAAAACGTTTCCATTTGTTTCCTCACTTATTTGGCGAAACTTCTCCTCACGTTCCTGGTTGCAGTAAAATAAACAGATACAAATTGCACATAATCACCAGAGAGTAAGTACACCTTAGAAAATGTGGACAGATGAGATGACACTTGGTCTTATCCTGGCAAGCAATTAATATGGTTACATTTAGTTGTCAGGCCGCCCTGCCTGTGTTTGCCTACCCTTTGGAAATTTTGCTGCTTGCTAATGTAATGCATCTGGTCAATGAGATGTTGCAAGTTGTACTCCATTGCTTTGATGGTGTCTTTTGCCTTTGCAGCATTAGGATCAATGGTATGCTCGCCCATCTGGACATCTAAATGCACTTTCTGTACATAAATAGAAAAGTAAGAACTAGCTGACATTTTAAGCATATTAAATTCAATATATGAGGCCATAGCATTTCAACTCACCAGACGATCTCCAGCAAACACAGAGAACCTGGTGGAGTTGGACTGCATGCACAAGAAATGTTGACCCGAAGCATGGGATTTAAAGGTGAATTTTCCATATCTCCCAAAGCGTTTTAACAAGACCACCTGCATATGACACAATGTATCAGAGGAATTGTTGCAGGTGGTAACAGTTAAGAGTTTATTGTATAATTCTCATTTATTCATGAAGAGTTGAATGCTTCAGACCGCATGGTTAGGGTCTCTCACATTCACAGTCAAACCAAGGTGTGGGATATTGGCCTTCTTATTTTCATCCCAGTACTCTAGCCAAAAGACACCTGAAGGGAGAAGCATGATACTATAGTCCTTTTTACAACAAATGTACAGTATGCTAGGACCAGAATTAAATGGATCAATCACCACATAATGACATTTCTGTTATCATTTACTCACCCTCATTTTGTGATTTAATCCATGTGTTGGATCATTATATTTCAGTTGCTTTTTAATTCTAATTGCCATGTTACGGCATATTATATTTACTTATTATAATGCACTTCAATTGAAATTAAACTGAACTATTTTGGTCAGATCTCTGATCAGTTTAGTAGATATAAGCCCCTAAATATTCTCTGACCTGTGTTTAACAGGCTGTCTATCTATCACACCAATTTTCTAAGAAGTTTGCCTTCGGACTTCATCTTAATATACAAATAGCACAAACAAAAAGTAAACAATAAATGTCCTACAGATATAAAAAATAAGATTATATTTTCTAATTGAACATTAAATCACCCGGTAGTGTAATCAGCATATGAGGAAAAGTGTTCTGGAATTATTTAAGATAAAAAAACTGATTCATATTGTGTAATAGAGCAAATATGTATAACATTGTATAACAGCACAACTCTTTACTGACCTGACACAAGTGTGTCCTCTGGAATCTCCTCAATGATACACTTTTCCTCCTGTTCTCCTAAATCAAAATACATCGCCGGAGACAAAATGACAAAACTGGCTAGCAGAAGGCCTGTCAGCCTCATATTCATCGCTGTAAAACAGTTCATTTATAAGTTAAGAAAGCTACAAATAACAATAACAGGACACTAGTAAAGTTGTATGTGACCAGCAGGTTTAGTGTGAGAAATCTGCAGATGCTGTTTGTAGAGTCATGTTTAAACAAAGTAAACAGAAAGTCATGATAAGACTAGGGAGAGACCTAAATATGTTGATAGAAATATTCAATCTATTACTCATCTTGCTTCATTAAGATATATAGTTTAATATATAGAAAGTTCAGCCAGCCCTGTATACTTGGGGCTCAAAAATATTTTCAAATCACAGTTGAAAATGTTGTGCATTAGAAAACAAAATATCAAACCATATGTCATTTATTAGAACGGCCTCACAGTTTTTGAGACAAATATTTCACAAAACGTTTCAAAAGAGGATCAAGACAAAAAGTTTATGTCCATAATCATTGTGATGAGCAACATCAGAATGTGGTTAGCTGAGAACTGACTTCATTGACTGAAATGCTTAGGCATTGCAATCATGGCTTTGAATAGTGAAATAATAAAATATATGTATGATTATGATTATGTAAAAGTATGATTTACAGTCCAAATAGGTGGACGGATTATTATCTTGTAGTAAATGATAATAATTTCTCACACAAGCATGACAAATTCAAAAGAATTCAGACGGATTTATTTATTTGTATGTACAATTTTATATACAGTTTTGCAATTAATGTACAGATATCATCCACTGATGCAACATGTTTTGAGAAGAACAGAGTGTTTTTTACTGAAGATGCTTATCTCAACGATTGAGCTTGATAATGTCAATGGAGAGTTTTCCACTAGAGAGCACCAGACTCCATGAACAGTGCATGAGGACAGTGTGTGAAAATTACAGCAAACTCAGCCTCCTGAGCCTCAAACTCCTGCTATTAGAGCAAATATTGCTGTATTAAAAATAGAGAATTGGCAGTTTCTCATATTTCACTCTCAATTGTGATACACTTACTGAGAATTTGCTTTGGTACTTCAGTCTTCTTTTTAACTATGTTGCCGAGCCCATTCATTACCATGGTTGAGCTTGTTAACTCACCCACGACATCATAGTTTAAAAGAACACAGTCATTCCCTTTATAATGTCTCATTTCAAAGCTGATAACCAGTAGATTGTTCCCTGTGGATGAGGTGTGGATGGTAGGTCCTCTTTATATTCACCCACAGTTGTCATGGATACAGAGCTTCTTTTCCTCTAGGGGTGGGCAGGCAGCCCCATTGTTTGCAGGATGCATGCGAATATAGCGGGTTCTGTATTTTACCCCTTTCTCACCACACTGACCCTTACAAAGACCCCAAGGTGACCAGACAGAGACCTCACAGTCCAGAGGGGTATCTGTAGAAAAAGAGATGTTGATTAGTACTAAAAAACTCTATGATATAAAAATATAGATTGCATTTATATTTTTTGTGAAGCGTAAATAAATGGAAAGTTACCGAAACTGAATCACTTTTATTTAGCATTTTATTTAATGTTTTATGTGAAATCAAAGTTCAGGGCTACTTGCTCTGAATTTAAATTTAAACTCAGACAACAAATGTAAATTCTTTAAATTTAGCTAAAATGATTGCTTCTCGTCTTGAACCTGCCTAGAAAGATCTTCTGATTCACTGGTGCTTTCAGGAAATCCTGACCTTGTAAATATGATATGTATCACAGACTTCTGTACAAGTAGGAAAACAGAAGGATGGAATCAAAGCACACATTTCACTTCTATGACAAACTCTTCCTGAGTGCTGAGTGGCAGAAAACTTTTAAACGGGTTGGCCTCCATTATCGTGTTTGTGGTTTGTTGTGTTGGTTACCAAGGGAGTGGATCAACCTTTCTACAGCCCGCAATTTAATCTTTAATCTTAAAGTTCTCTCTACGGATTTGTAGTGTTTCCCTCGAAAACAGAATTAAAGATTCAAATTAATTTTAATTGAGTTCTGTATGAGGAGACTATACAAAACCATTACAACATTCACATCACAATTCATTTTACAAACAATGTCTAGTGCTTACGTATAAGAGACCCCTCAATTTCATTCCCGCTTGGAATCTGATTGGACTGGGTCGGCTGAATGGGTAAGCTGAAGATCTGGTTGTTCTTGATCTTTGTTAGGGAGACTTTGGCTATTGGCGGGAGATGCTTCAGTCTGGGATAGAAGAAGGAGTTTGCAGGGTGGCTTGGGAATGATGCAGTTATCTGTTGAGAGAAAAGACATACAGGATCTGTAACAAGATTTGTAACGAGACCTCCATCCCTGCTGAAAAAGTGTGGTCAGGTGGTGTACCAAGTGGTCCGGTTTGTTGTTTTAGGAGGGGTTTTGATCACTGAAGAACTGAACCAGCCTAGACCAGCAAACCACCTTGAACAGTTTTTTTTTATTCAGCAGGGACTGGTTCCCAAAGTGGTCTAACTCTGCTGGAAAAAATACGTCTTAAACTTGAATAAGATTGTTTCCTGTTCTTCTCTGGCCTCCAAGTCTGGTGAAGTTGGTCTTAGAAGGATTTTGAAAACTTTTCAGTTTGTGAGGCTGGGAAACCAGTAGGTTGCCCAGCTAAACACAAGCTTGGCCAGACTAGTAAAAGACCAGTAAAACTAGTTTCATAAATATATAAATATGACTTGTAGGGTTGTCCGCTTTTAGACATTACCTGAGTGATCTTGTCTTGAGGAATGGTCTCAAAGTTTGGTGAGGAGAAGGTGAAACCACTGTCTGTGCCGGCATCGTAGGGGTAGAGATCTAGGCTTAGGTTTTCTATCCAGTTATCACCCTCGCACAAGTTTAGACTGTCTATTCCAACAAACCAGTCAGGACTTGGCACAAGGCGGACAATGAAGGACAGCTGCAAAACAAGAAGATCATTAGTGTCCGGTTGCGCTGTGGTTTTAGCTTGCTCATTAGCTAGTATGAGCTGCTGGCTCGTTTTCATTTGGACATTTTTATTATTTACAATTCTCTCTATAATATTTTATATGGAAATGCCTGGGAGGCCAGTGAAGTATCTGCATGTAGAGAGCTCCAAAGAAGGCTTTTGACACAGTATGGAAGTGTTCACATCTTCTGACTGAAAACATCTGTGGTTTTTATAAAAAAAAAAAACTGACAACAAAATTATGGACTAGCCTGGACCGGCCTAGCCAAATCAGAGTTTAGCTGTTTTATCTGGTCGGCCTGGTGGTGTTTCAGCCCAATCAGCTAACTGAAAACCGTTCTAATTGAATTTGCTATTTGAGTGTCATACAGTTGAATAAAATGCAAAAAAATCATATAGTGCCATCATTTAGTGCTGAAGAAATGCTCAGGCTTGTCCTTGCTTTAACCTACTGCAGTGCACAGTGTACTTACTAAAGAATGTCTTGCATAAACCTCAAATTCTGTGATTGCCTGGCCAGTTCCTCCAACCACAGCTGGTGCTGAGAAGAGGCCATAGACGCTCTGGATCCGTTCCCCAGCTGTCTCCACTTCCTTTATCAGGGTCCAAGCCTCTCCTCTCTCTGAGCACTCTCTCACCCCATTACTGGCGTACTCGTTCCTTTGCCAGATGTGATAGTCCGAGCTGTGAGTTACTCCTAAAATGAAAATAATAGATTTCAATGTGTACTTCTACTTTAGTGCATAGCATGCTACTCAATCACTGTCTTTCTCAGACCCGTAGGTGTGAATTAGACAGTGACTTGTGAGTTTTTGTTTTTATTTTACATTTACATTTATGCATTTAGCAGATGCTTTTATCCAAAGCGATTTACAGTGCATTCAGGTTTTTTGTCAGTACATGTGTTCCCTGGGAATCGAACCCACAACCTTTGCGCTGCTAACGCAATGCTCTAACCTCTGAGCCACAGAAACATTTTAAAGAAATGACTTTTTATTGGAAAGTGTTTATGCATAAACTTATGTTGAGCAACCCAGATTTTGGCATCCCTAAAACATTGCCATCCATTGCTGTTTCACTGTACTTTTGTGATAGCTTACTGTACAACATGTGTAAGAAAGTAATAGATACTGATCAATGATTAATCAATATTTCAATGTCATTACTGTTAAAAACCCTCTTTTTGAACCTTTGTTAACCTATGTTAAATACTTATATCTTATAACCTTTGTTTTTACTTTCTTTGGAGGGGTTAATCTGGGTCAAACCCCCTCACAGACACAAAAAGAGGTATAGCAAATGTTACACATTTTAAAAGGATAATGTTTACTACTACCCTGTTCTTACTTATAAGATCAACCCACTCACCAATGACGGGGGACCACTGAGCAGGTGGTCTGTACAGAGGGTAGTGTTTGGGGAAGGCAGTCTGAGCCCACTGGCCGGTAAACGTTAGTCTGTACTTGGCTGTGGACGTTGCCATGCACTCACGGTCCACGTCGACCGGCATTGCAGGGACTCCACTCAGCAGGGCTAGAGTCACGGTAAGCCACTGCAGCCAGCAGTTCACTTTCAAAGATGTCATCTTTTCCATGCTGTTTCTGTGTGGGAACAATAAACTGTTTTACCAGGCATGTGGATGCATGCCCTAAACCGGTTTGAAAGCTTTGGATCACTCCTTCCTTTCTAAACTATTGTATATGACAATGGTAAAAAAAGGGGAATTAAAGATAAACTCCTCTATGAGTGATTTGGTATAACTGTGTCATAGACTGACTAAGAAGGAAAGAATGTAGGTCATGATAACTAAATTCACTCTCTGTGTTTCCAGGCACTCTTACACGCAATATTCAGCAAAAGAGGGATTGGCAATGCATAATTCGATACTAAATATAGTATTTTTTTTAATCACTATACTAGAATAAACTGTTGTATTAATTTATATTATTATTACTATGCAACTGCATGAACCATTCACAGTAATTCATTTAGATATTATATTCAAAATATAATTAATTTAGTATGCATACACAGTAGTAGTGTATTTACCCATTTAAAATACTACCTTTAAATGCATATGCCCTAAAAAAGTATTTTAATTTATCGTAATAAAGCAGAAGCCATTCAGCATTGGGCAGCATGAATAAAACATATAGTTAAAGAAAGCACTTACTGGGTTTCGCAGAGACAGATGAGGTTTTCTGCAGAAAAGCTGAGTGGAGGTCACCTGTGCCCAGGCATTCAGAGGAAGACTGCAAGATGACTGTGTGTCTTCCAGCTATTTATGCGTTTCCAGTGGTCCCCACAGTCTAACAATATCAATAACCTCCTGACCCCTCCCAGATGTAGTATCGAGCTCTCCACACTCTACATTACAATTCCATGTGGGATTCCCCCTTTGGTCTCAGCAAACGAGACACAGTTTGAATCAAGATTCACACTTTTTTTCCTCTCCCAACCAGAGATGCATAGAAAAAGCAGCATTATATGAAGCTCCTGAGGGTTTCGTAGTCAGTTGAGGAGGTAGTATTATGGGGTTGGTTGATTGTGGAAACAGGCTTGGCTGGTGGATCAGCAGAGTGGAAGCACCCAGTAAGCAGAAAGCTAACAGATCCCGCCTGCAGCCAGTAATTTCTTCCACATGCTCACATTTTGCCTCTCACCCTTTTCAAATTATATCCAGTTTCTTGACACTTAATTTGCTGAGAGCTGTCTGGATGTGGTTTTCTGCAAACCAGCTCCATTTCTGGGAGCTTTCTTTGCGTGTTTTTAATATTCCTCGGGCTTTGGTCCAACTGGATTGCGACATCTAATGTGTTTGACATGTGTTTTATGCCCGTCTCAATCTGGGGTCAGTTTCTGTCAACCATCCCTCATTGGTAATTTGAGTTGTCTCACATGTCACTCCATTTGGTCATGATGGACTAACTGAAATAGTAAAAAAGCTAAACTCAATCCTAATGTCTTTACCAATTCAGTGCTGCTGTTAGACAGGACAATGCAAGCACAAAAAACATAGATACATTGTACTAATTTAACTCAGAAAAGTACTGCATTTGTTTCGTTTAAGAGAGATTTAAGACAGTCTATTTGTGATATTTCTTACAGAGTTAAAAAAGACTGTCAGCTGTAAGATTGCATTGTAACCAGAAAACCATATGTACATTTATGTACAATAAATCAATGGGTTAGTCTACATTAATCTTATCAAAAATCCTTTCATTTGTGTGGATTCTGGAGCCCAGTTTTCCAGGGTCCTGGGCCGAGGGTAAGGAAATACCTTGAATGGATTGGCAGTCCATCATAGTAATCAAAAAACTAAAATTACATTCATTATATTACTAAATATACTTTTTTTTCTTAAAAGGCACTTCATTACATATGCAACTTCTAGAAAAATATTTAAAGGAATACTTAAAGTGCCAACATTTCATTTTAGATCTTTATCCAAAGTGATCGCCCATGTTTACTGTTCTGCTTTGAGGTTTTCCTAGAGTCTGCTGATTTCTTTTGTGTTTATTTCTTACAGTAAACAGTCGGTAACTGTGTTATTTTGGGAACTATTGTGTTTGAAACAAAAATGTAACCAATGCAGACTGTTCGGATCTTGGTAAGAATGGTTATGAAACCATGCACCAGTTCCAGAAATCACATTATTTGTCTTGGAAAAAAATTATGAAAGTTAAGATAAAAATCAAAACATACAGATGAACCAATACTAGTAACTGGTGAAACACATTAGATGTTGACCATCCACCTCACATGTTCTTCAGTACACTATACCTATAGGCCTTTTTAGGGTTTCCCGATGCCTGCTCTCTCTTATAAGACAAGAGGTCCCCTGTTTACCCGTAAAGTGAAACTTTCCTGTTATCCCCATTCACATTTCCCAGTGTGACCATCTACTCATAGACCGGAGGTATAAAGAGCAAGATTTACTGGGTCCTTCCTAAAGACAGATTCATTTTCCCAGTGAACTGGAACCCCTGCCTTGATACTTATTTGATTTTAAATGGTGCAAAATCCATTTTCTGGGTTATTCAGTTTTGACAAACAATGTCAGGCAGTAAACTCTCTATCAAATGATGCTGGTACGTCACATGATGGTAACATCATGGTGGATGTAGTCATGTGACACGTTTTAACGTTCAAATACCTACACAGCATGCGATTTCAGACCCACAGATGTGGTGTTTATCAGGATTGAGAACCACTGCCCTAGAAAATTCTATAATAATAGTTTATTGCGGCACTCAGTAAAAAAAATACTTTGGTTAAATCCAATAAAATGTTAACTGTGGTACATTTAGGTAACTGGGGAACTGCTGTTGATCTGTTCTACTTACGCATTGTTCCAGTCCGTATGATACTTGGTCAAATGCAAATTATTTTGCTTTCTTTGGTGAAAAACAACCTGCTTGTGTAATATTGCTTAATTAAATACTAATTTCCTTTGATGTTGAAAATCAATTAATGTCTATGCTGGAAATAATTGTGTAAGAAGATCATGATCGTGAGCTCATTTCATAGTTTAGATTTTTACCCAAAAGCCATTTCTTTTTGTACTTTATTTTGGACAGCTAAAAGTTACACATGGAGGAGTAATCACATTTTTATTTTCTTCATCCTCGGTAGCCAATCATCATGCCCTGTCTGTAAGCCCTCCCATGAGACATCATTAAAACCCTGGCATCTCAAAGTGAATTTTAAGCACTGGTTTGAGGTTGGGCCTTACATGTTTTGCTATGAAATGTGTATATAGATATGATTGTAGCCAAATTATATTTGCAACACACAATTATATCACACATTCAAGCAGTTCGGCTTTCTTCAAAGCCTTTGTGTATTAGCTCTGTTGTCTTAAACTTAAACCTTATAACTTCACTTATCTCTTTACCTGTTTCACTCAAAGTTCAAGACCTGAGACTTGGACCAAGACTCTTTCTTGGATTCTGTAATGTGCGTGCAAAAGCTACAGGCCAACACAACATTTTTTGTGTGTGAGGTTTCATCCTTCTAGATCTCTGTAATAATGAGGGTCAATTTATTGGTGAAGGCAAGGATGTTTTTGAATTAAATTCCCCTCGTCTGTCAATGACAGAAACAGTGGTTTGGCATTACTATTGTTCACAAAATTCCACACAGAATTTAAAGAGGCTGATAAAAAAGTGAACACAGTCCAGCTGAGTTTAGCCAAATGTGACTTCATCCGCATGCCGTAAAGAATTAAATCATGTTATGTAGAGCAACATGACAAGTCACGGGTTGTTTTGATTTGGAAAAATACGTTATAACATTTGTGTACATGTACCACATTGTGCCAAAATCTATCGTCTATATGTGTTTATTTGAGATGAACAAACTGTTGGGGAGGTAGCTCTTCACTATGATTCTTAAAAATGTGACTTTAAATAACCTTGGAAAGTCCTGTGCATGCTCTATGTTTATGCCAAAATGTTTTGGAAAGGAACTTGGGGAACATATTAGACATTGTCTGAAGGATCATAGAAGAATTATACCATGTGAATTTATTCCTGTTATTCCTTCAGGCATTTATGATTATAAACAACTGTGAGTTCTAGATGATGTTGTAATTCTTGAAATCATGTCAGTTAAAGATAAATTGCTGGGTGTTTTCAAAGATAAAGAGCTGATGTTAACGTGACAGTGTTTTTAAGCATGGTTTTTGTTTAGGATTTAGGATGAAGAACATATTGAATTAGTGAATCACAGAAAAACAGATTAAACGTTTTCTCTAAAGTACTGTTTATTGGGACATGCTGTCATTTTATTTGATTAAAATGTTATGTTTACCTGTTAATCTGTGATGATGATTGGCCTTAGTGTTGTTTGCTTGCTTCTTAATAATATTATTATTCATTTCAAATACATTATATAGCACACTGCATATGAATATTAATTTAAGAGTATATAATTCAAAATCATAACAACTGAACACATAACTGATGAAACAGTTGTTATAAACATCATATTTTTAAATAAATAATTACAACTATTTATAAGGTTGTTGCAAACACATATCAATGATAATGAATATTGTTCATATTAAAGTTTTGCGATTAAGTAGCGGTGGTGCTTCAAACATTATTTTTCATAATGTGCTTTTGTGAAAAAGAATAAGAAGAATATTAACATATATTACATGCTAACTGCTAAAAGTTACTTCAATTTGAAATGGTTTTGAATATTTAACAATATTAACTTACAATAGTTAAGGACTTTAGATTTTTCCTCAAGTAGACTGCCTTTTGTCAGCAGCTCAGTTTTGTCACGTTAATATCCCGACCCTACCCCTAAATCTAACCCTCACTGAAACCTGCGCAAATCACTATTTAAGTACAGACATGATTTGGCCAAACCTTTAAGCTGTGTCTTCCTTAAAGGACCTGTCTATTATCATGAAAAAACATATTCAGGCTACATAAGATATCAAGAGAAGTTCATTATACTGGGACATATCCATATGGTAGTACCTTAGGATGGAATTTGGCTTTACCCAATTATAACCCCAGCTCTGTAAAGCTGTTTTGGTATACCTGGTGGAGATGTCTGTACTCATATGATCATAACATCTCACATGCATCACGATTACCAAAGACACCCAATGCTGAATCGTGTGGCTCACTAGTTGAAGAAAGCCCAGCTGAAAGCTTTCAAAAGGGTCAGTCCTGTCTCACGTGTGATCTTACAAGCACGGGAGTGAGACGGCATGAATTCACTTTACAAAGGTAAACTAAATGGCTCAGGACAGCTGGAGAGAAGCACTAACTGAAATAAAGCCAAACACATTTTGAAATTCCAAGATTGTACTTAAGACTAATTTGAGATATTTACATTACTTTTTTTTTTAAATGGTCTACTCGGTTTGTAAAGACATTTTAATGGTCTATTAAGAAATTGTGTCAAACTCTACTTCCAGCTCTTCCACATATGGGCAACAAAAACATTGGAAATGGGGAAACAGTGATTGACAAAACAATTACACATGTGTTTGCAAAGCCAGGGCTCCTGTCCAAAAACATTTAATCAAGTTTTTTGTGCTTTGTTGTGTTTAATCGACCCCCCTTCTTTTCTTCAGAACAGCCTTTTTCCTACTGGGATCTGCCATTGATAACCATCATGTTATATAGTTGATCTAATTTTATTTTCTATTTCTTTCATGTAAAAAGCTTGGATTAATACACAGAGACAGTAAGCCATTCTTCGGTTGTTTGAAAGTTTACTGCAAATATAAACTGCTAAATGTAAAACTATTGATTTAAAAGTATTATGTATATAGACACAACATATTTTACATGACATATATTACAGCATGAGTTTTTGGGCGGGGTTATCTGTTTGGTCAACTTGAGACAAAATAAGGAGTGTCTGGGATTAATTGTCTGAAAACAGTTGTTTTTGAAGTTCCATTTGATGCCAATATATACAACTTTGTAATATAGCACCGAACAGAGGTGGAAAGTAACGAATTACATTTACTCGCGTTACTGTAATTGAGTAGCTTTTTTGTGTACTTGTACTTTTTTAAGTAATTTTTTTAATCTGTAATTTTACTTTTACTTAAGTATATTTTGTGGGAAGTATTGTACTTCGCTACATTTTAAAACACATTCGTTACTGAGTAAAAAAAAATCGCTCCGTGGAAACAACTGCAGCAACTAATGGGCAGAAGAAGAAACTGGCGCTAAAAATAACAAGAACGATGCAGACGGACAAGACAGGCGTTTTAAGGGGCGCTCACATATCGCGTCTTTGCGCGCTTCGTTCGTTATTTCAAATGTAGACGCGCGGTATGCGCTCATAATAGGAAGCGACGCGGTCGCGGTGCGACGCCTCGTTTTTTCCAGGCGGTCCGCCGCATCGAGATAAAAACATCTCAACTTTTCAGAATGCCGCAAGCGCACCGCAGGTCATGTGACGAAATTTCCTTTCTTAACGCAGGCGCGGCTGATGGTTGCTTAGCAACGACAAACGCCTCCGAGCGCAACCGCCCGGCGCTTTGGAAAAAGGAGAAAGCAGCGCCTAAGCGTTTTCCATGCGTTTTTAGGCGCGATATGTGAACGGCCCCTAATGGTGCAGACCCAGCTGAAAACCAAACCCCGTCATATTCTGCTGAAGTTGAATTCGAAGGAAATGAAGTGAACCCCTGGCCATATATTCATGCTCTATTATGCAGTGTAAGCTGTGTTTGCCTCGGGAGACCGAACTAGCAGCTTATAACATCTCGACATCGCCCTTCGCAAGCATGTAGAGGTAACCTTAACGTAAATACTTACATCATTGCATTGGTGGTTAAAACGAAGCTTTGACGGTTTAGCAAAAGGTTTTGCACAAATGAGCCAAAAAGACAGTGGTGCAGGGTGTGCAATATCATCTGAGATAATATAATAATTGTTGTTTTAACGGGAGTGCTTTCTTTCACTGCGTGATTCAGTCTGTTAAAATGCGTTTAGAATGATCACAAAATTGAAGATATAGAAGCAAAAAATTTATATATTTATATAATTTAATATAGTAAGTCAACATCACACGAAGAATGCCGTTTTCTCAAAAAATCACCATGATTACATAGGCCTGTAGTTTTTCTTTTTACACAGTTCAAAAAACAAGAAGTTAATTAAGAGACTTTAGACACCATATTGCCTGTTTTTGCTCTATTTCGACAACAAAAATAATTCCAAACACAGCCACCATACACAGTTTTGCGTCTCTGACTCTGAGCAATGACGTGTTTTGTTCCTGAATGAATTAACCGTTTAAATGATTCTGTTCAATCACAATGACTCACTTATCAGTGACTTACTGACACCTACTGGTGGTTCTAATTTAACATTTAAAGTATCTTTTGATTATTATTATTTTTTTATTTCTAATGACTATTTAACATTTGTGACCCTGGACCACAAAACCAGTCTTAAGTCGCTGGGGTATATTTGTAGCAATAGCCAACAATACATTGTATGGGTTAAAATTATACATTTTTCTTTTATGCCAAAAATCATTAGCATATTCAGTAAAGATCATGTTCCATTAATATATTCTGTAAATATCCTACTGTAAATATATCAAAACTAAGAGCTTAATTTGAACAACTTTAAAGGAGATTTTCTCAATATTTAGATTTTTTGCTCCCTCAGATTCCAGATTTTAAAATATTGTCCGATCATAACAAACCATACATCAATGGAAATATGATTTATTCAGCTTTCAGATGATGTATAAATCGCAATTTAGGAAAATGGACCCTTATGGTTTTGTGGTTCAGGGTCACATTTTATGTCTTATTTATCTAAACATTATTTCTGCATGTGTAACTGCAGGCTAAATGCATTCAATGTCAGTGTAAATACATCTATAACACTTCAGATGAAGCTTCTGCGTTTCCTCTGCATTGCAAAGATTAATTTTGTTGATACTGATTTAATTTGCCTGGTAACAGCCCAAATGTCTTATAATTCTAATTAACCGATTCCTTTAATTAAAAACACCTAGTTTGAGATTTATAGGCCCATATCCCAGGTGTGTCAGACTCAGTTCTTGGAGGGCCACAGCCCTAAAGAGTTTAGTTCCAACCCTGCTCCAACACACACACCATGTAGTTTTCAAATAAGCCTAAATGATTAGTTTAGCTGTATCAGATGTGTTTAATTAGGGTAATATCTACACTGTGTAGGGCTGTGGCCCTCCAGGTACTGAGTTTGACACCTTTGGTCGATCCCATTTTTCCCTCCCTCCCATTGTTAAAATGTAACTAAGTACTTTTTACTCAGAGTAAATTTTAAATGAGCTACTTTTTACTTTTACTTGAGTATATTTTTAGACTGGTACTTTTACTTGTACTTAAGTAAAATTTCAGTAATGTAATGGTACTTTTACTTGAGTAGAATATTTTTGTACTCTTTCCACCTCTGGCACCGAACTACTGAAAGTAACCACACCTTCAAATGGTTCACTGTCAGAAAGTTTTCCATGGGTTATGAAATTAAAACAGTTTTTCTGCAAAGGGCATATTCAGCACATATTTCTCCAAGCATAAATTATCAAATATTAGGCTATACTTATAATTCAGACCATTCTGGCCTTGTTTAATTTTAAATATATTATTTCATACCATCATGGATTCAGTATCATCATATATAATCATTATAAAAACATTAGCAGCACAGTATGATACATGGGTTATTGTAGAAGGAGAAATCAATCTATTTGGATGTTATTTGTGGTTTAAACAGGTAATCCTTCACTTGAGCCAGTGCCATTGGTGTGTGTAGTTTTATATGTATCCATAATGTTTAGTTTTTTCCCCATATAAATTCAGAAACTGATCCTGTACTGCTGGCTTTCAAATGAAGCAAGTCATGTCTGCCAGACTCTGCAACTCTGCAAGTTACTCGGGAAAAGGAAGTCTGAAAAAAGTCTGGCTTTAAGCAGGTCTATGGCTGACAAGCTGCACCACAGCTGCACTTTACCTTTTGTTCGAAATATAATCTTGTCTTTGACCTAATTAGTTCTAAAAAAGCAAAACAATTATATGTGTGTGTGTGTGTGTGTGTGTGTGTGTGTGTGTGTGTGTGTGTGTGTGTGTGTGTGGTGTGTGTGTGTGTGTGAATCAAGCAAGTTTAGGCTACTTCACAAAAAAATTATTGGCATAGCATAGGTTGAATAGCAGTCCCAAACTATTTTTTGTTCATACTGACTGTGCCATCACTGTCATTTAAAAATATACAAAATAACAAAGTGAAAATAAAAGTTTTGCTACACTAACTATAGTTTAACCGTATTCATTGTGATAAAAATATAGTTATACACATAGCAGTAAAAAAATGCTTACTACGCTTATACTACAATGAAACCATGGTTAATTTTCCTAAGGGATTAAACGTATGGAAACTGCTCCTGATTAATAGAATACCTGCATTCAAATTTTTCCCAGCTAGTACCAGTCACGTAATTGAATGGTACTTTTGGTAATTTCATAATTTACCTACATAACTATGAAGCTGCATGCTCAAAGTCTCTTTTGAGATTTATTTATAATAAAGTGATATACAGCATGTGCCGCTGCACACATGCAATGGAAGAGTGCGTGCAACGAGCACGATACAACGACTGACAGGACAGTAAATTCATTTTTTCGGAGATGAGAGAGACTTTATTTCGTAACAGTTTATGAAAATAACGTTAGAATAATGACGTATGGCCTGACATTGACAACATATTATATAGTCTCACCCTCGAACTGTTGGCTGAAAGTCTGATGCATATCACACAAAAAATTGGTACCACTTCAGGAGTTTCGAAAGTCGTCATCCGATTGGTTACATTATATATGATTTACGGGAGATGGTTTACGGGGTGTGTGATGCGTACTTTAACGTTCCACCAGGAAACAAAGATGCCGTGATGCAAAACACTCTCATGGAAGAAGAAAGCCATCGTATTTACAACTGCAGTGATGACGAGCGCTTATCACGATCAACTAAATGCTGGATTTTCAAAAGTATGCAAAATATTTAAATTTCGTGGCATAGAATCTTTAAAGTATGTCCAAGAGTTTTAAACATCGGTCTGTTATTGTGGGGACATGTCCATGCCCCTAAACAGGACGCAGCTCAAAACAAAACGTGACTGGTTGCTTTGCCTGGCAGTCATATGGCCATTCAAAGTGGCCAAGGTTCCCAGACCTTCTGCCTACAGTCTGAAGGTCTGACTAAGCGAAACTACAGACCAACGATAAGAGCTTTCGTGCATGTCATTCAAAATTATTCTTTGATTGCATATTTCAAAACGGTCTTGCGACCGACTTTTGGTCCTCAACCCACCAGTTGAGAAACACTAGTCTATGGCATAACACAGCAGCACAACAAGCAGTAGTGCACAGATATCAAACCCAGTTCCTGGAGGGCCACAGCCCTGCAGAGTTTAGTTCCAAACTTGCTTCAACACACATACCATGCACTTTTCAAATAACCCTAAATAACTTGATTAGCTGGATCAGATCTGTTTAATTGGGTTTGGGGAATCTAAATTGTGCAGGACCGTGGCCCTCCACGAACTGAGTTTAACACCCCTGCACAGTAGTGTGTCACTTTAGTCCTAAGGGGCACATTCGCTTTACACGTATGTGGCGCCACCTATTGTTGCAGGTGTATAATATACTCACTGTCTCATATTCGGAGCAATACAGTAATAGCAAAAACATACATGTACTGTACAGATATGTCCTACACCCAGTTTTGCAGAAAACTTTAAAACTAAAATGGATTACTTAATTTTTATAGGAAAGCACCACCCTTATTTTCTTGTGCAGAAATACTAATATTAATAATACATCCTTTCAACCCACTAGGAAACAGCATATTGAATCCCTGCCATACTTGTTCAATTTTATACCTGACATTTACTAGATGAAAATACTTTCTAAACACTCCTGTAAACAATGATCTGAAACGGTGCATGGTCGAGTCCTTCAGAATTCATTTTCAAGCAGAGGTAACAGATTTTGGAGGTGGCTTACACCAGCGCATTCGAGTTTCAGTAGATATAATTATTCTGCCATCTAATGGTTGTTCTGTTCATAAATATCTGAAAACTCTGTTGCCTTATTGCACTTCTCTTTACTATTTTGTTTGTACACCCTAAGTTTGCATACGTGATACCTTGTTATGCTGTTACTATGATATTCGGTGTTTTAACTGTTAAGTGGTTGTTAAGTGTTGTTGTTTACTGACCCGAGCCAAACATAAGGTGAAACATTCACTGAAATCATAGCAGGACAGAAAGGGAAACACAGACAGTGTATTTCAGTAAATGGAGATAACACATTCGATATGCGGACATGTGTGGGTGGCTTCTCTTTGGTTATATAGGAATGATAAATGTGAGTGGCACTTAAGTATTTACTGTTATATAATGCAGTGGTGGCACATTCACATATGTATAGTACTGCAAATAAAATGTATAAAAGGGCTGGTTTTTCACACAGGACAAATTTAGTCACTACGTACAGGGTTTTAATATTGTGCAATGTACTGGTCAGATTGTACGTTCAATGCAGCCACAAACAATCAAAAAAATGTCAGCAATTTTTAAGGTTTGAAATGTCTACAAAATCTCAAATATCTTATTATTAATATATATGACAATAACAATACCAAACGTATAGAAAATAAAATATATATTTAAGCATGTCTAAGAAAAACATCTATTGTATTGCACAGTATTTTCACAGAAAAAAATTGTTTATCATTTTCAAATTTGTTCTATTTGCCCTAAAATGCAAGCTACCTAAATCTTCAATAGATACTTTTGAACTAATCTAAGGCATAGTCATAACAAAGCACAGGCACACACATGCACACACCCAAATGGTAATGAATTATCTTCCAACACATTAACTCAATTAAATATAATATCAAACATTCAAAAGCCCTATAAATCAGTAAAACATGGGAAAGCTGGTAAATATACAGTAACCTCTCACTGTAGAAAATGTAGTGAATCCAGATGTACTGTTTTTTGGAAATGTAGACATGGCTTTCAATTTACCCATGATATGCATATTCATATTCCTAAAATTGTGATTAAATAGTTAAAAGGGAATTAAATCAGGGAATGCAGTGGTATTTTATTTGATTTCTGTAGCACTGGGGTGTCCAAGTCTGCTTCTAGATGACCACTTTCATGCTTCAACCCTAATTAAAGACACCTGAACCAGCTAATGAAGGTCTTCAGGATTACAAGAAACTTCAAGGCAGTTGTGTTCAAGTAGCCTAGCTCAACTCTGCAGGATCGTTGCGCTCCAGGAACAGAAATGGGCACCTCTGCTATGGTTGCTACAGAAAGCCATTCACTTTCATACTTGGAACAGACGAAGCAAGATGACAGCGCCTCTGGCATTTTAATAGCGCTTTTATCAAAAGCACTTTATCAAATATCATTAGTCTCATTGCACTTCAAAGTTCAGTCTAATACTGCAGCGTATGCCAATGTTCAAAAACTAGCTTAACACAGATACTTCTGTAGTAGCTTCAGTACCGTCCACTTCAACTGAGAGCAGAGGGTGGAACAGGAAATTGAAGGCGAACGCAAAGGCTTTTCTTGCGTTAACCCTCCAGTCCTGCTCGATCTTGACCTGTCGTTGTATTGGTACAAGCGGTGAGGCACATGTCTTGCAGCGCAAGGCTTTGAGCTCAAACATTGGCCATTTGCTGCCCAGTCTACCCTCAAGTACCGTGCTGAACTCCACCACACTGCCTGAGTTGAGTGCCAGTAAGACGCGGCGAAATTCATTACTAGCCCGCAGCACAATGTCTTTGGTGGCATCATCAAAATCTTGTGCCCCATTGCGCCCCTTCTGCGGCATCCCCATATTTACTTCAAACTTGTAGTAGTCAAAACGTTTGACATGGCACTTATGCTTTGCAAGGGCCTTGAGCTGACACAGTGGTTCAGCAGGTCCTGTCTGGGTCTCTTCACAAGCAGGATACTCCTCACCGTACAGACATCGGATCCAGTCCGCTATGAAGACGGGTAGAAGGTTGATGACAGCTTGCACGCCGTTCTCAATCTCAGTGACACGAACATACTTAAACCGGCCCTCCCACGTCACCCGGTGTCCCTCCAAATGGCTGCAGAGGATCTGGGCATGTGCCATGTTACGCTCCTTCCAGGCACGAGGACCGCACATGTCGCTGTACTCCTGCCAAGTCAGGGTGGAGTTGTATACCTTCATCCCCTCCGAACGGTACACGTAGAACCAGCTGAAGAGCACCAGAGCTGAAATCCACACAAGGATCAACTTGACCACACTGCTATGCCGCAAAGAGCGCAGCACTGCCAAGGGCGACACACTAAAACGTGTCCACCAATGCAGCAGCACAGGCAGCATGCATACGCATACCGTTACAACCATTTTTTCAGTTCCAGTGCTAGGAACCACTGCACAAGCTGCACCAGCATAACGGCTGCTAAAGTCAGTGATAACACCGGCAAAGCAAAGAAGAAAAGGAGGTAGCCCACAGCTGTGCGCATAAGCCCCAACAGTGTGGACTCTTGCAACAGCGTCACAGAGAGTTCACACCAGATGAAGCACACCAGGTAGGGCAGCAGCACACAGTAGGTGCCACGTGCACCACCTGCTGTGGCCATACGCAAACACAGGTAGAGGAGGTAGAGATACAGAACACAAGGCACACCCACATGCAGTACCAACTGATCACCAAGTTTTATGCTGAACCAAGCGCCACCAACTATACGACCGACCCAGCCTCCCAGCAACTGATTCATGAAAGCAGAAATGGTGGAGGCAACCTGGGAGAGCAGAGCAAATTTGGCATGCTGCTGCGCTGTTTTTCGCAGGCTTAAGTAGCTGCTTACAGTGAAAAAGACTGCAACTGTAGCCAGTTCTGAACATGGCAACCAGGACTTGTCTGCCACAGGAAATGAAAGGATGAGGAAAAGCGCAGAAAGGAGGAAGTAGAGGTATGGCTCAAGGTGGTTCCATGTGAAGTTGGACTCGGCCTGCTCAAAGTCGATCCCCGGCTCAAAATGAGTCAACATGGCCGTCAGCGCTCGAAAGTTCTCCCATGCCTTGCTGTTCTGGAAGACTCGGAGGGTGCAGATTACCATTGACATGAATGAGAGGTAGAATATAATGAGGGGAATGACAAGGACAAAGAACTCCAGGGTTAGGTTGGAGATGATGAAGAAGAAGATGAGGGCATTGATGTGATGAGTAGGTATGAGGACGCTAATCCACTGCATGCCAGCACGTGACGCCCAGTCAATCAACACTTCTTTCACCTCCATCACTGCATGAAGAGGAAATTTCAACACCTGTGGGTGTGAAGAAAATGATTTGTTTAGCCAAAAATAATTTTTAGTACACTATAACATTGGCTGTGTCTCTAACATTAGCTGCTTTACTAAATAGTAGTGATGTCAACTGTCATAAATATTAAGAATTTGTTGTCATTAAAGGGATAGCATTGAAAATGCATGCAACCAAAATGTTTAATTGCTTAAACACAGGAGAACGGCATGAGTTTGGTTTTCATGCATCAAGCAAGCATGTTTCAACTTCTGTGGATGTACTTGATGTGCTCTATGTAGGTGCATAAATCAGTCATCCACTCTACCATTTTTATGTGAATCAAAAGTCAAAATTATATTTGTTCGTCTTAAAAGACAAGTTACAAGACTCGGATTAAACCACTCGAATCAGATGGATTTGGAAAGACAATTTTTCACTTTTGGATGAACTGTACAAACGTCATATATATGTGGCCTACTTTTAGGTAACAATATGTACAAAAAATACAGACAGTACTCTTTATTAAAATGTATTTTTGTGTTGTGGTTTAATATCTGATCACTGTTTAGGCAGTGAACCATTATTTATAGGGAAATGCTCTAACACTGATGATGATGCTGAACATGGCAAATGTCTGATTGTGTTGCAAACATGGAATAAAATGCATTGATAATGACTGTATGAGCAGTTCTTTCTACCAAACAAAAAATGCATAATTTCATCCAATAAATGTGGTGTCTCATGTACCGGCAAATTAGCCAACATCCTGTGTGTAATCAGCACCTATTGTCTATGAAGAGCATCTAACATCCATTACTTCTACTTTGAGATTCTACTTTGGTTAGGATACCATTTGTGTGGACAGCTGGCCATGTATGCAGTACACAATGAGTCTTCACATTTTCACATCCATAGATTTAAGCAGAAATGTAATCGCACCTTCTGATGCAAAGGCAGTTCATCTGGGTTCTTTACTGGCCCTTCATCATCGTCATCATCTCCCGTGACCCCTTCCATGACAGGAGTTGGGGAAATACCCTCAGCATATTGTTTAGTATTCTCAACAAACTTTTCTACACCAATATAATCAACCCCTGCCAGAGAACAGACACAGAAATTAGGAATATTATATGCATATTACCACATATGCAATAAAATACAATAAAATATAATACACTCTAAAATAAAGATAACACAACGCAATCACCATCTCTTGAGACCAAACTCTCCAAAACTTTTCTTTGTTTCTGTGTTGGGGTTGAGAGAGGGCTGCTGGGAGCACCATCTGGAGGAGGAGGAGGACACACAAGCCTGTTACATGTTCTGGAGACACTGTTGATTTACGGAAAATAACTGCATGAAGATTCTTCATTTTTATTAAGTTAGAAATTATAACAGCATGCAGGTTGGGGACAACACAACAGTAATGACAGAAAATGACAGAACATTGTCCAAACTGGTAGATCACAACAACAGATTGCTGATGTTTCACCTGTCTCAGTGTTGAGCTGGCTCACATTTTCCAGAAGTTCAGCGGCAGTGATGTTTTTCTTCCTCTCTGGATTGAGTTTCCAGTACATTAACAGAGCTGCTTTCCTTACACTGCGCTGAAAACGAGATTCACATGCCAGGGAACACACCTCCTCTCTGTTCTCAGCTGTGATGCCTGCCACAAACACACACACACACACTAATCCATTATAAATCCAGTACAGACTAAGGGATGTCATATCTTTATAATCTAGATATCATAATAAGTATCTGCTTTACCTCTTCTTTCATGCAGGCAGCGCTGTAGCAGTTTCACAGCATCTTTGCGTCCGTTTTTTGCTGCCTGGAGCAGCCATGTAACGGCAGTAACAGAATTCACTTCCTCATCTTCTTGCTCAGCTAATCTCAAGTAATACCTGCCAATCTGTCCAAAAACACAGTGTAAGTTTTTGTAATTACTATAAAGATGTGTAGTGTGTTTGTTGCATTCAGACCTCCATCTGTGCTTTGGTGTCTCCATTCTTTGCCCTCTGTTTAAGGTCATCTATGCTCACTTCCTCTGGGATTTCCCCTAGAAAATTAAAAGAAGCACATACAAATAGCCTCATATTCATAGTATGCTGTCACAACAAATCTGTATAGTGGCAAACCAGTCCAGTTTATACTAAAGATGTTCACACAGCAGATTTTTACACACATTTGTTTTTCAAATCAGATGTTTACGACTGACTACCTACACCAACTTATTTGCAACTATTTGCAAAGCAGATCAGTGTGTTCAGGCAATGTAGTCCTGGCATATCTATGAATGTGTTAAATGTATGTAAAGAGTTTACTACACTTCCTTGGTAGTTAAAAGCAGAAAAGATAAAGAAGAAAAACATTATGATGACATATCAGTGCTCTTCATATGGCAATTCATATTGTGCTACTTATGACAAGTTTTGTGCATGTCAGCATTATTGTAGTATTACTTATATATATTGAAGTTTTTATGAATATTTTTAATTAGATTTAAAAAATATATAATTTTAAGTTTTAGTAATTACAAATATATATATATATATATTTAATATTTTAAATTAATTTGTTTTTGTATCATTTTTAGTCATTTGTGTAGATGTGGTGACATTTTTTATTGTACGTTTTTAAATGTCAAGTCTTTAACATGTATTTTTCATTTAAGCTTTATTTCAACTACTGATTTTTTTATTTATATTTTTAGTTAATTATAACAACACTGGTGAGTGTGTAAAATTAGATCTGAACTCATGAGTCAATCATTATTGAACTTGGGGAATACCAGCATGGGAGTATGTGACATCTGATCTATCCAACATAGAGTGGATCCGTACCCTGTAGAGGAAAAGATGATTGTCCTGGAAAGGCAGTGTGGGAACTGCTGGCAGCATTCAGCTGGGATCGACCTGTCTGTGAGGCGTGATGTGGAGGTGAAGTCATTGTTGAAGGGGAGGGGCTAGGTATTGAAGAAGAGGACACTGGATGAATGGTGTGCCCAGATGCAGAGAAAGCTGTGGGGACATGTGATGCTGGGGGTGGCAGTGGAGATTCAAGAAGAGAGCCATCCATTTCAAAGCCTAAAACAAAAAGACAACATTTCGCGATAAGTACTTCTTAAAATAATGGAGAGTTGTCTTTGCATTGCTGTTTTACTGCATCAGTTTCTTTTTATCTTTCTTTGAAATCCTAAAGTCCTACTTCTTTCCAGCTAAATTCACGTACGTATGTATTGTGTAGAATCAATACGTATGTGGATTCAGCTGGAAATGAGCAAACACAGTCATCATAAAAAAACAATAAAGGAATTCTGAAAAAATTTTAGGGAGATCCCACATTATTTTTAATGATTTTTACAGTAGTTGAAATAACTACTACTGAATTTCATAGAAAATATACAATGAAAGCCATTGTTGTTGTTACCATGGTAAAAGGATTTGTAAACAGGTTATTTTGTAACGTTACACTGTTTACAAAAAGGCTGAGCTGTCATTCTGTCATTGCTCAGCCGTGTCACCTTCACTACTGACCGGCAGAACAGAAAGTTACACTCAAGCAGACAATATTCAACAAGCACAGAGGAGCCAACAGAAATACCTCCGATCACTTCCAAACGCTTAAACTGTTTATTTCCCTGTATATAGAGACATACAGTACATACATGAAACTAACGTACAGCGAATCTTCGACTGCATTTCTGTCGCTTATTTTTTCTTACCTGAGCTCCTCTATTACTCCATCATAAGTAGTATGACAGAGCTGTCAGCACAGCCCTTGTTACTTTAGTCTATTCTGACACCAGACACAGTGTAACTAAAGTAAGTGATGAGTACACAGCGCACAGATGCTGCTCACTGAATAAAACCCCTCCCCCTCTGACTGACTGACTGACTGACTGGAGCAGAGTGTTGACATTATCCAGTTCCTGTTGCCGCCTCCCTGGCTTTTCAAAATAAAAGACCAAAATGAGATTAAATAAAATAGAAAAAAATAGCTTTGATTTTTGCCTAATTTTAAGACCTACAACCACATGAAAACTGATCAAATAATATAATAATTCTAAGCAAATTTTATAATAATACTAAGCATTTTTTTGTTTCCAATTAGGATTGTGCACTTTTGTGATAAATTAAGCATGCGTGTAAGTTATTTGAAATGAGATAGATAAGAAATACGATTTTTAATTGAGAAAGTCTAAGGAAGTACAATGAATGCAAACCATGTCATTCATTCCAAAATCTAGTTCAGCTTCCTAGCCAATTCTGGTGGTGGTCGAGGAGAGATGCCCTATGTGATTGTAAAGCACTTTGGGTGTACAGCAATACACAATACATTGCTAAAGAAATGCCTCATTCATTCATTCATTCATTCATTCATTCAATTCAATTAAAATGTTAACTCATCATGATACTATAAATTTTATAACAGTCTGTTTGGATAAATGTCATCTTTTCACTTCCAGTGCTGTGGACAACATTGTGATTGGTCTCTCTGGCCTAAACGAAACACATTGTGTGTATTGATCAAGGAACATCATATCGTCGTTTAATGGAACAAGGAATAGTTGTAGTCTGTCCAGCAGGTAGGAACATGTGAAGGTAGAGCTGCCATTTAGCCAGTAGCAGATGACTGGATGAACATCCTTCTTGATAAAACCAAGTTACGGTCCCAGCTGGTCCTGGCACGTCACGTTTATAGATGACCGCGTAGGGATCAATATCCCTGAATATCCAATCAGGACCTCAATCAGTTTCTGGACTCGAACAAGAAGATTGAGGTACTTGTATCCAAATACAGCAAAATAATCAACTAACATTTTTTTTTATTATGAGATTACTGATATAAATAAGCTTGAGGCAGGTATGGGCAAGCAAGCATATTTACAAGTCTCAGCAAAAGAAAATTCAGCAATTCTGTTTGACTTGCAAGACATATGGGTCCTGTTTTCTTGATCATTAACAAAAATAAGCATGTCAAAATTACAGTACAGCCACCTGAAAGCTATAAAATATAGGCTAAATATATAAATAAATAGAAAATGACCAACGAGTATGTTATTCTATGTCATTTTCTTGAGAATCAAAAGTGTTACATAGCCCATGGAATCATTCTCAGGCGTAATGCTGACAACAGTGAAACCAATTTGGAGAGAGCTGTCAGCTGATTTAATTCTTCGTACAAAGTGGAACATGTTAAAGAGGAATAACAAATATAGGAAAATATAGGAAACATGACAGAGATTTAAAAGCAGTGGAATTGGAAGGGTACAATGAGAAGTGCTTGTTGGGCTTTGTCCCCCTTCAACATGACAATGATTATATACATTTTCCCAAAGTAAAAAACCTTCTGTAAGTGGAGAAGTATTTCACCCAAGCTTAACATTCTTGAGGACCTGTGAGGGATTTTGTAGAGACAAGTTTAGCAACACTCTTATTAAAGACCAGGAATTTACGGATCTAATTCTTAGATGTTACAATTTTTCACAAACATATACACTCAATGCAAAGAGGGGTCAGAGCAGTTTACTTTAGTACAAGTTATGAAGGACATATTGTGGACTAAAATTATTGAATTTAATCAAGGGTGCACCCATTTATTAAGTTACTTATTTTACAGATATGAATGAAATATTTTTCTCGTTTTTTATGAAAATATTTTGCCTTCTTTCCATGAATCATATTAGTGATCATTAAGAGCATTTTTATTTTATTTTGGATTTGTTCTACTCTTGATCATATGTCATTTAAACATAATGACCTGAAAATGCAATGCAATTCATTGTAATAGGCTTTTAAAGGAACAAAGCTTCAATACAACTTCAACCTGAATACGTGAAATAGGACATTGTATATTTTGATTGGAAAAAAGTTTTTTCATTAAATGCATAAATATCAGAAGAAGAAAAAAATGGCTTGTGTCTTGCATTCTATACTGTTAAAATATTGTTGTATTTTCTTGATTTGTATTGAATAGACCAGCTTACAACCAGTTGCTATAAAAAACATTGCATAAGAACATACAGCGCAGATGGCTTCAGTGGACTGACAGCTATTGTAAAAAAACAAGCAGCAGCAGCATTTCATACATTGATATACTGTTCTTATACATACAACCCTGAGATCACCACGAAGATGGCATTGTGCTTTTTATATCACTCTGCAAATAAACACAGGCAACATCATTTTCTATTACTATTTTACATTTAAATAACTAAATATCAAAATAATCAAAACATAAATGTAAAATAAATACATTTAAAGTTTCACATTATATGGTTTTGTATTGTATTTTTATTTTTTTGTCGGCAAAATGCTAAATTTGCAGACCATGCTAATCGCAAGCATTTACAAGAGCACATCACAATGGCCCTTGCCTAACATGTTTATAATTGTAAATACATACAACTGCATCCACCATTATATAACTGGAAAGCAAAAGATCAGAATCCATATTTTACTGTTTAATTTGATCTGATTTTATCACAACAAGCAACAGCCAAGAATATGAGTTTAACATGTTAAACTGAGGGCTGTTTGTAATAGTGTTTAGTTCGTGAGTGTGTGCAGTGCACGATCTTCGGCTCATGAGGAATGCGTGCTGTAACCATGGTGACAGAGTGCTGCATTACTGAACAGACAAGCCAGAGCAGCCCTTCTCCTAAAGGATTGCTTTCCCTTGTATGTGATGTTCAGGCTAAGACACATCAGGGTTGTATATATTTCTTAGAACTCTTTGTTTACTCTCTTTCAAGTGTCATATGAGCCAGTGAAGTGTGAATGGAGCATGAATTTGAGACTCCCACCAATCTTTAAAGACAAAGAGAAAATAATGGAATCTGGGATGGCATGACTATCAGATCATATTTCCCTGTTCTAAAACATGGGTTTTCTGTAGTTATCGGTCTAACATTCATGGACAAGCATTACTGTGATCAGATTCAACAGCAGGGACAAAGAAACGAGTCTTTGCTATATTCGAGTTGGACTTTGAACTAGGGTTTAATTGAACATGAACAGAAGGTTCACACACACACACACACACACACACACACACACACACACACACACACACACACACACACACACACACACACTTTACAAGCTTCGTTGAGTAATACAGCTTAGAGCAGGTTTAAGATAATGAGCTTGTTATGAGTTTCACACACTGAGAATGAGAAGGAGAGTGGCGTCCACATATATTAAACCCACAAGGTTTCACATTAATGTTTTTTTCCTTACACAACTTTAATCATGTATAAAGAAAGATATACTACAGTGATGTGACTGGTGACATTTCTTTCACAAATTTCACCACTTTTATTTATTTTAATTATTTGTTTTAAAGTACATGCATGTAGTCTCTCAATTAATATGATCTCAAAAAAATCTACACAAAATCTACATATAAATAAATGAGTAAAATGCTCTTTAATAACTTGAAATACAGTAGCATGTCACACTGTGTTGTAGAAAGTATGTGAGCTACCCAACTACACAAGCAAAATAAAACAAAACTGTGTAAGAAACCCTTTGCATGAATAGTGTTTGCTGGCCAATATAATGGTGATAAAGAGTTTATTTATCTGTGTATAAACCAAACTGTGTTTTTAAAATACAAAGCATGAGTGCTTACTAAAATATGTTAGTGTTAGAAATCTACACACCGTATGACAATTCAATATCCATGCAGTAACAATCATTTTGTGCCATCTAAGTGCATTATAAGTGCATTTTGGGGAGAGAAAAAAATAAAACCTGAGAGTACATTTGAAACATTACATTTGTGTATATCAAGGACACAAATACTCAAATGTAGAACTCTAGAAAATATGATAATATAATTGTACCTATTGTGTTGCATACTGTTTATGCCAGAGAACAGAAAATATTTTTTTGAAGATACATTTCTTCTTATGTCATACTTTCATGATTTTATGCACTGATCCTTGTGAAAGAAGTAAAAATACAAAATCCAGAGAGAGAGAGAGAGAGAGAGAGAGAGAGAGAGAGAGAGAGAGTTTGGCCAAAGGAAGTAGGGAATGGCTCGCATATGGTGTTAATCATGCATGCTGTAATGTCTGCGTTTAACTGCACTCCAACATACGTATACAAGCAGCGACAGAAAGAGACAAGCATACAAGGAAATCTAGGTCAGAATGATGGCACTTTAGTGATGTTTCTGGGGCTGTGGTTGATTTTCCACTTCAGTCAGCAAAGACCCACTGTCAACCCCTTACACAGCAGCAGCTGGTGGTGCTGCACTATGACTATGTTCATTCATTCATCCATTCTATAACCACATTTTCCTCTCTCCCTTATGACTTATTGCCTGAGTTAATCAGAAGGGAACTCTTATTTGAAACAACAATATGTGAAAGAGCTGTGTAGCCTCCTACAGTAAGTTGTCTTTTATAATACATGTTTGTTTGTTTATTTGTGTGTTTGTTTAAAAGCATTTATTGAATAACTACGTTATTTATTAATACATTAATACAATTAATAATGATAAATTTTTATATTATAGCCTACGTTAATGTTTTTTTGTCTTGATTTGATGTATTTAGATTTGTTATTGTTGATTATTATAATTAGCCTATTATTATTATTATTATTATTAAAACTAAAAAACTAGGGTATCCACATCAATACATGAAATGTATAGATATTACAGTTTAAGATACACTAATTAACATCAAATAATTTAATACAGCACTATCATGTTTATCTGATAGTAAGGGTTTGCTGGGTTTTGAATGACGCCCTTTACTGTGGAGGTGTCGTGTGAAATTACAGATCGTACTATGACTAAGGCTTAGTTTATGAATATCAATTATATACAACTGACGTGTATTAATACATTGCAATTGCTATTGCTTGGCTCATATATATTAAATACTTACCGTTGACGCTGCACCGCTCCTTTCCAATAGCGAGATCGCTGCTCATGAATATTAAAAGCGAAACCTTCACAGTCACAGTAGTAGGATTCGAAAATTCGCGGTCGGATTTCTCTCATGTGTAGTGGAGAACGCTGCCTGTCACCACTATAACAGCATCAATACACACCACCCTCATCTACACTTCCGCAACTGCTGTCAGATGCCGTGTTTCTCCGGACAGAGCGGAATTAAGGACACATTTTCGGCCTTCTGGACCGCAGACACCTGAGACGCACACGGCAAGTTACTGGGGAAGTGGGGATCGTTTATAACCTGGATCACTGCACATGTCCATCTGATTCTCCAGCACACACACTGCACACTGTATTTAATTGTTGTAAAATAAATGAACAATTTAATGCGAACGGTTGTATGAGCGTGATGAATTCATTTGGCAGTCACTTTCACCGGAGAGAGTTTATTGATCCTGCGCGCCGCGCTCATCGCTTGCAACATCACACACTCGTATTTAATTCATAGCATTTGGCTCGGTAATGTAACAGTGACATCTGTCCTCGTGATGCTTTGTAAACGGCGTAGTTCCAGATCGAAACGCGTATGATTGGTGTCGATTCTCTTTCATCTTTCCGCTGTCAATCATGATGACGCAGCGCTGTCAGTCATCCGGCGGTTGTTTGATGTGTTGTGTTGTGCTGTGGTTTGATGATCGGAGATGTTTAGCTGCAGTGGGTCTGTGATGGCTGGTGCTGTGGGTGTGGTTCTGCCCGCCCGGTGCTGATGAAGACTGCCTCTGTGTCTCTGGATGCACTGCTTACTGGGTTTCCACGGTGATGGGAAAACTGGAAATATAACGCGGAATTGTGGAATCGTTATTTCCAGGCCTTGAAAAGTTATGAGAATGTCTGGAGGCTATGGATATATATATATTTTTCTTGTTATGCTCAGCTTCAGAATAGGGAAGAATGGGGCTAGTTGTCACACTAGGTCTAGCCTGTATGTATGTGTTTTTTTTCTTCATTGGTTTATATCTTGGTTTCAAATTCCCAGTTCAAAACCTTCTTTTAAATTGAATATTTTTGTAAATTATGTTTATCCCATCATATTTTTGATCATCATTTAGCTGTTACGCATCAAGTGTGCATGATAAAATTACATAATCGCTGGTAATATCTGTTTGTTAATTTTAGTAATTTTAGTATTTTGCTGTTTTAAAATCATTTTGTGATTCATCATTTTTGTTTGATTATGTTTAAATGCTGGTCTGTAGCCAGTTTCTGACATTTGTGCTTGTTGGGTTTATTTAAATGAATAGTCTCAATCAGGGGAGAAATATGCACAGATCAACCACCGAAACTCTTCTAAACAAAGATGTCAGTGGATTTTGTGAGAGGACAACAAAGGGACCTTTCCACTATATGAAGCATTAGTAATGACTGATATTTTGTCCAGAAGCGACAATTTAAAGTTAAAATGCCATAATGATTTGTTTCTTACAAACATGTGAATTGATGCACTGGAGTCATGTTATTTCAAATAAAATAAAATATCTTTATTGTCACACATAATGTACACAAGTGTACTGATGATGCAATTCTTAGGTACAAGACTGTGCCATGGCAGTACAAGCAACAAGATATGGAACATTTACAATATACATAAACAACAATATACACACTTTACACAATATACACATTTGCACAATATACTATAAACAATTTTACACAATATACAATACACACATTTCCATAATATACACATAGTAAACTATATTCTCAAGAGACTTATAGATGTATGTATATCTTTTAAATATGACTTACAGTGATGTATACTGTTAGTGTTTTACTGTGAAGTTCAGTGCAGTAGTTTGTTAGTGCAGAAGAGAGGATGGAGCTGCATGTGTTCTGTGCTATGCAGTCATTGCAGTGTGAGACATGCTACAGTGCTGTCAGAGTCAGTGTTTCTGGTGTAGATGGAATCCAGTGTAAGGGGTGGGTGAGTATCATTTGCTATCTGGAGTTCAGCAGTCTGATGGCCTGCGAGAAGAAGCTGTCTCTCATTCTGCTGGTTCGGGTCCTGATGCTGCGGTACCGTCTGCCTGATGGTAGCAGCGAGAAGAGTTCATGGCTCGGGTGGCAGGAGTCTCTGATGATCTTCCGTGCTTTCCTCACACATCGCTGGGTGTAGATGTCCTGGAGGGAGGGAAGCTCACCTCTGACGATGCGCTGGGCCGTCTGAACTATTCTATGCAGGGCTTTCCATTTGAGAGCGGTGCAGTTCCCGTACTAGGCGGTGATGCAGCCAGTTAGGATGCTCTCCACAGTGCAACTGTAGAACTGTCTGAGGATTTTTGAGCTCAGACCAAATTTCTTCAGTCGCCTGAGGAAGAAGAGATGTTGGTGGGCCTTCCTCACTACTGACTGTGTGTAGTCCAGGTGAGGTCCACGGTGATGTTTACGCCGAGGAACTTGAAGCTGCTGACCCGCTCCACTGGAGTCCCGTCGATGGTGATGGGGGGTGCTTACTGGTCCACCTCCTGAAATCCACCACCAGCTTTTTGGTCTTACTGATGTTTAGAGAGAGGTTGTTGTTGTGGCACCAGTTAGTCAGGGTGTGCACCTCTTCTCTGTAAGCTGATTCATCACCGTCGGTGATCAGACCTACCACCGTTGTGTCATATGCAAATTTGACGATCACGTTGGAGCTGTGCATGGCTACACAGTCATGCATGTACAGGGGGTACAGGAGAGGGCTGAGAACACAGCCCTGAGGGGCTCCAGTGTTGAGGGTCAGCGGGAAGGAGATGTTGCTGCCTACTCTGACCATCTACCGTCTGCCTGTCAGATAAACCAGGATCCAGCTTCACAGAGAATTGTTCAGACCTAGAGCCCGGAGTTTCACTACAAGCTTAGAAAGCACTATGGTATTAAATGCTGAACTGTAGTCAACAAACAGCATTCTCACATATGTGTTCCTCTTGTCAAGATGGGAAAGATTAGTGTGCAGGGTGAAGGCAATTGCATCGTCAGTGGAGCAGTTATTGCGGTAGGCAAACTGCAGTGGGTCGAGTGATGCTGGTAATACAGAGCAGATGTGATCTCTGATAAGCTTCTCAAAGTACTTACTAATGATGGGAGTCAGAGCAACATGGTGCCAGTCATTCAAGCAAGAAACTTTGGGTGTCTTTTTTATTGGCACAATGGTGGATGTTTTGAAACATTGGGGGACAACAGACAGGGAAATGGAGAGGTTAAAAATGTCCGTGAAGACTCCAGCTAGTTGGTGAGCGCATGTTTTAAAGAACACGGCCAGGAATGCCGTCTAGACCTGTGTCTTTGCGGATATTCACGCGCCGGAGCGATCGGGTAACTTCGGAATTTACTTGTGGAATATTGTGATGTTTCTATCAGCTGTTTGGACACACATTCTGACGGCACCCATTCACTGCAGTGGATCCATTGGTGAGCAAGTGTAAGTACATTTCTCCATATCTGTTCCGATGAACAAAAAAACAAATTTACATCTTTGGCATGTGGGCGCACATTTTACGCAAATTTTCATTTTTGAGTAAACCATTTCTTTGCATATTTTTCTCTCCAAGAACTATAATGGTTGGGTATAATGTGAATTTGATAAACCCACACTGACCAGACCAGGACTGCATATCTGAATTACAATTGCTTCTCAAGCAGGATGGCATTTTTTTTTAGCCATTCAATCCTGTTCTGCATATTTATCGAAATCTTTCACCACATAGACTGAAATTGTTTAATCTACTTATACTCTAACGTTACGCAGATGGAGGCTTAATGGCAGGTTTTAAGAGAAAGATTCAACTGTGTTCTCAGGACAAAAGTCATTTTTGTAAACGTCACATAAGGGCAAGTTGTTAAATGTGTTACTTTTGTTATACAATTTACTACCTCTTTTTTGAAGCCAGAACACTGGTTTAATATTTCTATTTGTTGCCTTCTATAGCCTATATTTGAAATTAAATAAGTACTTGTTTTGTAATTATAGGGAAAAATGTAATTTAACATTTTTTATTAATTAGTTATTTAAATGTATTTTATCTTTTTATGTAAGAGTTACTTACCCTCACAAAAAAGAAAAAAAGGTACAATATCACTTTATATGAGTCTTTAACTTTCAGATGGTACTACTAACTAATGGGTACTAATATGTACCGTTCTAATATGCGTTTTTTAGGGGTAAATAATATACAATGGTGACAGCTTTTGTACCTTTTTTCCGAGAGTGTGCAGTGCTGTAATAAATAAGCTATACATATAATATTATGGTGATTACCCTGGAATTTTGTCTGATTAATGGAGCATTTAAATGTGGTTGACCTGGGCTGCGTTTCCCAAAAGCTTTGTAAGTCTAAGTTGGTCATAGCTCCATTGGTGGCAATGGGTTTACGATGTACTTAGGCTTACAATGCTTTTGGGAAACGTAGACCTGGTTGATTATGTCTGACTGTCAAATGCAGGTCTATAGCCAGCTCTGGAGTTACTGTTGTGTGTGTTGGGTTTCTCTGTGGTTCCTTATTTGATTACATTTTGCTGGGTGGCTTTAATAAGATCCCGGACCTTGCACATTACTGTCACAACCCCCCTTGCCAAACACACTGTAGCATTTACATTGGCAACATAGCTGTTACGCCCTAACAGAACTTCCCTTAGCGATTGAAACCTGTCCAGCATCTGTATAGAGCTCTTTTACCGCATAGACTGAACATTTGAATCTGCTTACTCTAACTCTAAACTGAGAAAGGTTTAAAGAAAGAGACAGCGTATCTCCATAGGACAGTCTTGTATGGTCACATGACCAGCGAGCAGCTTCATTCATTTGAATATGCTGAGATAACACTGTTGTTTTATTCCCCACTGGTTTAGATTACAACTTTATGTAGGTTTTTAAGATATCAAGGCACTAAAAGTTTCAAAGGTCAGCAGAAATGTTGAACAAGGTAGAATTGTAATCGCTTTCATTCTGTGTCCTCTGGTTGTGGTTTGCTTCAGTGAGTTTGGTTTGTTTTCCTAGGGTGAGGCATTTGTAAATTTGTTTTGCTTATGCACTATTGGCCTGTATGGAATGTATATGGCCCAAAAATGTATAAACACTTATGTCAGACTTTCAAATTAAAATGTATTGTTTGTGGTTGTAATTATGCAAATGCCACTTGGTTTGCTATTTTAATGGAATGCAATTAAACTTTCATGTGTGTTTTAAGTGTCCAGGGGCCGCTGTAACTGCCAGTGTTACTTATTGATATACATTACAGTTTTTATCAAATATTTTAATAATCTTTTAATTTTCAGTTTCAATTTGAATTTAAATTCAACTTCAACTTATTTAATTGAATTACCAAGGCAACATTTGTTATTTTTTATAGTTTCATTTTAGTTGTTTAGTTGAACTTTTATCTAATATTTATTTTATTTTAGCTTCATTTTAGCAAACAACATGTTTTTAATAGTTTTAGTTTTTGTTAACAATGATAACTCTACACTACCTGAAATACAAAGTTTAAATACCGTATTTACAAGCGCCTCTCTCTTCTCTCTGTGTTTTTTTTTTAAGATAAAGATTTTGGAGTCTTCCTGTATTTGACTATTACCTACCTAAAGTGGTTGTATTTTTTATTATTATATTTTTTTTCCTTTCAAGTTTTTATAGTGAACTTGACTTTGATGTTTCCCATAAACTTGCAGTATCTGTAGACTGGCAGTAAACTCTTGTGACTGGCTGGACATCTGGGAACCGTGTGTGTGTGTGTGTGTGTGTGTGTGTGTGTGTGTGTGTGTGCGTGTGTGTGTGTGTGTGCGTGCGTGCGTGTGCATGTGTGCAGGATATATTTAGCAAATGTTCAACTCATGCAAATGTTCATGATTTCATAAACCCCTGGTTTGCTGTCATTTTGCTTAAGGAAAAATTCAATAACATTTTGTAACAGATGACGTAATTGTGAAATGTCATTAACACTCATTTTCTCCAAGAAAACGGAATTACAATTCAGACCTAGATGTGTTTCAGTGTGTTGTAGACCATATAACGAGTCACAGTAGTTTGGTATTTTTCTGTTTCTTTGCTGTGCTGTTGTTCATTCTCTAGATAAGAGAGACATTGGCGTCTCAATCTCTATGTTAGAGAGCAGTGGAGCTTTTGTGTGTCTGTATTCTTGATGTCATTTTTTATGTTACAAATATGTCAAGGTAAACATCTTAACTTAAGGTTAATTAAGTTGCATGGCTATTCTTTTAGTCGCTTATAAAGTAGTTTAAAAAGCTCGCCTAACCTGATGCTCTGTCTTTGGCATACTTTTTTTTATCTTATTACATTTTTTTATTTTGATGCAGTGCTAGTATTAGCTAAATTTGCTATACTGTGTTGTAAACAGTGTTGAAGCAAATATTGCTTTTTAAAATATGTAACAAAGGGGAACTTATTTAAAGTAGCTCAGTGTGTTCAGGAATTTATAGTGGTCATAAAGTTAGAATTGTTTAATATTGTTTAAATATTATAACAAAATATAATAATACAAAACTGAATTATATATAGTTGCAATCAAATCCTGCAAGACATTTTTCTGCCGAGAACAGAATTCTATGAAAACAGTTAATCAAAGGCATCAGTTAAATATTACTATAAGACGTTTATTAATACATTTGATTTGAGAACATTTGAGAATGTAAAGTTGATGAAAAAAATAATAATAATATTAATCAAATTGAACATAATTATTCAACCCCCAAATTTTGTTCAGAATCTTTTATTCTTTATAATATTTAATAAACGCTGTCTGTAAGTTCTCAGAAACTACTGCAATCTTGGCCCATTGAAAAGCTTCCAGATCACTGAGAGTGATAATCTTTATTTTTTTCATTGCCACGGCTTTCTTTAAATTGCACCAAATATTTTAAATAAGATTTAAATGTAAAGACTGAAAAGGCCATATAAGAACATTATATGACCAATCACTGAACCAAGATTTGGATGTATACTGTGGGATGGCTGTCCTGCAGGAAAGTCTATTGATCATCATGCTTTAGTCTCTCCACCGAAGGCATCACAATATTTGTCAAAATGGCCTGATACTTAAAAAAAATCCAAGAATGGCCCAACTTCATGTTTGACTATGGAAATATGTCCTTCTGCTCCTAAGCTTTGCGTTTCTTGCCGGCACACCGCTGATGCATGGATTCAAATCGTTTCAACTGGGTCACATTACTCTAAAAACATTCTTTCAGAACTCCAGAGGTCTATCCAAATAATGTTTAGCATATTCAAGCCAGCATGTTTTAGCATGTTCTTCTTGGTCAAAAGTTGCATTTGGCGAGTTGTCCTGACATGAAGGCCAAGCTCGTATAGTGTTTATACTCTACATTGGAATGTTGCTTCCTCTTTTCGTCAGGACATCTTGCAAGTCTTTGGAAGTAAATTGAGGGTTTTTACAGTTACATACATGTTAAATATCTTGTACCTACAGGCAAAAGAGTGATAACACAAGGTATACCTGAAGTGTATGTACATGTAAAAAATAAAAAACATGGCAGTACTTAACAGTAGTACATTCGTGGTAATTAGTTTGTACATACAGACAAGTATGGGTAATAATGGTCACTTACAGGTAGTGCCCGTACATCGTAATTAATTAGATACTTTACTGTACTTACTAATGTATATACATGGCAAATATGTAGTACTTATGGACAAGTGGGTACAAACAGGTACGCCCTTACAGTATCAGTATGTGGTAACTAATAAGGCACATTACTATACTTACTGATGGTATATACATGGTAAATGGTTAGCACCTACAGAAAAATTTGGTATTATATTGCAACAAACAAGACATACTGTACTTGGTATACACGTGGTAAATATGTAGTACTTACAAATAAGTGTGTGTGATAACAGTCACTTTCAGCTAGTGTCAGTATATGGTAACTAATAAAACACATTACTATACTTACAAATGGTATATATGTAACCCCCCCAACACGGGTCCGCACCAGCTCACCGAGCGGGTTGCGAACCCGGGACTCCGGCGCGGGAGGCGGGCGCTCTAACAAGGAACGCCAAAGGCTACAGCCTCTAGCGTCAGTCGCTAGAGCGCCTCTTTTGAGGTCAGGAGAGGTCATAGTGAGGTTTACACACAGCCCTTACTGGCATACATCCGTTACACTCACCCCTAAACCTCACTCCCGTCCGGGTCACGGCACCAATGTAACACCCCCTCCCAGGTCCGCATCGTCCAAACTCGTATCTAGTGCCGAGCGGCACTAGATACGAGCCCTTACGAGCCCCTACACAGCCCTTACTGGCATACATCCGTTACATATACATGGTAATTATGTAGCACCTACGGAAAAAATGTAGTATTATGTGGTAATAAACAAGACACATACTGTACTTGGTGTATACGGTACACTTGGTAAGTCCTAACCTTACCTAATACAAAGAGGACTGTTTGTAATTTGCTTGTGTAGGACTGTTAATGCTAAATTGCTCTCCACAACAGTGCTTACAAAGGTTGAAGAACTGGTAGTAACACGGCAATAACTGTGCAGCACTGCATAGTGTTAATACTTAGCAGGAACAGTCCTTTTAAGTAGGGATTTTGACACATGACAGCCAGGAGTTACAAGTGCAAATATGAGTCTGGTAGCTACTATAACTCAATAAAATCTGTCCACACACATAATTATTAGGAATGTGCATAATCAAAAATCCCTATTGGACCAATTAGTTAAGAGAATCAGTGTCGTTAAAGATTAGGCAAGCTAACTGCAATGGCACCTACCATTAATTACTCAATAAGTACCTTGGTCCATGTTTATACCCCCCAACTTGAGTACCGCATATCTTATTCTGTACATTAACTAATGAGTACTACAGCAGTACGTGTGGAGTATGTGGAAATAGGACTGTAAAATAAAGTGCACCATTTTATGGTTTTACACAGGAATTACCAGTCCTTCGAACTCTGTAAGAACGGTTGTGGAGAGCAATTTAGCATTAACAGTCCTACACAAGCAATTGAAAAACAGTCCTATTTTTATTAGGTAAGGTTAGGACTTACCAAGTGTACCGTATACACCAAGTACAGTAGGTGTCTTGTTTGTTAACACATTTTTTCTGTAGGTGCTACACATTTACCGTGTATATAACATCAGTAAGTATAGTAATGTGCCTTATTAGTTACCACATGCTGATACTGTAAGGATGTGCTATTTGTACCCACTTGTCCATGAGTACTACATATTTTCCATGTATATACATTAGTAAGTACAGTAAAGTATCTAATTAATTACGATGTACGGCACTACCTGTAAGTGACCATTATTACCCATACTTGTCTGTATGTACAAACTAATTACCATGCATGTATGACTGTTAAGTTTCGTATTTGTTACATGTACATACACTTCAGGTACACATAATGTAAAATAAAGTGCTACCCTTCATTCTCTATAGCTTTTTGCCACTCAGCTTCAGCTCATTCTTGGGCTAAATTTGTTTACAATTTCCAACGACTTGTGTTTTAACAGTTTTGTGCCCTATCATAAAAACAAGAGACTTAAAACAGCAATGATGAATAGGGGTTGAGTAATTATGGCATTGCTTTATTACAAAAAAAGTAATGTAACTAAACAATATTACATTATATAATGCCATTATCACCTTTAAAATGCCTTAAAACTGTTACAGATGCACATAAAAAAACTCTGGATCTTCAGAAAAACTTACATTTGAAAAATTATTACAGTATATAATTGTGTAATAATTTTGATTGCTAGCGTATAAGGTGTACATATATGTCACTCAAAAAAGCTATAGCAGGGTGATACATTTTTTTGGCCTAAAGGGCCATTAGTACCTTATTATTAGATAAATGGTACATATTAGTTCCTTTTGAAAGATGGGACTAGTTAAAACACTAGCAGGCAGTCTGAACTAGGGGCCTAACTGAGCAAGCAGAAAAAAAACGGCAGCCATCCTAAAACTATATAAAAAAAAAAAAAAAAAAATTGTAATTGGAGATAATATAATATTACTAACATAAAAGGTAATTTTAGTGTACTTAAAGAGACACTTTAATGACACACACACACACACACACACACACACACACACACACACACACACACACACACACACACACACACACACACACACACACACACACACCAACAACAACAACAACACCAACACCAACAATACACAGTGGTAGGTTGACCACTATTTTTGGTCACATAGTGAGTGTTGCATCTGTTGTCACGTAATACCGTGAGACCCCACTAGATGGAGGCACAAACATGCAAAATACATTGGAGCCAAATTCCAGTGAACAAATGGCACATGTGAGTGTTCAGATCAGTGTGTGTAAGATTGTTTGTGTTGACTGTAGTCTGTGAGCATGTGTAAGGGCAACACCCTCGCTCTTACTGAGTGGAACAACTGTGTGTGCAGGCACTTTGAATGTTGACCGACCCTTTCTTTTTCCAGCAGGAGAAGAGGAAGATGCTGGTGACATTGTGGTCGATTTCCAGTGTTACAAAAGGTTTAGAGTGAGATTTGATTGTGGAAGTGTGGATTTGACTGGTAAATCATCATTTGGGGAGGATGGCTGCTACTACACCCACTTCGGCCCCGCCTCCCAAAAAGAGCAGAGGAAAACAGGAAATGGAAACTCTGCAGACAGTCAATGAAGAGCTGAGGAGCCGATTGAGTGACTTGCAAAATGAACTGCAACAGGAAAGAGGCAAGGTACGCCCATCTATATGTATGGCTTTGTTCTCATTACACCCAATCTGATTTTGTGCACTAGTAGTATTTCAAAACATACAAGCATATATAAAAATATTTGGACATAATATAATATTAATAACATAAAAGGCCATTTAAGTGTATTTAAAGAGACATTTTCATGACACTTAAGTACACTTTTAAAAGGTGCACTTTGTAATTATGTCAAATTAAATGTTTGTAAAATATGTAATGATATTCCAAAATACATTTCTAGTTAACATAATTTAAATGTACTAATTGCAACTTCAACATTACACATGTATAATATATTTAATTAAAATATATTTAAATACATGACACACATTTCAATATAAAGGACAACAAGGCATATTTTAGAATTATGAATTTGCATATAAAGATGTACTTAAGTCCTAATTAAGTGGGTCAAAATAGCAATATGCAATTACAGTATGTGTGCAAAAGCATTAAAAAAATATGTGCAAATGCAAACTGAATGTAAAGTATTTCTGTAGTAAGTACATATAAGTAAAAGTATGTTTACTTATTTAAAAAAATATATATTTGTTAGTATCCAGTACATCATGGCTTAAGTATCAGTACAATACCAGGAGAGAGAATCCATTATTTGTGAAAATAGAGGACTGGAAAGCTGGACATTTGTGCAATGTTTTTTTATGACATCTCAGTGTGATCTAGAAAGCATAATCTGGAGCTATTAATGTTTTTCAGATATGGAAGCATCCATAATTGCTGACAAATTTCCGCATTCACTATTTACTAGTGTATTTTAAATAGTTCACTATATGAAAACTGAGTGATGAATTTACATTCGACATGTCTGCGTTTCTCAATGAGGAAAAGTAAATAAAAAACGGTCAGACTGAATCACATTTCTTAAAACCCATGTTGTAAGACTGCAGTCAGGCTGTAAATCACACAAAAGTAATTTAAATACGATTTGCATGCATTCTTGCTGTTCAGGCTACAAACATCTAAACCCATTCAGAAGATTTATCCTCTCATGAATCATATATCCCAAAAATCCATCACCAGTCTGAGCTGTAATTTGTGCCAGTGATTACTTTATGGCCATAATGAATAGAAGAGAAAGCAGGCACATCCTCTGGAAGCGTCAAACAATGGGACAGTTTAACGCTGCTGGAAAGCCAGGATAAATGTGACAGTTTATGGAGTCAAAGGGAATTATTTCACAGAATCAAATGATGCCAACATTGATTTAGACCTGGTCAAATAAATGAAATCAATGTTTTTACACAGAGCTTAATGCAAAACCAGTATGGTACATTGAATTCCTTCTAGCTCATTGCTTGGTCACTACATGTTGTCCCTCTCTCTAAACCATTATAAAACCCTGAAGATTATAAAATATTGATGGAATAAAAAGACATTTGCTAATGGTGGAAACAAAGTGAAGAGAATACGTGGCAGGGCCAAAAAGCTAGGCACAAATCCGGTCAGTAAATTTAGAGGATGGAGGTCTGAGAGAATGATGTCAAGTCACCTATATATATAGCACTTTTAACAATACAGATTGTGTCAAAGCACTTAACAGTATCAAATTTGAGGATAGAGTGCCAGAAATGTATAATAATAAGATTAAAACTCAATTTTCAGTTAAAGGCATCTCATTATTGAATTCAGAGATGTCCTTGTCTAGCTTATTTTAGTTTAAATAGTATCTGTGAAATCAAACCGATGATAATCGCTAGTCTCCCCAACTGAGCAAGCCAAAGGCGACAGTGGCGAGGAACCAAAACTCCCTCTGTGACAGAACGGAGAAAAAACATGGGAGAAACCAGGCTCAGTTCTCCTTTGGCCAGGAGATTATTGTTTATTTATTGTTTACTTATTGTTTTAATAAAAATTTAAATGTATAAATGTGTTATATTTCTATTTTTATATTGTTGCCATTTCTAACACTAATAGTATTATATAGTTTTTATTAAGGTGTTTTATTATATTTTAACCCTTTACGATATTAAAGGGTTATTTTAATACGTTATTTTAAGTTTTATTGTATTTTTAGTCGAGGTCTTCACTGGGGATATGTCCCTGGTGCTCATCCAGGTGTCCCAGCCTCTGCTTACGATCCTGGCTGCAGACATCATCTCCCGGTGCCAATCCACCATCTGATCCGGACACGGACACGGACTGAGAAATAGAATAAGAAAGAAACAGACAAATATTAGTGTAGATGCCATTCTTCTTACCAGTGCTTGAAGTGGGCCGGTATACACCGGTATGCAGTACCGGCACGTCTATAGTTTAGCCTTTAGAGTACCTGCACTTTTTTGTGCATACCGGCACTTCTGACATGTTGCCGGCACATTTACATTTACATTTAGTCATTTAGCAGACGCTTTTATCCAAAGCGACTTACAATTGGGGAGTACATAAAGCGATTAATCTTGAAGAGGCAAACATACAGAGGAAGTGCCAATAACACCAAGTCTCAGGCATTGTTCAAATAAGTACAAGCTAGCAAGAGAAGGAGAGAAAGATAAAGAGAAAGATGAAGATTTTTAAAAAGTGAAAGTTTTTTTTTTTTTCAAGTAGTCAAGTAGAGTTGAAAGAGAGGAGTTTTCAGGTGTTGCATGAAAATTGACAGGGATCCAGCAGTCCGGATGGGAGATCATTCCACCGGCCAGGAACGGTGAAAGAGAATGTTCTGGAGTGTGATTTTGAGCCTCTCTGTGATGGTACCACGAGGCGTCGCTCACTAGCAGATCTCAGACTTCTGGAGGGGTTGTAAATAGTGATCGTAATAGTGAGTGGAAGTAGGTGGGTGCTGAGTCTGTGGTTGTTCTATATGCAAGCATCAGTGTCTTGAACTGGATGCGAGCTGCAACTGGTAGCCAGTACAAGGAGACAAAGAGAGGTGCAACATGGGCTCTTTTGGGCTCGTTGAAGACCAGTCGTGCCGCTGCATTCTGAATCATTTGTAGAGGTTTGATTGTGTTTGATGGAAGTCCAGCTAGAAGAGCAAGTGACAAGGGCCTGGACAAGAAGTTGTGCAGCATGCTCTGTCAGAAAGGGCCTGATCTACACCAAGATTTCTGACCGAAGCTGATGGGGTAATTGTTGATGAACCTAACTGAATCGTGAAATCATGCTGTTGAGTTGGAGTTGCAGGGAAGACAAGAAGCTCAGTCTTTGCCAGGTTGAGCTGTAGATGGTGTTCTTTCATCCATGCCGAGATGTCCGCCAGGCAGCCTGAGATCCGTGCAGCTACCGTTGGATCATCTGGTCAAAATGAGAGATAGAGCTGTGTGTCATCTGCATAGAAATGGTAGGAGAAGCCATGTGCCTGTATGATGGGAGCCAGTGATGTAGTGTATGTGGAGAAGAGGAGGGGTCCAAGAACCGATCCCTGGAGAACCCCAGTGACCAATTGATGTGCTTTGGATACCTCCCCTCCCCAGGCCACCCTGAAAGACCGACCAGTGAGATAGGATTCAAACCAGCGAAGTGGAATCCCAGTGTAGGAGAGGAGAGAATTAAATGTTCTGAAGAGATTACGCATATCTGGAGCATTGTTGATCTTGTTATGGAAATGTGACGATTTGGCAGTGTGGACTTCAGCGGAGAAAGATGAAAAAGCAGATTGATACATACTCAGGTCCGACGGCTCGTTTGATTTTCGCCATTTCTCTCTGCCGCTCGGAGTCTGGTCCGATGTTCACGAAGAACATCAGATAACCATGGGTTAGAAGGGGCAGTTCATGCTGGCCTGGAGGAGAGAGGACAAATGTCATCTAGACAAGTGGTTAAAGTAGAGCATAAAGTATCAGTAGCAGCATTCACATCCAGAGATGAGAAATGGGTAGGTGAGGGAAGAGAGGAGGATACTACAGAGGAAAGATGTGAGGGAGAAAGGGACTGTAGGTTTCGTCTAAAAGTAACCGATAAGGGGGTTGGTGGCACCCGGGTACAATAGGGCTGTAACGATACACCAAACCCACGATTCGGTTCGTATCACGATTTTTGACCCATGATTCGGTTCGTATCACGATTTTTTCGTGGGGGGTGGGAGAAAAAAAAAGAGATTTTTTTAAACAATATTTTTTATTAAATAACATTTGAAAAATCTTTATAAACTGAACACCAAAGAACAAGATTAACTATGCAAATTATTAACAATATAAATAGCCATATATAAAATAAATAAATAGCCAAAGCTATAACACTTCTGTTTTCTTTGTAACAAAATACTGTTGAAAAACAAACAGAACTAAACTCCATTGTGGAGATGATTCGAGCATGTTAAAAATTCTTCTTCAATCAAGTTCCCCTTTATGGGAATTTCGAACTGCGTCCCCTAGGGGTCGCTACGGGGAGCGCCTTCAGCGTGACTCGTGTCTGAAGATACATATGTAAAAACACCATCCGTTGGCCGGCGACAGCCCATGACGTCACTACTGGCGCGACCACAATATAAGGACCGCCGGGAGAATACATCACCCTCTTCTTCGTCTTCACTGACTGGTCTGTTTGAAGAAACGTGCATTCTGGTAGGAATACAGTTTTCCTTTATTATCATGGCGAGCACTAGCAAGGCGTTCAATAAGTGTGTGGATCCGTGTCCTCGTTATTTGCGATGACACACACAATCTTCGTCTTTTGTTTGGGCAAGGAGCACGACGCGATGTCCTTGAGGGGAAAATCTGTGTGCAACTAGCTCAACTTTGCAAGCAGGCGTCACATGATTGGAAAGGTAGTCACGGGTGTGTCGCGATTCTCCCTTATCACACCGCACAGGATCGTGGATCTGAGTGTCGCGATTTCGGGTTTCATATCGCGTATCGTTACAGCCCTAATGAACAAGTATTAAAGACACTCACAAGCTGACGTCCGTTTCTTCTGGTGACTAATCGGTTTCTCCCAACTTAAAGCAACAATCAAGCAGTTTAAATACTTTCACAGTTGCTGTGAACGGCTTCTGATTAGCCCAGCCAATAAGCCTAACAGAGTGCTAATAGCTCGAGACGAAACTAACACCTTGCCCAAGGAGCAATGGAGGCGCAAATGATTATAATTACCAGTAAGTGCAATCAAAACTATAAACCAACGAAAATGCAGACTACAAATAGGTAGGAAACAAAATATTCCTTCCTAGCAGCAAGTAAATAATTTAAACAACAGATCTATGAACAAGTATTAAAGACACTCACAAGCTGACGTCCGTTTCTTCTGGTGACTAATCGGCTTCTCCCAGTACTCAGAGTAAAATCGTCAGGGTCTGGGTGATTAGGCTATATTATCCTATATATGATTAGAAATTATATAGAAACTATGTAAAGCACACTACCCAGGGAGGATCACCTCTCATCTTGACCCATCCTGTGAATGAACGTAAGCAGAGTCGGTCTACTTCCTTGTGTGGTGTCAGGAGAGACGTGTGGAGTTGTAGAATAATAATTAATTATTGATTATTAATTTGAATCAGTACTTTATAACGAAAATCATATCTTAAAATGAAAAGAAGCAGGCTTTTGCAATCACATCATTTTAAACCATAAACTGCTGAAAGTCCAAGGATCCAGTGAACGAAGGATCCACTGCTTCTTACAATGTAACAAGTACATTGTGTGTTATGGGAAGTGTTCCCAGTTCTGGTTGACCTAACTAATGCAGCCTAACAATCCTTTAACAGATTTGAATATTAGAAGTGCATTAGTGTGTTAAGTGTATGCCAGGTTAAAGAGATAACTGACATAGTGGGTCTGCCTCCCGAACAGTGTTAGGTAGATTGTTCCAAGAAGCAGGGTTTTGCAATCACATCATTTTAAACCATAAACTGCTGAAAGTCCAAGGATCCAGTGAACTAAGGATCCACTGCTTTGCTAATGTAACAAGTACATTAATAATAATGTGATAAGATAACATTGATCATAATGTGATAAGAGCTCGCTAAGTACTGAGGAGCTACGCTATTTAGGGCTTTATAAATAAATAATGGACATTTTTATAGTCAAAATACGTTTTCTAATTATGCCCTACTTTACACAAGGCAAGTTATTTGCCTTAATACATTTCACTCACAATGGTAATTCAAGGTGTTACACATTAGCATATTAAGTACATTTTAAAATAATTTGAGAACATAAAATTAAATACTTGACTATCTATCTGACAGAGCTTGAAAGGGGTGATGTAGAGCTAAAATAATATGACTGATAGGAAAAAATAAGCATGTGAATGTTTAAATAAGTGTGTCTACAAAAATACCTTGCACAAATGCGCAATTCCATTATGTGTATTTTTACTAGAAACTTTTACTATAAGATCTGTTTACATACATTTTATGTAGGCCTACGGTATTTTTTTATTAACATCTTAAGTAGGGATGCAAATCTCAAATTGTTCGGCCGAAAATAGGGAAAAAAACGCTTTCAGTGTTCGGCTGAATAAGCGAAAAGACCGAATAATTTGTACCGAACAATGACGTTACGCGATCAAATAGAGGCGTGCACTAATGCAGCAAACACGTCTGCAGTGTGGAAGCATTTAAAACTGTCAGAGAGAGAGAGACGCAAACATCATTACAAGCACAAAACACTGACAGCGAGAGACTGCTTAGTGCTGCTTCTCATATCTACGATGAGAAGAGGAAGGGGTGGTTGATTGCTGGTTACTGTGATGATTGAAATCGTGAAATGGATTAGCAAATAAACTACAGAATGTCATGTTTTCTAAAACACGCACGAATGGCATGTATTCAAACACCGCTGCACGAGATTGGCACCAGGGTTCAAAGTCCAAAGCGAGGAAATTCTCATTTGCTCATTTTTATAATTTTTTTTAAAGGCGTGTGACAATGTGATACGTGTGATAAACATCTTCCCAAATTCGTAACGAGATATATCTGAGAAATATCTGCATGCTGTTGTCATCAAACAGAAACACTGATGTCTTCCTGGTTCCTGCATATTTCCACCAAAATAAAAGCTCCATCAACATTCATAAATGTTAGTATTGTAATTTTACTCTTCTGTAAAAAAAAAAAAAAGTAAGAAATTAATAATGATATAAATAATTACCATACAACAGCTGTATTAATACTATAACATTCACCAATAGTGTTCAAATTGGGATCTGTAATATTTTCTAATGTTTTAAAAGAAGTCTCTTCTGCTCAGCAAGGCTGCATTTATTTGTACTGAAAAAAACAAGCCTGATTCAAGGGGGGGATCAAAAATGGCCACAAAATATTATTTTACTAACTTATTAATTGTAAGTTAAATTGTGCTTTGTTGGTATAATGTCTGATAGGATGTATAAAAATGTTCTGTGTTAAGTAATATTTATTTATTTTTTTTTTTTGTAAAGCAGGACAAAAGCGTAAAAAGCTGATTTTGGCTATTTAATTTATGCAATTGTGAAAGAAATTGCAAAATAGGCCTACATGGGGAGGACCTTTTTGAAAAACCGTGTTCGGTATTCGGCCTTCGGTACTCAGTGTTTCATTTTGTTCAGCTTCGGCCAAGAATTTTCATTTCGGTGCATCCCTAATCTTAAGTTTTGGTCAGAGAAGGAGAATATATTTACTTAAAAAAGCACTTCTGACATGTTTGTCAGCCTTCCTTTTAGGCCTGTGATCAAGGCAAAATGTGACCCTGGACCACAAAACCAGTCTTAAGTCACTGGGGTATATTTGTAGAAATTGCCAACAATACATTGTATGGGTCAAAATTATTTAAGTAAAGATCATGTTCCATGAAGATATTTTGTACATTTCCTACTGTAAATATATTTGATTAGTAATATGTATTGATAAGAGCTTCATTTGGACAAATTTGAAGGCGATTTTCTCAATATTTAGATATTTTTACACCCTCATATTACAGAATCCATTTCAAATAGTTGTATCTGGACCAAATATTGTCCTATCCGAGCAAACCTTGCATCAATGGAAGCTTATTTGTTCAGCTTTCAGATTATGTATAAATCTCATTTTCAAAAAATTGACCCTTATGACTGGTTTTGTGGTCTAAGGTCTCAAATGACAATTATACTCACAGGCTTTCTCCAGTTTTCAGCGCGGCAACTGGGCACTGCTCATGTGCTGATGTTTTGTTCACAATACAAACAACTTTCAGAATCTCAAATCAGACTGGGTTCATTTGGAAAAACAGTGTTTTTAGTCTGGACTTGAATCTGGCTGCATTTGGGGCACATCTGACTTCTGGAAGCTTTTTCCAGCTGCAGACAGCATTATATCTAATTGTTTCATCATGTTTGGAATGAATGCAGGTCTCTGACTCATTCCTGATGAGCTGAGAGGTCTGTCAGACCTGTTAAACTGTTACAATAACACCCTTAAAAAAAAGTATGTTCATTGAAAGTATATATCTGTGTAAATGAATTCGACAGAATATTTTTGCCTTTTTGGAGACATTTATATGTTAAAAACTATAATTGTTTAAATCCATTAATGCCAAAGATTAGTATCTGACATCCAATTGAAAATTCACCCCAGGAGTCTCAATACTTTTTTTAAATACATTATTTTAATAATACTTAGTAATCACAGACTTGAAGAAGCTATGGAAACTCATTGGTGATCTTGTGACATTATGAGAACCTTAATGTGAATGCTAATAGTCACCTTGGTTGGTGTCCTGTGAAATAACCTCGTCTCTCAATCGGTAGGTGGGTAAATTACGGGAGCGTTTGCAAGAGCTACGGTCCCAACGAGAGACTGAGCAGCACAAGCACTCGGTCGCTGTCACTGAACTCCGCGTCAAGCTCCATGAGGAGAAGCAGCGAGAGGTGGTGGCCACACGAGAGAGCCTATCTCGGCAACACGAAACTGAGCTGGCCCGGGCGGCACGGCTCCGTGAGACAGAAATGGCCCGGCTTCAAGCACTGGTGTGTATTTTACGGGACGGAGCCAGCAGCGAGCTACGTAGTGCCCTGAAGGAGGAGGCACGAGAGGAGGCCCGCAGGAGCTACGAGGCAGAGAAACTCAGGCTCACGCAGGAGCTTCATGAGGCGAAGACGTCACGGCGGCAGGTAGAGGAGGCGCTCTCCAATGCTGTGCAGGCGGACAGAGCCAAAGCTGCCGATCTCAGAGTGGCCCATCAAGCTCATCAGGAGGAGATCCACAGAATCAAACGTGAGAGTGAGAGAGAAATCCGGAGACTGGTAAGATGATTCGATGGAGTTATCTAAAACGTCATGGCTGATAGTCCTGCTCCTGTCTCAGGCCCTTGGCTTATTCTGTGTGGATTCTCTGCTTTACACCTTTTGGGGGGAATCAACCTGCAAATATTTATACATACTTATATGATACTTAGTCTCATTACTTATATCAATCAGTCATGAATATGATTCATTTTGAAGGCTTTTATACATTAATATCAATTGAAATAAAATAAAAAATCATACATTTTTATACAGTTTAAAAAAAAGATGTATTGGCCACACCAGAAGCATATTATTTAATATACACCAAATTTGAACACAGTTTATGAACATTACCATTCAAAAGGTGGGGTCAGTAAGTTTTTTTAAACGTTTTTGTTTACTGTGAAATGTTATTAAGATTTAAAATATCAGCTTTTTTATTTGAATTTTTATTTTAATGTTCAGTTTTATGTTCAGTTATTTTATTCAGCTTTCAGCTTCATAACTTCAGTATTCAGTGTCACATGATCCCTTAAGAAATCATCCTAATATGTTGATTTGGTGTTCAAGAAACATTTCTTATCTCGATATTGAAAACAGTTATGCTGCTTCATATTTTTGTGGACACTGTGATACCCTTTTTAGGATTCTATAATGAATTAAAAGTTCAAAATAACAGTATTTATTTAAAATAAAAGAAGTGTATAACATTGTAAATGTCTTTACTGTCAAAAATCTAAATCCTAAAACAAAACTTACTGGCCCCAAACCTTAAAGTTTCTATATCTGTTCATAACTAGGAATTACTTCAATGCTATTTTTGCCATTAGTTCAACAGTTAGACCTGAAGGAAATTTTGTGAAATGGACCACAGATGTATATTTGTGTCAGATGGACGAGTTGAAGAGCAGAGATCGTGTGGTGCAGTCACTGGAAAAAGAGCTGGGAGTGCAGGCGGGACAGACACAGCGTCTGCTGCTGCAGAAGGAGGAGTCAGAGCGGCATTATGGGAGTCCGAAGAGAGAGGTGGCGCCGTCTCTTGGGGAAAACTCAGACTCTGTCAATAATCAGGTTTGTTCTGTTCTGCAATCATAAACGGCTGATAAAAAGCTTTTATGTCATCAGGAACAAAACGCTCATTAGAGCTGGACTAACATGGCAAAGAGCTTTTTCCTGCATGCTGAACTTCACTCCATCACTCACTAAAGTATGTTTATCCATTTATAGGACTTGGATGAGAGGGATTTCAGGAGGTTTCAGCTGAAGATCGCTGAGCTCCAGGCAGTCATCAGGAAATTAGAGGATAGAAACACACTGCTTTCAGATGAGAGAAACGAACTGGTACACACTCTCAACAAACTAAGGACAAAAATCAGATAGGAATTTATATAATAGAATCTTATCTGAGCCATGCACTGTAAAACATCCTGTTAAATTTACAGTACAAATCGCAGATGTGGTTGCTAAAAATTCAGTGTAAAAATACTCACTGACAATATTTCAGTTTTAATAGGATGGAATATTGGTGCCTTTGTATTTTACCATTTTTAACACAGTATTTCATTAAGTGAGAAAATGTTAATATACCAAGCTATCTGATCTACCAAAATGCTTTGTATCTTAAAATGTACTGATAACCAGGTGGTACAATAGAAAGCCACATGATGAATCGTGCTCATTAACATGGCCAGTACTCACTTACAGCTGATGCACATGATACAGACAAAACCCCATCAGGGTAACAGATTACAGGTGCTGGTCATATAGTTGATTTATTTCACTAATTCCATTCAAAAAGTGAAACTTGTATAATGTATACATTCATTCCACACAGACTGATATATTTCAAGTGTTTATTTCTTTTAATTTTGATGATTATAACTGACAACTAATGAAAACCCCAAATTCAGTATCTCAGAAAATTTGAATATTGTGAAAAGGTTCAATATTGAAGACACCTGGTGCCACACTCTAATCAGCTAATTAACTCAAAACACCTGCAAAGGCCTTTAAATGGTCTCTCAGTCTAGTTCTGTAGGCTACACAATCATGGGGAAGACTGCTGACTTGACAGTTGTCCAAAAGACGACCATTGACACCTTGCACAAGGAGGGCAAGACACAAAGGTCATTGCAAAGAGGCTGGCTGTTCACAGAGCTCTGTGTCCAAGCACATTAATAGAGAGGTGAAGGGAAGGAAAAGATGTGGTAGAAAAAAAGTGTACAAGCAATAGGGATAACCGCACCCTGGAGAGGATTGTGAAACAAAACCCATTCAAAAATGTGGGGGAGATTCACAAAGAGTGGACTGCAGCTGGAGTCAGTGCTTCAAGAACCACTACGCACAGATGTATGCAAGACATGGGTTTCAGCTGTCGCATTCCTTGTGTCAAGCCACTCTTGAACAACAGACAGCGTCAGAAGCGTCTCGCCTGGGCTAAAGACAAAAAGGACTGGACTGCTGCTGAGTGGTCCAAAGTTATGTTCTCTGATGAAAGTAAATTTTGCATTTCCTTTGGAAATCAGGGTCCCAGAGTCTGGAGGAAGAGAGGAGAGGCACAGAACCCACGTTGCTTGAGGTCCAGTGTAAAGTTTCCACAGTCAGTGATGGTTTGGGGTGCCATGTCATCTGCTGGTGTTGGTCCACTGTGTTTTCTGAGGTCCAAGGTCAACACAGCCGTATACCAGGAAGTTTTAGAGCACTTCATGCTTCCTGCTGCTGACCAACTTTATGGAGATGCAGATTTCATTTTCCAACAGGACTTGGCACCTGCACACAGTGCCAAAGCTACCAGTACCTGGTTTAAGGACCATGGTATCCCTGTTCTTAATTGGCCAGCAAACTCGCCTGACCTTAACCCCATAGAAAATCTATGGGGTATTGTGAAGAGGAAGATGCGATATGCCAGACCCAAGAGCTGAAGGCACTATCAGAGCAACCTGGGCTCTCATAACACCTGAGCAGTGGCACAGACTGATCGACTCCATGCCACGCCGCATTGCTGCAGTAATTCAGGCAAAAGGAGCCCCAACTAAGTATTGAGTGCTGTACATGCTCATACTTTTCATGTTCATACTTTTCAGTTGGCCAAGATTTCTAAAAATCCTTTCTTTGTATTGGTCTTAAGTAATATTCAAATTTTCTGAGATACTGAATTTGGGGTTTTCATTAGTTGTCACTTATAATCATCAAAATTAAAAGAAATTAACACTTGAAATATATCAGTCTGTGTGGAATGAATGTATACATTATACAAGTTTCACTTTTTGAACGGAATTAGTGAAATAAATCAACTTTTTGATGATATTCTAATTATATGACCAGCACCTGTATAATAAAATAATTCAATAATCATAAACTAAAAAACACAATTTTTGCATTATTGTTAACATAAATATGAAGAAACAAAACTTAAAATATAATCATATGTGGTGTGTCACACAGAGAACTTTGTTTTTCACAGTTGTTTTTTTTTTAATGGAAAATAATAGTTTTTCCTTTTAAAAACATACATTTGATAATATTTTGCAGTAAAATGACATTATGTTAAACCTGTAATAGTGAAATATTTTTGGGAACAATGTTTTGTGATTTTCAACTGGTTTTATATCAAGTACCAAACATTATTTAATGTATTATATATATATATATTATTTAATCTGCATTTTCTCCTCTGTTAATTCATCATAACAATTAATGATTACATTGTTAGTTCTCAAAAGATTTGTATTTTGTGTTGTACAAATCTGTAAGATAATTCTCACACAGTAGGATCCTTTATGACAGCTTCCAAATTATGATTGAAATCCCAATTGGACTTTAGTACAGATGTCTTTGATTCTGTATGTAGCTCAGTCTCTCTCTGTCGTACAGCTGAAACGTGTGCGAGAAACAGATGCAGAGATAAAGCCTCTCGTGGAGAGGAATAAAAGGCTGAATAAAAAGAATGAAGAGCTGCAGCAGACTCTACAGCGCATGGAGGACAAACTGAAGACCCTCAGCAGAGAGAGCGCTGAACAGGTGTGCTGTTAAGGAAAACTGAAAATGATGGGAAATAATGTTGGACAGGACATTGTTTTAATAATCAGGTCTGATTGGCTTAGCTGTTGTTACATCATCAGAAAAGAACCTTTGTTTCAGGTGTAAAGAAAGTTATTAAATCTTGATTTTTTTAAACATTTGTATTAATTTAATTAACATTTGTTATATTTGTACTTTAACACACGATGTTTATAGAGTACACCTCTGTCGCTGTGTTTCCTCAGAAAGAGAAATCGCAGCAGAACTTGCAGCCGGGTGGGCTGAAGAAACACACCTCTCTAACGGACCTGAGTCACGCCCACGAGCAACAGGAAGTCGAGTATCTGCGCTTGCAAATCAGCGAGCAGCGTGGTGTTATTGATGAGCTCGTGCAGGTTTGTTTCTGTCAAACATAAACACACACATGTTGATATTTGCAATTAGAATGTCAAGACTCACGTATGTTAGCTAGTTAGTAGAGGGTTACAGCGCTTGTTATACATTATATACAACACAAAGCTATGCATTTTGAACACTAAGTAGAACATATGTGAATAAATAATAAATCATAATTACAGGCTGTGTTCCAGAGGCACGAGATGGTCATAAAAAGCGCTATATTTAATGAATAAGTGACTAAAGTAAAAAGTTAATTAAATGACGGGAACAAAATGAGAGGTTGGAGTTATACTGTGTCACTGTATAATACATTTTGACTCCTCAACATCCTTATCTTTTGGGAGTACGTGTAAAGTGGTTTCACCTTTGCAACGCAGAAAATAGTGTCTTCTACACATGGCAGGAAGGTCATTTTGCAGATTTGTTACAAACCTAGATAGGCTTGTGCTGGAAATGAAACTGGATTACCGAGGACTCGTTTCAGGCACTTCAGAATCAGTTCTTTCATTTGGGAAAGAAATATCATGTTATGCATTTTGAACACAAACTGCTATAGAACACACTACATGAAAGGTCATTTCTGAAAAGTAATAATAGGTGAACTTTTATGTTTTCAAGATTTCAATGATAAGCACACGCATTTATTTTAATTAATGTACCATTTTGATTTCATGTCATATTTAAATTTATTTCTAGATATATATTCTGTGTCCTTGTCTTTTTTGTTTTTATTTTATAATCTGTGTTTGTGTGTATCTGTGTTTGTGTCAGTGTGTGTGTACTGTGTGTGCTTATTCTCTAATTGGTCTCACCCTGTAATTATTTGTGTTTGGTAATCAGTGCTGTGTCTGTTAATTAGTTTGTTTACTTCATTAAGGCAAAGCCTAATTAGAAATGAATTACTCATCACTCTCATTCTCTCTTCCCCTCCATCATGACTTCTGTTAGCATGCACGCTGATATTACAGTATTCCTAGCAATACATGTATGTGACAATCTTTACATACATTATTATTAATATTTTTAAAGATATTCAAACGTTTTTTAAATACCTTTATTCAGCAAGAGTGCATTAAATTGACAGTTACAGCAATCAGCATATTAGAATGATTTCTAAAAGATCATGTGACACTGACGAGTAATGGCTGCTGAAAGATCTGCTTTGTCATCACAGAAATACATTACATTATAAAATATGTTAAAACAGCTATTTTATATCGCAATAATGTTTCTCAATATTAAGTAAATGCAGCCTTGGTGAGCATAAGAGGCTTTAAAAATATTTGCATAGTAGTGTTTGTTTAACTGTAACACTCATACTCGGGAAGTTGTGGCCTAATGGTAGAGAGTCGGACTCATAATTGAAATGTTGCGAGTTCGAGTTTCGGTCTGGCAGGGATTGTCGGTGGGGAAAGTGAATGTACAGCGCTCTCTCTCCACCCTCAATACCACGACGAGGTGCCCTTGTGCAAGGCACTGAACCTCCAACTGCTCCCCAGCTGCCCACTGCTCCGGGTGTGTGTGTGTGTGTGTGTGTGTGTGTGTGTGTTCACTGCCGTGTGTGCACTTACAGTATGGGTCACCATACTTGGCTGTATGTCACGTCACTTTCACATCACTACTTGACTCACTCCTTAAATGTTCTGCTGGATGAAGATTCTACGTTTTGTGTTTTTGCATTGTATTATTAACTTATTTAATGTGATGTCTGGATGTGCTTTCAGGAACGGGACAGGCTGATAATCAACAAAAAGAACAGGCGAAAAAACATCAAGTTGCCCAGGGTGAGCTGATCTTCTCATTCATAGAATTATATTGAACCATATTTGGAGTCTCTTTGATGGAAGTTTTGCTCTGGTTACCTTCTCGTTTCTTTAAAGCATATGGACAACTGTCACTAAGCAACTGTCTCCTCCGAGGTGTGTGTGTGTGTGTGTGTGTGTGTGTTTCTTCATGTGTGTGCTGATTACATTGGTGCATTAATTGGCCTCTCGAGACCTCTGAGTCAAGCCAAGTTCTTTTTTCTTTCTCATGCTTTCACCAGCTAAACATCACAGTCTCTGATTTCAGTTTTTTTGCCTAGGCGGTTAACGGTTGTGATTTCACTGTCCTTCAGAGTTTGTGTGTGCTTGGGTTTACTTCACTGCACTTTGGACACAAAATTATAAATTTCTTGTAAAGCTAAATCTGACAAAACCTCCGTTGGGAACATTTGAGGATGTCCTGAATTGAAAAAAGAAATAATACTGAATAAATTAAATTATGTTTTATTGTATTCTAAAAATGTTTGAGCATGGGTCACTAGTATATAAAATAATTAATATATAAGATTTTTATGATTAGCTTTCTACTGTATATGGTACTGCATGTTCTCATTTTAACGAAGTAAACCTGTGTGTGTTTGTGGCGCTGTGGGGTGGGGTTTAGTTGTTCGTTCTCAAGAACCGTTGCTATGGAGGTGGAGTCAGTGGACTTTACTATAAATTCACGCAAAAGAGAAACATCAAGACATTACCGTAACACAGGCTTTAACATACATTTGTAATTCTGATTTCCTGTGAACACTGAGGAAGATGATGCTGGTTAAAGAGGTTAAAAGGATATACCGCACTCCATGACAGTTGGATTGGATTAGTTGGATTGAGGAGCACATCCAGTATGCCAGAGTACTTCCTGCTGGTGCTGTATCTCTCCATGTTCCTGTGTCTGTGTGCTCTGGTGTGTCTGTATTTCTCTGGCTGTAAGGAGATGACCTACAAGCACGATGGTAAGAGAGATTGCATAGTGTATTCAAAGGACATCGGCGTGTCAGTTACATACTGTACGGTCCATGAAAATTGGCATTTAAATTTTTTTTTTATTCTGCATTTAGAAACAAGTCACATTGTGTTCACTGCATATGTGGGTAGTAATACAAATAATGTTAACTCCCTTGTTTTGTATTACAGTAATGTACTTAATGTAAGACATTCCTAAAGGTTTAAAAGCAGAAACGGTCAGGGTTATATTTTTGTTAAATCACTCAGATTCATTTTTCCATGGCACTGCTGTTATTGGGTAGGTGAACTTCTTTGTCATGTCTTATCATCATCATTTCTGTGGGTGGATTTTTATCTCTGTAAACAAAAGAAAGGAGAGGCAAACTGTATTGTGCAGATAGTTACAGCATGTTTCTTTTTGGTATAGGCAACTTGCGGATTTTGTCTGCAAGTTAAATTGGACTTTAGTTAGATTAGTAAGTGATTGTATTACACTCATTTAATGTAGATATGTGTATAATATTTAAGCACTGGTTTCTTTCTTTTTCAGAGGCATGTTGTGGAGACATATTTTGGATTTGACGAAGAATCTGTCGACTCTGAAACATCCTCTCTGACATCATATAACACCGACCTCACAGATCACACCCCTGCCACCCCCGAAGAGGATCTTGAAGATGTATGTCATGTAATTCATTATTTTACAAACCTTAATACCTGCACAAAAACGCTCTTGCAGCTCAGCTACACTACCGTTCATAAGTTTGGGGTCAGTACGAATCCCCCCCCTCTTATGTTCACAAAGACTGCATTTACTTTATCAAAAATGCAGTAAAACAGTTATATTGTGAAATATTATTGCAATTTAAAATAACTTTTTTGTATTTTATAATGTAATTTATTCTTGTGAAGGAAAAACTGAATTTTTAGTAGCGATTACTGTTTTCTGTGTCACATGATCCTTTAGAAATAATTATTATATGCTAATTTGTTGCTCAAGACACATTTTTTATTATTATCGATGTTGAAAACAGGTGTGCTGCTTAAAAATGACCATGATGCACTTTTTCAGGATTCTTTGATAAATAAAACATTTAAAAGAACAGCTTTTATTTGAAATGGAAATCTTTTGTAACATTATACTGTAAATGTCTTACTGAAGTTTTTAAAGAAATAAATCAATGCTTTTATTCAGCAATGACACATTAAATTCCAGAAAATGACAGTAAATAAAAAGTACTGACCCTCTTCTGAATGGTAGTGTAAATGCACCAGTGATAATCTTAATCCTGTCTCTTAAATCATATTTGTCTGTGCTGTCCATCAAAGTTCCTGAGAAGAGTACATTGTTGTGGGATTTTTTCAACCCTTGTCAAAATCATTTTTTACTGTGATCTGCTAGAATGTGTCACTTGCTCTGCATGTTTGACATGGATAATACATCAACTAATTTAGCTTATAAAAATAATAAAACATTTATTATTTTTAAGTAAGAAACAGCCTAGCAACAACCCAGTGCAGTTATTTACTGTCCATGAAAATGTAATTGTGAGCAACCACATAGCAATACAGTGAAAACAACTTGGCCACTAGCAGTAACATGACAATCATTAACACCACCCTAACATTTTGATTACCTTCTGTCAGCATAAAACTGTAGTCTGCATATTTACTTCATAAATTTGTCAGCCTGGGAGAGTGTAAACATGGTGTCAAACTACAGTGTTTGTTTAACTCAAAGCATTCATTTGAATTAGACTTGTTATTTGGTCAGATGCAGTCAAGTGTTGTGCTCAAGGGACCATGATGAGGCATCTCCGCAATTCTCTTGTTCATAAGTGGGCCCCGTACCTTCATGTTGTTTACTGAAAGCCAGAGCTAGTTAACGAGGACTGGGATTATAAGCGAGTCATTAACTGCCCCATGAAGACGATCTCATAACAATGTGTTCATTTAATGTTCTCAGCTTCGTCGAATATGCTGTTCAAGATTTTCTTCACAATATGTCATAAAAAATTAGGCACAAGTTTGGTTTGATTTTAGTTTACTGACTGAAAGTGTTGCTTACTGTAAACAGTTGTTTGTTTACAACAGACATTTTATTGTTGCGCAATGTAAACTGGATTATCGCATAGCTGTATAAAGTTGGATATGTATTATATCCAGCTGTACCTGTATATATACCGCATGCTCATGTAAAGCAATATAAAACACATAGACTATAATTAATGTATTATAAACATTAACATCATGATTTCCTGTAATGCATTTGTTGAAACAGTGTGTATTATGAAACAATCCTCTGCACAATCTGACTTTGTTGCAGCCTAGAATTAAACTGCTGGTTTCATCTGAGAACGGCACACTATTTCCCTGTTCAATACTGTAAAGCTGCTTTGACACAGTCTGCATTGTAAAAAGTGCTATATAAATAATGGTGACTTGACTTGACAATGTTTATTGTAAAACGATGTGATTTATGATAATTACAGACACTTTTACAGGAATGTACTTTAATTGTATTAAATATAATGGGCCTTATTTTACACAAGCAGAAGAAATGACTGTGTAAATGCGTTTGAACAATCTGAAATCATGCAACCCAGTCTTACCTGATTCAGTGCTTGGTCTTAAAGGGGTAGTTCACCCAAAAAAGAAAATTGTCTTCGAAAAGATTTTCCCACTGCAGGCAAGCAAAATCATATCCAAAAAATAGATAGCACAATAATAACAGAAATGTGACTGGTTGTCTTTAGTTGTGTTTTTGATTTTCAGGAACTACTTAACTAGCTTTTTCCTTATAATGGTTCACCTATAAATGAAATCATTTTCTCACCCTCTTGTCGGTCCAAACCTGTATGACTTTATTGGAGCTGTATAAACTCCACAAAACCCTTTGTTTACCAAAATTCTTCAAAATATATTATTTTGTGATCACCAGAAGAAAGAAAGTCCTTCAGATTTAGAACAACATGAGAGTGAGCATATGTCTCATTAAATGAGTTTGTATTTTACATGAACAGCTGGGCATTACTTAGCCAGAATTCTCATGAACAAATGTGACAAACAGAAATTGCATTTGTTATTCGTCAGGGCTTTTCCCGTGAGGAGGCAGAGCTGCGATTTCGACAGCTGACGCGAGAGTACCAGGCTCTTCAGCGAGCTTACGCACTTCTGCAGGAGACTGTGGGGCCTCTGGACCCTGAGAGACACTGCAGGGTGAGGGCCCATGACGCCAACCCCACAGACGCATGTTTAACCCCTCCAACACTGGACATTCTGAAGGATCCTTTTCTTACCACTATATATATATATTTTTTTTCTTTCTAATTTTTAGATCTGAATCAAATCACACCAATGTTTAAATAAAGTTTAAATTAACTGAATTCCAAGACCTTTTCAGAATCTCCTTTACCCACATTGAAATACCACTCATCTGTTGATCACAGCCAGCATTGTAGCAAGCATGGCCGAAAATTCCTGCCTCAAAAAAATAAAAAATACACTACCAAAATTTCAAAAATTTGTCATTTGAAATTCTTTTGAAATTCAAAAGAAGCCAATATAGACTGTTTATGCATACATATGCCCTAGGCTGGCTCTTTGATTGGCTCTGTGCTCTGTCCGTCAGACACGGGAGCAGCTGCAGACGGAGCTGATTGGCTGTCAGGCATGGATTGCTGACCTGGAGCGGAGCTTGGCAGAGAAGGGGCAGGTAAATAAGAAAGAGGGCGGGGAGAAGACACCCCTGTCTCCAGTCACATTGGCTTTGCTGCTTGTCTTTCTGACAGCCATGCTTGTGTGCTGGCGCTACAAAGAGAGGATATGGCACCAAATCATGTGACTTCCCCCACAGTATCAGTCATACTGTACAGATGTTCTCAGTCATACTTTACAGTTTTCATTATTTCTGGACATATCCTTTGCTTGACCAGTGCTCTTTGACTTTGCTTTTCCATGTATATTTTAATCAAATCAGTCAGCACAGCTAATTATGGTGTAATCGTTTCATAGTCATGCTATTTGTGCCAGGCCGTCTCCCTTTTATACTATAACATTATTTTCACAGCCTGCCTTAGACACTAGATTTGAGAATTGCAGTATATCCTGTCCACTGAACAAAAATGAAGTGTGTACTAGGGCACAAATATATTGCTGCTCTTTCGTTGACATGATCTGCTCAGAATGGAATACTGACTGACTGCTTACTATTTTTAAAGGGTCATGAAACCCCCCTATAAAGTGCATTAATGCAAACCCACTTTTTCAGTGGCATTGATTCCAGAAGTGTTTGTTCCATTAATTTTCCCATAGGGATTCATTAAAACATTATGTACCATGAACCAAGCCAACCAGCTATGAGGTGCATCACTACATTACAGACATATGTTAAATTCGGACAAAAAGACAAATAAACAAGACTACCTGTTTTACTGAAGGAAAAAAATAACTAAATGAAGTGACAATCAAATAAATAGATGGATGGATGGATGCATATACAGTATATATATGCAAATATAAAGTATTTGAGAGTATTTGGATATGTAATTACATCATGTGTGTGCTTCATGGGAGTGGGCGTTCCCTCCAGAGCATTTTTTGTGTGATTTGCTTTCCACAACTCTCTGATTGGTGGACTTTTCTGTACAGCATAATGGGTCATTTAGTTTCTCACTACAAATTATGCTGTTAAATTTGGTTATTTTAAAAATATGTTGAAATAATGTTGCCTGTGGCTTCAACAAAAGAATATACTATCAATTAACAACCTCAGAGTTCACAACATCTTGTCTTTAAGGTTTGTAACTCATAATGGGAGAAAAATAGTTATTTTACTTCTGGAGCTGTTGCACATTATTTCATCACCCATTAGTTCTCTCCACAGTTCTGGTTGAGGTAAGCTGTAGAGTAGAGGAAGAAGAGGGGAGACAGACAACACAACGGATGTAGATAATGACTCGTTAACTCTCATTAACCCTTTAACTGTCACTCTCGTTTTTGAACATGGATGTTAAAGTGCACTATCCAAACTTACATTGTTATAATTCCTGAATGAAAACATTTTGTAGTATGATTTTGATGTACCATTTCCATGTCTGATTTTAAAATGGTTTTCAAAGGAAGAATTTTGAGATTGTAAGCTTTCAAATGATATATATAATTTATGATGATTTCTAAAGCGTGATGTGAAGAAAGACTTTTTGATACAAAGGTCAGAGGTTATTGTGTAGATTTTTGAGGTCCATTCTAGTCATAAAATAATCTATTACTTTTCCTACATCACTTGTAACATGTAAAACAATGGTAAAGATCTAATTAGGAGTCCTAAACCTTTCCAATGATATATAGTTTGTCATGATTGGATTAGGATTGATTTTTATTTTAATGAAGTAAATCTAGGCATCAGGGTGACAGTTTTAAGTTAAATGCATTATGTTTCCCCCCCCAAAAAAACATGCTGCAATTCACCACAAAATAACCAAATATATTATACATGGTTTTGTATGAATAGTATACATGGTTTCATGCATCAAATGTATTGTGCATGGTTTCGTACATTGACTGCACACACATCCGTATGAAAATGATTTGGATTTATGGAAGATCATTTATGATGCAGAAACTTTTGCAAAGCAAAAACATGATCAAGACAAAAATAGTGCCAACAGCTTAACCAGATTTCTCCTATAATTAAAACCTTAATGGATGCTAACGTTGTCCTCTATGATGTGCAACACAAACAACTCTTGTTAGAATCTCAGAAAATGCAGTTTAGTGTTTCATGACCCTTTAATAGTGTGTGAAACAGAACTGTCAATTATTCAACATTTGCTAAATGTTTCAATCAGTAGCATGCAACAATGTTTATGCATGATCTCATCATGTTGCATGATTAATTAGGTTTGAATGCTGACCATCTATTATTTTAGAAATACAAATGTAGTATTTTTACTCCGATTTTTGTTCACACACACACACACACACACACACACACAAAAAAATACCAAAAAGAGTTAAAAATGAAAGTTTATATTTGTTCCAGTTCACACTGGTAATGGAAATGCCGTGTTTCTCTGTTGTAAATAGTAAGAGTAGTATGGTAGAATGCTATTCTGAACATAGCTATTTTTGACTTAAAGATCAGTTGGTTCACAGTGAATGTGTGTCATTGGTCAGCCTGCTCTTGCATGTACTTCCTTTCTATTCTCTGCTTGTCTCTTGTTGGTTGCTTTGTTTTAGTTTTTTTTTATGTAAAATATGGAAATGGACTTACCTGCATGCAGTCTAATAAATCTCAGCCATTTATCCAACTTTAACTTCTCATTTTATTTTTTCTCTATGTGTTTCTTTGTTTATGCTGAGCTCAATGTCTAAAACTTATTATTTGATAATTGATTATTTGGGTTGACACAAGTACATGAGAGTGTGGATTGTGTGAGTGATTAGTGATAATAGGAGTGTTAGATAAGTACTAGTAGTGTAATTTGTAGTGGTGTGTGTGTGTGTGTGTGTGTGTGTGTGTGTGTGTGGCTTTATGTTATGCAGGATTCAAAATGGGTGGAGGAAAAGCAAAATCTTCTCAGGGTGAGCCAGGAACTCAGAGAAAAGGTACATTCTTTGTCCGCTGTTTCCTACAATCTACATATACTCAAACATAAACACTTAACATTCTTTGTGTGTGTGTGTGTGTGTGTGTGGTGTGGTGTGGTGTGTTTGTTTATGTGTGTGTGTGCATTTGCTTGTGTGTGTGTGTGGTAGATAGCATCACTGGAGCAGTGTAAAATGCGATTACGCTCGGAAGTTCAAGACACCCTGGATCAGAATGAGCTGCTTGAATTCCGAATTCTAGAGCTGGAAGTAAGAGAATCTGTTTTGCTCCCACAGCAGCAAACAGGGATGGCCAAACCGGCTCATGTCTACACAAGCTACATACATGAATCCATTTTACCCCCTACATACACAAAACTGGCACTGAGTTGTGTTTTCATGTTGTTATAGATATTTTCATACACATGTTAAAAGTTTTTTTTTTTTGCTTGTTTGTTTGTTTGTTTTAAGAACTGTATATTTATATTACTATTGTTTTGTTAATTATACGTTTTACTGGAATAAAATGTATTTGAATGAAACTCCTCACTATTCATTTTTTCTTTTTGACTGCACTTCCTGCATGTGTTTTATTTGTGTACACACAAAAATGCACTATTATTTATTGGTTATGTCAACTTTTCAGTTAGCAGATCCTGATTCATCCCAACACATGTATAATGTACTCTTTGTGTATGCTTGTACAATCTTATACATCTTCTATGAGGTGTTGAATATTGTTGTGTGATAATTGCGAAATATTTGTGAGAAGTTATTTAATTTACAGAATCCAATTTGCAGTATGCGGTAACTGCCAATTAGTTCAAATTACTGCATATAATTATATGCATACTGTTTGATTACAGAAATGACTCAAAACGTGTGGTTTAAAAGTAATTCAGTTGAAACATTTGGTTGTTTGAGTGAAATTCCAATTATGTCACTCCAAACATGCGCGACTGTCTTTTTTTTCTGCAGAATACAAAAGAAGACATTCTGAATGTCAAGCCCAACCAACAAAGACAACTCTCTCTATCTCTCTATCTCTCTAAATGTAATGTTTTTGGATGCTTAAATGCATATAGTTTTCTTTAAATCATGACAAAAGACCAGTAAAACTATTATTTACATTTACTAAGAAGTAATATTTGAATTACATTATGTACTTTTTAATTGTACAGTGTGTGATGAAAGAGTCATGGAAGTGTACTCGCTTTTATTACACTTAAATTGTCTTTTATTTCATTATATATTATCTGCAGGTACAGTTTAAAATATATATATATTTTAAAGTACAGTACAATTTAAATGCATATCTTTTTCACAAGAGTGGTACTGTCCCACTTCAATAATGATAAAAATACACATTAAAGAACCATAAATGTTCATAAGTGTTCATAAGTTCATAAGTCATATAATAGCATGTAATGTATAATGAAAATAATCAAATTTAAGTCATATTTCTCTATGCTATTGTATTACTTAAAAAGACATGGACCATCTTTATGCTTCTTTTAGTCACTTTTGGCCCCCCTCGGTCACTACTCATTTTTTTGTGTGTTGAAGAGATGTCTGGGTATTGTTGAACATATACCTTTTGTGTCCATCTGAATGAACTTTCTGAAATATTAAATTATTTAACTGTTACTTTAAAAGTAACATTTATCTCCAGATACTTTTACACCACCCCCCCAAAAATGCATTCTCTATATATCGACACCAAATTTCTTTTTGTTTTGTTTTTTACAATAGGAGAGGGAACGCCGTTCTCCTGCCTTTAACCTGCAAATCTCTGCCTCTGAAAACAACAGTATCCTACAGCTACACTGCCAGCAAGAGGGTGTTAAGGTAAAAATACACACACTGCTGGCATGACCATCTCAGTTACTAATGTTAAGGGTTAATTCAAAACTATATAATGTATTTACTATAGTAATGTGTGGTTTAAGGAATGTTCCAGTTTAGCTCCATTGATTTATTCAATACGATACAATATACTTTACAATACAATTCATATAGCCTACAATACAATACATTGCACAGGTCACACAGTTGCATATATGTACCGTATGATAACATACTGTGTGTTGGCTTCATCTTCATGTGTGTTTGGTTTAGGATGTCATCATTCCTGACCTCATGAAAAAGCTTGACATTCTTGGGGATAATGGGGTATGTTCTTTGCCATTATATGTGCACGCATTACTCCGGTTTCTCAAAAGAAGAGAGTTGAAATAATCACTTTTCTTTGGCAGAACTTGCGAAATGAAGAGCAGGTGACAGTCATTCAAGCAGGCACTGTGCTGTCTTTATGTGAAAAGGTATCTTCTGCTTCATTCACTTAATCCTCAAAAATAAGATACTTGATATTTTGTCAGTGGTTCTATTGTAGCTATTGTGTCTTTGTGACCAGTGGCTGAAGCAGATCGACAGCACAGAGACAGCCCTGACACAGAAAATGATTGATCTGGAGAATGAAAAGGTGAGAACATCCATTCGTGTCATCTGAGATGAATATGTTGTACTTTTTGCTCTAACAGCCGGTCTAGTGATAGATGAGGCTTGATGACACTTGATTAAAAATGTATCATCTTTGTGTGCTTGACCGTGGTGAACTGATGTTATCAACAGGAGCTGTTCAGTAAACAGAAAGGTTTCCTGGAAGAGGAACTAGACTACAGGAAGCAAGCTCTCGATCAGTCCCAACTGGTAGGACTTTGAGATTATGTAGCAGTGTAAATGGATACTTCTGGATACTTGCATACGATCAGTGTGTATATGTGAAGACAGACGTTTTTGCTAGATTTTATTATCAACAATGTCAGTAAAAGGCCAAAATGTACTATTTGGCCAAAATATACATATATTTGTTTCAAAAATATTTTGTGTGTAATTTTATTTTATTTATTATTTAAAAGTAATCAATAAATAACAATTATAATTCCAAGGTTCTACTGAAAAGAAAACATACCAAAATGGGGTTTCAGATTTAACCTTAATTAAGCTACTCAGTAGCAGATAGCTTAAATGCATATCTCTGTTTTAAACTCTGTTATTAAAGATATTGTTTGAAAAATGAGCAAAATACACTTCCTGTGATCAACTACCACACCAATGTGACACTATTGTTTAAAAGTTTTGGCTCAGTACGATGTTTAAAAAAAAAATTGTCATACCCAAAATTTAAATAGTAGAATATATTATTTTGTTTATGATAAATACAATTTAATCACAACATTTGTTTCACATTGGTGTGGTAGTTGATCACAGGAAGTGTATTTTGCTCATTTTTCTTACAATATATTTAATAACAGAGTTTAAAACAGAGATATGCATTTAAGCTATCTGCTACTGAGTAGCTTAATTAAGGTTAAATCTGAAACCCCATTTTGGTATGTTTTCTTTTCAGTAGAACCTTGGAATTATAATTGTTATTCAGAGTTACAGAGTATATGCTTAAGTCGGACAAAAGCAGTTATTGAGAAAGTAAAAAAGAATGAATGAATGATGCATTTATATAGCGCTTTATTGTGTATTGTTCACACCCAAAGCGCTTTACAATCGTGGAGGGGAGGGGGGGGTCTCTCCTCAACCACCACCAGTGTGCAGCATCCACTTGGATGATGCGACGGCTGCCACAGGACAACGGCGCCAGTGCGCTCACCACACACCAGCTACAGGTGGAAAGGAGAGAGAGAGACATAGAGCCAATCAAGTGTATGCACTCACCACACACCAGCTACAGGTGGAGAGGAGAGAGTCATAGAGACAATCAAGTGTATGCACTCACCACACACCAGCTACAGGTGGAGAGGAGAGAGAGTCATAGAGACAATCAAGTGTAAGCGCTCATCACACACCAGCTACAGGTGGAGAGGAGAGAGACATAGAGCCAATCAAGTTTATGCGCTCACCACACACCAGCTACAGGTGGAGAGGAGAGAGAGACATAGAGCCAATCAAGTGTATGCGCTCACCACACACCAGCTACAGGTGGAGAGGAGAGAGAGTCATAGAGACAATCAAGTGTATGCGCTCACCACACACCAGCTACAGGTGGAGAGGAGAGAGTCATAGAGCCAATCAAGTGTTTGCGCTCACCACACACCAGCTACAGGTGGAGAGGAGAGAGAGTCATAGAGACAATCAAGTGTATGCGCTCACCACACACCAGCTACAGGTGGAGAGGAGAGAGAGTCATAGAGCCAATCAAGTGTAAGCGCTCATCACACACCAGCTACAGGTGGAGAGGAGAGAGACATAGAGCCAATCAAGTGCGCTCACCACACACCAGCTACAGGTGGAGAGAGAGTCATAGAGCCAATCAAGTGAATGCACTCACCATACACCAGCTACAGGTGGAGAGAGAGAGAGAGAGAGAGCCAATCAAGTGGATGCGCTCACCACACACCAGCTACAGGTGGAGAGGAGAGAGAGTCATAGAGCCAATCAGTGTATGCGCTCACCACACACCAGCTACAAGTGGAGAGGAGAGAGAGACATAGAGACAATCAAGTGTATGCGCTCACCACACACCAGCTACAGGTGGAGAGGAGAGAGAGTCATAGAGCCAATCAAGTGTATGCTCACCACACACCAGCTACAGGTGGAGAGGAGAGAGAGAGCATAGAGACAATCAAGTGTATGCGCTCACCACACACCAGCTACAGGTGGAGAGGAGAGAGAGACATAGAGCCAATCAAGTGTATGTGCTCACCACACACCAGCTACAGGTGGAGAGGAGAGAGAGACATAGAGACAATCAAGTGGATGGGGATTATTAGGAGGCAATGAGTGACAATGTACTGTATTTTTAGTGATTACATGAAGTTCATAATAACAAAAAAATGTAATTGTTATTTTGTACCTTCATTTCTTTTTAGAAAGTGACAGGACATCAATTTGTACCAGATTTGTGACCGTGGACCACAAAACCAGTCATAAGTAGCACAGATATATTTGTAGCAATAGCCAAATTGTATGGGTCACAATTATTGATTTTCCTTTATGCCAAAAATCATTAGGATGTTAAGGAAAGATCATGTTCCATGAAGATATTTTGTAAATTTCCTACAGTAAATATATCAAAACTAAATTGTTGTTTAGTAATATGCATTTGGACAAATTTAAAGGTGATTTTCTCAATAATTATATTTGTTTTCACCCCCCCTCAGATTCCAGATATTCAAATAGTTGCATCTCAGCCAAATATTGTCATATCCTAACAAACCCTACATCAATGGAAAACTTATTTATAACTCTCAAAAAAAAAAAAAAAACATTTGTGGCAAGTGCCAGTTTGGCCAGTTTGACCTAATGTTCATGAAACGACAAATTCGTGAAAATATGTGAAACTGTTTTAAAATCAATTCCACTTCTTAATCTGGTTACCGTTGCCATTTATACAGCATTGTGTTCTTGTTTGTTTGCTGTGTTTAGAGGGTGCAGGAGCTGGAGGCCACATTATACGCTGCCCTGCAGCAGGATCCAGACAGCTGTGTGGGGGAGAGCTTGAGTGACAGGCAGCGAGCGAAGCTGGCCGAGTCAATGGATGCAGTGCGGAGACAGATCCTGCGGCAGAGTCGCCATGCCGACACGCTCATCCTACAACAGCGCATGGATCTCCTCCAGTCTGCACAGCAGGTCGGGATCGGTGCATGTGTTCATTAGCAAAATTGCTGAAAAGTACTTGTCCAAGCTGCTCTTCCACTTAATGAAAGTGGATGATTGTCCCTGTTCACTTTCATTGTCTGAAACAAATTAGCTTGGACAGTTTTCTAAACATCTCTTTTTGTGTTTCATGTGCTTTATCATTTGACTAACAGAGGATCAGAGAACTTGAAGATAAGATTGACACGCAGAGAAGACAAATCAAAGAGATTGAAGAGAAGGTGTGTATGGATGTGTCCTTCTCTCGTGTTTGTCAGAGTGTTAGATCATGTTCTGGATAGATACTGTCTCTTAAATGTTGTTTTTCAAAATAGACTGATTCCTCTTCTCCTCTCCTCTCTCTTGTTTGAAATTTGTGTTTATTATCATTTACAGTTTTTGTTCCTTTTCTTGTTTTTCTCCCTAGCTTTTATTATCTGGCCTTAAAACCCCCACACACATAATATTCTCTCTCTATTCTATATCTCCTCCTGTCTTTCTCAAACACACACACAGGTGCAGTATCTAGACGAAAGATACGAACTCATCTTGCCACTAGAAACTTTGGTGACACAATCATTCCTCGTTTTGTTGTACAAAACATGTTTTTAAATATTTTATGAAACGTTTACAAAAAGAAACATTCGTATTTCAAATGTTCCAGATGCTGCTTAATTTTGTTTTGTCCGACTGAAATTGTGTGAACAAATCTAAATGCACCGTAAATATTTGTTATAACGAGTATTTAAAGACACTTCAGCGCTTGTCAGACTGCTTTTAATTTCAATAAATAAAGTTGTATTTTTTTCACATGTGCTCTTAAAGGCTTTATTAAAATGATGGATAACTGTTCTTAAATTTAAATCAGACCTGAACAGGACAATGGGTGGGGGACATTTTTACTAGCTGTTCCTGTGGCTCAGTGGTTGAGCATTGCGTTAGCAGCGCAAAGGTCTTGGGTTCAATTCCAAGGAAACACACTTACTGACAATAAATGAATAACCTGAATTGTGTACATGTAAGTGGCTTTGGATAAAAGCGTCTGCTAAATGCATAAATGTAAATGTAGCTGTTGTTTAGATCAGCCAGTAGGTGGCAGTAAAGTAATAATCCGTCCCTCATCCTTTTGTCGTCTGGGATTGGAAAAAAAAGGACTACAGGCTGTCTCACTCATCTGACCTGAGTTCATCTCACTGTGCTAGATTTACCAGATGGATATGACAAACTTGTATAGTCCTATCAGAGAAGGTGGCAGACCATTGGTAAAAAAAGCCACGTGAGAAGACAAAGTGCCGCCAGAAAAGTATGGATGCATGTGTGAATGAAGGTGATGAAAGAAGGAGGAGCAGAGTGTAAAATAAATCAGCAGGAGTGAGGATGAACACCTCAGAATGTTCTAGACCAACCGTGTGTTTACGCACAGATTCCTTAGCCAGAGCGATGATCTCAGCTAAAGCCTGAACAAACTTGCCTGTCAAAAATAGAGTTGGACAGAAAAAGAGAGATTTGATTTAATCAGTGTGAGCTACATGATTAAACATAGTGCAGATTAACACTCATCTGGAGAGCGTGATGAATGAATGCTGATGTATGATAGACACCTGACACAATCCACCAAAAACAAGCCGCTCCAGCTAGTGAATCCCCATATGTTAAACTGATACAGTTATTTTCAGAGTTGTTCGATCTGTAATTTTCAGATACCTTTATTCAAACTGTCCTTCACACACACATTCTGTCTTCCTATTTGGGTGCCTTCTGGCAGGGCGTATTTTTAGTTCAGAACAGAAGTTTGGTGGGGATGAGAGGGAAAATATGCAGACCCCCCACGCTGCTGACGCAGTCTCTTAATCACCCCAACTAATTCACGTCAGCCCCCCTCCTCATATCACACACTTTATATGATCCTTCCATTCATTATCCATGCTGACTGATATGCATCTGATACTTATTCACTAATGTACACTTCATCTGATAAGCATATTAGTGTATACTAATATGTTTGCTAAATGCATAAATGTAAATGTATACGTCATTCAGTGCTCTTACTTGTGTATATTCCATCTGATGCACTCTATCAAATGCACTCACTAGTGTACACTCCATCGGATGCATTCGATCCAATTCACTCACCAGTGAGTGATGCACACCATCTAATGTACTCACAAGTGTATACTCCATTTGATATATAATCACTAGTGTATACTCCATTTGACACATATTCAGCAATGTACACTCGATTTGAAAATATTCACTAGTGTACATTCAATCTAATACATTTCGGAATGCACTGGATACGCCATCTTGACAAATATTCTCCAGTGTAAACTTAATCTGTTACTGAATAGTGAACACACCATCTGATGTACTTACTAATGTATAATTAATCTGATAAATTATCATTAGTGTACTCTCAATCTTATACAAATTGATTAATGTATACACGCTAGTGTATATTTCATTTGGTAAATATTTACTAGTGTATACTTAATATACTGATGAGTCTGATAAGCTCATTAGTGCACACTAATGCACACTAATGTTTGATGCACACATTAGTGTGTACTTCATCCAGTGCTGTAACTCACTAGTTTATATTCTGTCTGATGCACTCCATCTAATACACTCACAAGTGTATAGGCCTACTACTTTTGATACATATTCACTAGTGTACTCTCAGTATGGTGCATATTCAGGAATGTATCCATCTTATTCACTAGTGTACACTTAATATGTTACATATCAATCAATATTGGTGAACACACCATTTTATGTACTTACTAATGTATAATCCATCTGATAAATAACCACTAGTGTACATTAATATGACAAATTGATTAGTGAACACACCATCAGATTCAATCACTTGTATATACTCCATTTGATAAATATTGTTTAGTGTATACTTCATCCAATACTTATTAATTAATGTTACTCCTTCTTTTGAATATTCACTAGTGTGCACTCCATGTGCAACCAGTATTGTACACTCCATCTGAAACTGTTACTAGTGTACACCCCATCTTATACACTCACTAGCCATTGCATGTAATGTACTGTGTTATTGGAGAATGGCCTTATTTGTCCCCAGCAACACAATGTTATTTGTGGTTCAAACATTATCTTTTTTTAGTCTCTCCCCACATTCTGTTCAACCCTAAATGAATAGCGCTAATGATCTTGCAGATGGAACATTTACATGTGTGCTCTGTCTGAGACACCTAAGCACATGCACTTGTACTCTCTTTTAGGCATGACACACGACTGATGATGCACGTCACAGCCACGCCAACACACGTCCATACAAACAGAACCATCTGGAGAGAGCGTATGAGGAGATGATGAGATTTAGGAAACGAGAGATGAATGAATGGCGAGCTCATTAATGCCTTAATGCAAGTGATTGACACACAAGACAGCAGAACAATGCCAAACAGACAGCCTAGAACAAAAGGCACTCTGTGGGAGAATAGAGCAAGTGCGTCTTCAGAGGAGAAATTTCCAGTCAAGTTATTTTGAAAGTTTATACGCACACATATGGACGTAGGAAAGCTCTATTTAAGACCTGTTATTACACAGCAAACAAGATTAAATAGAGTTGCCTGTTTATCCCAATCAATTATTTCCAGTGTCTCCTTGTAATGGTCAGATTGTCATTTGCTCTACATTTAATTTTTTTTATTTTTTTTGTCATTTAGCAGACGCTTTTATCCAAAGCGACTTACAAATGAGGACATTATAGAAGCATCATACCTTTTATCATATCTTACCTTTATCATACCTTTTCATATATTTATTATTTTAGTATTGTTTTCTCATTTTATTTCTCCAAAGGAATTTATGGAAAAACATCAGAGATTAAGTTGATTCCTAAACATCAAGTATATGACGTTAAATGTGTTAAGACCTCTGAGCAATACATCTTTCTTCTAAGGGTTTCAGATTACTTCAATTGCTGAAGGGTGTTGTCTAGTGACTTGTCAGGGGAGAAATTCTAAATAATAGAGTAAGGTTATATTAATGTTAGATTGTGTTTATTAACTAATTGAAATAGTCTCTTGCATGCATACTAGCAGCTAACTGAATGCTCTGTTGGGGACTTAAAAACTGTATTTGTGACCCTGGACCACAAAACAAGTCTTAAGTTTTAATTTCTCGAAATTGATATTTATACATAATTTGAAAGCTGAATAAATAAGCTTTGATGTATGGTTTGTTATGATAGGACAATATTTGGCCGAGATACATATATTTGAACATTTGGAAACTGAGGGTGCAAACAAATCTAAATATTGAGAAAATCGCCATTAAAGTTGACCAAATTAAGTTCTTAGCAATGCATATCAAAAAGTAAGTTTTGATATATTGATGGTAAGAAATTTACAAAATATCTTCATGGAACATGATCTTTACTTAATATCCTAAGGATTTTGGCATGACATTTTTGTTATAATTTTGACCCTTGCTATGTATTTTGGCTATTGCTACAAATATTCCCATGCTACTTAGGACTGGTTTTGTGGTCCAGGGTCACATTTTAACATTGGGGTGAGATTTAAAAATCTAATTGCCTCTCCATCACCATCTGCTTAGTTAATGCTTAAACACACACACACACACACACACACACACACACACACACACACACACACACACACACACACACACACACACACCAACAGATCAAATACTGCAAAACAAGAGATCACTCAATAAAACACTCAATGATAATGAATATTTATTTATGGTAGTTTTATTTAGTTTTTTTAGGCAAAGAAAATTGTTTTCTGTCAACGAAAATTGTTTTCTGTCAACTTGCTCAGAGAGAAAGACTATGTGATATCTTACACACAAAGAAAGCACAGATCTCTGACCTTAAGCAGTTTCTGAGTTTTTCGGTTATATGAAATAAACATTGACATCCTGCCCTAACTTCACCTGATACTCAAAGCACCTGGCACAACTCATTAACTAACACAAACCAAAAGTACTTAACACGGTTTTAACAAATGAAAAACTTTGTTAGTCAGTTCTTCCAATAGCTATCTGTTCATCGTATTGTTTACAGTGGCCCCAAAAACATTTGGACATTTAAACCACTCCTAAAAATGTCATTGCATTAGGAAATAAAATATCAAAGCAAGTGGCATCTGTTTTTAGTTAATCACTTCAACCATGCACATTTCACTTTGACAATCAGAATGTATCCTAATACAAAATTTCTATAGTTTTATAATTTTAAATAAAAAAAAACTTTTTGTTAAATGTTCTTCTTTAAACTTGGACATTGTAGCATAATTGCCTAAATACTTTTTGGAGCAACTGTATGTGATAGTGTATCTGGTTCAATACCCAACAATCAACAAAAGGACACTGACAGTGTCCTGTTGGAAAAATATGTCTAGTTTGTGTATGTTCCTATTTACATGATGATGTGATGGTCATTGATAAATGACGTAGTCTTCTTTGTCAGCATGAGAGTATTTCTCTCCATGCAGAGACATTCCCCGCCATCTTTGACATCGTCCTCCTTTGACATTGTAGTTTAATTTTCCACATCACTCCCTTTTTACTTTGCCCCTCTACTTGTCCTGTGTTCTCTGATTTTAGAGAGGACGCCACTTGAGGTGGTGTTGCAAAGCCTGCTGGGAGTGCATGCATGCAATAGCCCTGTCTGTTGTACTGTATGTAACAGTGTGTGTTGTGTTTAATGTGTTGTTGTGTGCCAGTCTAGTCATCCTTTCCTGCATGGCTGCTTCTATGCATTTATTAGCATAAGCCCGATTGCAGGAGAAAGGTAGTGAAGTATAGCAGAAGAAAAAGAGGAGTAGAAGGAAATCTCAGCCGAAGAGAAGGTGAAATGAGAGAGTAAGTGCTGTGAGTGAGAGGAAGGACAGAAGTGAAGGTGAAGAGGAAGATGGGAGAATGGGAGAGTCGTAACCTGGTGGACATTCAAGCTCGAAACAGGGGACTGAGGCTGCGTCCTCATTGCCATAGTTTGCCCAGTACTCTTCAGGCTCCAGCTTGGGTAAAGCAGCCTCCTCCGCAGTGAGATCGTACTTGGATGAGAAAGAGGATGATGAAGATGAGGGATGTTTGACAGAGGTGAATGGATAGGCCTTCAGGGTCTCGCTGCTCTTGTGAAAGTGGCTCTTGGATGATGAGGCCGGTTTGTTCTTGGAGAACCACCAACGGGTCTTGGTGCTGAAGGTGGTTGTTGAAGTGCCAGCCAGGGATCCTGGGTCAGGCACCGGGCAGAGGGCAAAGTCCAGCTCCCGTAGGAACCTCAGGTCCTGGCCTTTACGAGGGACTGGTGAAGAGCAGGTTAGGTCTGAGCTGGAGATCCTAGCTTTGCGGAACCACTCCCATAGTGACCTGGCTTCACACCCGCAGGTCCAGGGGTTACCATTGAGCCTGAGAAACTGCACCGATGACGTATCCTTCAACGCCTGGCCAGGGAGCTCCTGCAGAGAGTTGTTGAAGAGATAGAGGATGGTCAATCTGCCCAGGTCACGGAAGGCTCGCCGATGGACTTGTCGGATGCGGTTGTCATGCAGCAACAGGCGGTCAAGATTCACCAGGCCACGGAAGGCATTTTCAGACAGGACACGGATACGATTGCCATGCAGGAACAGGTGGGTCAGGTTGACCAGGTCGGAAAAGAGGCCATCTGCAAGGTGGCTCAGCTGGTTCTCCTGCAGGTAGAGGAACTGCAAGCTGTAGAGCTTGAGGAAGAGGTCAGCAGGCAGCTCGGTCAAGTGGCAGCGGTGCATGTGTAGACTTTGCAACCGCTCCAGCCCCCTGAACGCACCCCCATCCAGCCTACGCAGTGATGGGTTGTCACTCAAATCTAGTTCCTCTAGTACACGCAGATTACTGAATGCACCTGCTTCGATCCATGTGATGTTGTTGGAATACAGCCATAGGACCTGTGGATTAAAAAAGTAAAGACAATGGTAAATCTCTGCGTAAATCTTCACATGAAAATATTTACTAACAGATATGCTCTCACCTGTGTTTCGAAGCCAAAGGAGTCAGCTCTGAGCTCAGTGATACGGTTGTTCTGCAAGAAAACCCGCTGGGAGTCATAGGGCACGCCGCTGGAACAGCAGTGAAGTTCTGAGACTGACAGCTCACAGTCATGGGCATATGGTAGCATACACACAACCTGGGACATGCCTGGCCCGGTGCACAGCGACATGCCAACAACCATATCACCAACCAAAGAGACAAACCACCTGTGGAGCGAGAAAGAGGTAGACTTAACAAGATATTCGGGTTCACATTAGAGAAGAAGCTGTTTCACATCCTCTTAAAGTTCTGGAGTGATGCAGACATGCGGAAACAATTTGTCAATATAACAGCTGCTATTTGAAATATCATTGCTGAGTTAAGTAATATCCACATATATTCCGCTTGAAGAAAGCAGTTCTAAGAAAGACTCTGTCCAGTCTGTGACAGAGGCATTCTTAGAACTGCCAGGACAGAACAGAACAGTGCCTAAGAGTGTTTGAAACAAAAAAGGTTGGATTAACTTCAGGTTTGTGAAACCGAACCCGATTCAATTACTGCAGCTTATGAATATTTAAGAGGGGACCTCATGGGGATCGGTGACTCTACACAATAACATGGCGCTTAAAGACACGCATGGCGTGAATTAATCATGCTGCGTGCATTCATGTTGCCTGCACAAGATTTTCCTATTACCTGACCATGACCTGGTCACTCCACATCCCTTCCAGGACAAGATGTGCTAAGTCGCTGCACAGGACTAATGTGGAAAATATGTACTGCATTACCTTTTTGCATAACTGCATACCCGTTTTTGTTAACAGTAGCTTTGTAAGTTTCTCAACGTTGAGAAATTATTGATTATTCTATATTTATCCTGGTTACATCAAAAGTGGCTCATAAATAGTAATTTGTCTAGTCGCAATACACTTGATTAATCAGAATAAGTGGCTGTACTGAGGTTAGATCAAACTGGGACTACATTTTTTTATGTAACGCTACACTATAAACATGTACAAAAATTTGTATATTATTTGTTTTTATTTATACTTATGTATTTTGTGTTTGTAGGTTGTAATTTTTATAAAATATATACAACAGTATATATATATATACCAATTAATGTCAATTAATCAAAAGTAGAGATAAATGTTAGTTTTTGTTCGATAGGCTACGTATTTATTGTTACATATTTATATTTGTTTGCATCTTGTAAAATTCTAAATATAACATGAAATAAATATGCAATTAAATGTCTTTAAGTGTACATCAATGCATATCTAACATAAAAACTGTCTTAAAACTGTTACCAACAATTATTTTTTTATGTAAACAATGTATATAATTGTGCCTCAAATGAAAATATTAATAATCATTAAACATGAACGAATAATTACAATAAAGAGTTGGTACTTACTCTTGAAGGTAAGAGTGTTGGAGACGCGAGCGCTCCGCGCAGCCGCACGAGTTTCCATCCCAAAATCCAAACCGAGAGTGAGTTAGCTTGAGCGCGTGCTGCTATCTGCTCTAACGGTCAGCTCTGGTGCTCGATTCGACTGCGACTGAGGAACGATGCGCACCCCGGCAACGTTTATAGTCCAGCACCGGCTGCCCACGGACGCGGGACGCAGCGGAATCTCTCATACGTAATGCGCGCGAGGGCGAGCAGCACGTAGGTGGGGGGAGGAAACCGGACTGTGTGTCTGAGTGAGTGTATTGAGGGGGATGACTAAATAACTGTATCGGTTGTTTTACATAGATGACTGTTCTTTTCTCTAGAGTCGTATTAGTAAACAGGCTAGAATACAACAACCTATGAAATCAGTGTGTAGGCTACACATAGCCTAAGGTTAATGGTCGAAAAACTAAATAGCCTAAACTTTTGAGAAATAGGCTTATAATTTGTACGTATACAGGTGACAAGTAAGTATTTATAATATAAATAATTTTGGTTATGACAGATAGGATTATTTATATTATTTTATAAATACTAAAATAGACTAAATAAGACACTTAAAAAAAAATCAGCAATTTGTATCATAATATGGACACAAATAGAAATCCAAATAGAAATGTTATTTTATTTTATTGATTAACATTTCTTTTATACGATTTTTCACATCAAAGTCATTTACATGATAATGGAATTAGTTAATTATGGGTTTCTGACTAAAAACTGTCATAAAAACGTTTATTTTTCTACTTAATATAGCCTATAGTTTTTTTAGTACAATAGAATATGTACAGTATGGTGTGTTTTCTGTTTTTTTTAAACCGTGATGATGAGTAGCTGGAAGCATCAACTTTTGTGGAAGTTCTTCTCCCACTTGACAGCTGTCATATAAAACTGTAAAGCTACCTAAACCGGAAGCAGCTTCGATTCTCAAAGGAATTTAGGTATTTCATTTTTGTTTGTCTCATATCAATTTGAACAAAATATATTTGTGAATAAATGTTGTGATTAAAAGTCTGCTTAAACCATCCTTAGATTATTTGCTGTTAAACTGCTTTCCCAGTTGACCAATATAGTATTTAGCCAGGCGATCAGCTTCTCCCAGTTTGACCATCTGAAATGTGTCCCATTTAAAACCAACATCATTCCGGGCTAAGACACCAGCAAATCAGCGTACACGGTGGGAAATAGATGTGAAAAGGACATCAAATTGACATCAAAATTGATGTCAAAAGGAGGTGAAATATGCAAATTTGACACAAAAACCTGACATGACGTTGATTTGAAAGTGTGTGTGTGTGTGGGGGGGGTGGGGGGGGGGAATGTCTAGTGTTATACCTTTTTTTTTTTTAGTTAACCCTTGTCTAATTGACAGGCTTTATTTTTAATCATACCTTTTTGTTTAATATGCTTTATGATTATATTATTACAAAACAGAACGAAAGAAAGAGAGAAAAAAAGAAAGAAAGAAAGAAATACGACAGCTTGTCACAGGGATAGTACCCTTAAAAGGACATCTTTGTACCTTATTTACCCCAAAAAGTTTCATAGTTGTACATTAAGGTACATATTGGTACTCTAAGGTACTAATGTGCACCTTTTTGAGTATAAGTTACAAAGATGTCCTTATAAGGGTACTATTGTTTACATATTTCAAATTGTATGTTGTGTATGTTGTATGTACAGTACATGGCAAAAAAAAGTAATTCAAAACAAACTATTGCAAAGAAACGATGTATTGAGCTCAACTGACAAACATGTCAAGGTATGTAGACCCTATATCAATTAAACAACGAGATTAAATAAACATTTAGTGACATTTACTTTAAGCTTTCTGGCCGGTTTGTTTAAAAGTAGTAGCTTTTTGACACAGTATTAAAGCTAACATATCGAAATATATAAAGCTACTTAAAACTGAAGTATAAAAAAGTACAAATTAGTCTGATTAATCTATGTTAAAAGGTATAAGAAATATCTTATCATAGACAATGCTGTAAATAATCTGTACTTACCTCTGAAGCCTCATTGAAACTTTCTGCCTCATTCACTCTGAATTCACTTCTGCTTCGGTCTATTGCAAATAAAGTAGTGTATGAAACAGGTACATACAGGGAATAGTGACATACAGAAGAAAATAACAAATTAAATACACTGCTGGACAATAACCAATCATTTGTATCCTACATTATTTGTAACACTTTAATATGGGAAATACATGCACTATTAACTATGACTTTTGCCTCAATAAACTCTTAATTGACTGCTTATTAATAACTTGTAAGGTAGTCGTTGTATTTGTTAAGTTTAGGTATTAGATAGGATTATGGGATGCAAAATATGGTCATGAAGAATACCATACCAAGTTGGTTATCATACTAATGGTATTTCTTTCTATATTTTACAAATACTAATTGTATTTTTTTTATGATTGTTCCATATATAATCCGACAAACACTTGTGTATTAATAGATTGTATACAATGTAAAAACAGCCAGGTGTTATCTGTTCTTCTCACTAGTGAAGTTTATTTTTTCTTGGGTGTCATCCTGATTATGTCCTGACAAACCTAGGCTGTCTGTTTCTTGATCATTCTTGACAACACATACAAACGCAAAATTAGTGCAATAATGAAAGAGCACCCCTAAATTAAGATCGTTCCTCTGTCGGATCTTCAATGCATGCATACTTGACTGAAATACATTATGTAAGTTAGAATTGGCAGAGTTAAACATGTCACAACGCTGTAAACGCTGTAAAAATCTCAGTTCAACGTTATATTTATTCTTATGTGAAGGGTTCTGATAACATAATAACGTTACGTGTTAAAAATGTAACATTTGATGCCTGCTACAGGTCTCAAAAAGTTGGCACAGGGGATGAAAAAGCAAGAAATGTTGAGAAAAGATTCAGCTGGGAGAACTTCTAGCAACTAATTAAGTTAATTGACATCAGGTCTGTAACATGATTAGCTATAAAAGGGATGTCTTGGAGAGACAGAGTCTCTCAGAAGTAAAGATGGGCAGAGGCTCTCCAATCTGTGAAAGAGTGCGTAAAAAGATAATGGAATACCATAAAAACAACATTCCTTAATGTCAAATTGTAACGGATTTGCAAATCTCATCATCTACAGTGCATAACATCATCAAAAGATTCAGAGAAACTGGAGAAATCTCTGTACATAAGGGACAAGGCCGAAGACCTTTGCTGGATGCCCGTGGTCTACACTGCATCTCTCATTGGCATGATTCTGTCATTGACATTACTAAAATGGGCCCAGGAATACTTCCAGAAACCACTGTCTGTAAACACAATCCGCCATGCCATCTGCAGATGCCAACGAATATATATCGAATATATCATGCAAAAAGGATACATTATGTGAACATGGTCCAGAAGCGCAGTCGTGTCTATGTTCTGTTGTGAATAAATTGTTGGCTCATGTGATTTAAAATTATTTTAATATTCATTTTATTCAAATTTAAAAAAACGTCCCAACATTTCCGGAATTCGGGTTGTAAAATGCATATACATATCAATTGTCACTATATCTTCCAAAAATGTCTTATTATAAATGCATGTAAAAGATTGCGTACAATAGGTTTTTCAGCAAGGTTTTGATCTTGTTGATAATTTAGAGGCTTTAGAGATTTGAGTATCAAATATGATACTGAAGTGATATGATATGATACAAATATGATACATAGGCTTAACATAATTCTACAAAAAATATTTTCGAATTTTTAAACCCACTCTGATTTCTTTTAAACATCAAGCAATAAAATGATATAAGAATACAATAGTCTACCATAGGGTTCTACATATAAAAATCACATCCAAGAGGATTCAAGCAATCAAATTTGATCCTATAGCCTAAAATTTCTTCAGAATATTTTTACTCAATTGCAATGCAGAGTTTTTAGTTTCCAGAGCCACGTTTTTAGTATGCCAAAAGCTGCTGCATTTGTAAATGGTTGAGTAAAAGAAGTGTTAGAAATTCATGTATGCATTTGTGTGCACGTGTCACGTCTGTGGGCTGCACTGAGTAAGAGTTCTGTTCCCTGACCATCAACTTCAGCATGATGCAGTCCATCTGTACACACACACACCTGTGTACCCATGTCATGACACATGCAAACACATTTGTTTTTGTATTTTTGTGGAGACTTTCTTTTGTACTGAGCTAATGCTGTTATCTATCTCCTAATTTTAACCCTATGTTGAACCTGTACGCACGCACACACACACACACACACACACACACACACACATGGTCTGATCTTCCAGAATGCAGTCATGTGCATGTGCAGATATGCACGCTTTACAGTTCTTGTACTCCTCCTACTCTTTCTCTCAGTGGACTTTATGAAATATCATATGATAGACACTGAATATCATATACACACACAAGAACACACACTTTCATCTGTACCCACAAGCTCACTCATCACTGAGAATCAAAGGTTAGGGCAGGGGACCATGGGGGATGGGACACAGCCTGCAGAACCATACACACAGTAGTAGGTCACTCCTCGTCATAAGTGCCCTTTGTTCTTAATGTGCTTTGCAGAAACAACGCAGCCGAGCCTGAGGCTATGTACTGTGCATCTTAGCCCACCAGCTAACTCATCACTGCACATTCTCAGCACTACAGGGGGCCGTGGGGGAAGACACACACTCTCTCACACACACACACACAAGACATACATACATGAGGCAAGATCAGACAGATGACCAAACTCCCCCTCAACACTTGAGGCAGTGACACACGCTTTAAAGAGCAACAGAAGGGTTTGGGTAGAGTGTGTACATGCTTGTGTGTGCATGTCAGTTCACATGTGTGTCGTTTGACCGTTGCCGACCTGTAATGAACAGCTCAACTCTGAATATTTTGTCCTAATGCCATGAACATTTTTTTTCAGCTTTGTACTGTACATGTGTGCCTTACAGAGGTTGGCAACCAGAAAATCTTAATTTAAATCTCCTAATGTACAGCATGAATTTGTGTCACAGATTTAAAAGTGAAGTGTGTTCTGCACAGGTTGTCTGCAATAAAGTACTGCAGAAATCATTTCTTTGTAGGGCAAAAGTTAGCACCACTCTGGTTCAATCAACAAAAATAATCATAGTTTTTTCCCATTTGGTAGTGGATAGTAGTAAAGATAAAATTCACAAATGAGCATAACTTTTATGAATTCTAAAGCCTAAATAGGATGTAAATCTAAATAGGATGGGAGTATTTTATGACTGAAATAGTAACTATATAGGTTCACTGCCTATAACCTTTCTATATGGATTTTTTTTGTGGGACAGCAATTTGTAGTGGTGTCTGAAAGCATAGTGAATATTATCAAGTGCAAACATTCAATCCCAAAATGCACCCCAATAACAAGTGTATAACAGATGTACACTGAAGGGCTTTGCATTCCTGAATCTCAAGATCTCCCAGAAGATGGCATTTGCAGCACTAATAGCACACTCTGTGTCCAAATACACCTACCTGTTTTTAATTAACTTATTAAGTAAACTATATTAAGGGAGTAATGTGGAGTATAGGGGATGATTTCAAGCAGGCAAGCCTTTTAAGCTTACTCTCGGATGGCTCTTATTAATCCCAATAGTATGGTTTTAGACTCCATACTAACACCTATCACCTTGGATGCATGGTTTATTTACAACCAAACTGTTAACATTAACTGCCTTTCTTTTTTGACTATGTTTTCCATCTCATGGTCTGTCAAATTGAACACAGTAATTTGATATGATTCATTTTGGGAAAAAAAAATACTTAAAATGGTTTATCTACTTTATGTCATCGTACATTGCATGTAGATGATGAACATGATGCAGGATGACGACTTTAGCAATATATATATATATATATATATATATAAATATATATATACACTCCTTGGCCACTTTATTAGGTACACCTCGCTAGTACTGGATTGGACCCCCTTTTGCCTTCAGAACTGCCTTAATTCTTCGTGGCATAGATTTAACAAGGTGTTGGAAACATTCCTCAGAGATTTTGGTCGATATTGACATGATAGCATCACCCAGTTTCTGCAGATTTGTTGGTTGCACATCCATGATGCGAATCTCCCGTTCCACCACATCCCAAAGGTACTCTATTGGATTGAGATCTGGTGACTGTGAAGGCCATTTGAGTAAAGTGAACTTGTTGTCATGTTCAAGAGACCAGTCTGAGATGATTTGAGCTTTGTGACATGGTGCATTATCCTGCTGGAAGTAGCCATCAGAAGATGGGTACACTGTAGTCATAAAGGGATGGATATGGTCAGCAACAATACTCAAGTAGGCTGTGGCGTTTAAACGATGCTCAATTGGTACTCTTATATTGTCCAATTTTGGTGAGCCTGTGCGAATTATAGCCTCTGTTTCCTGTTCTTAGCTGACAGGAGCGGCACCCGGTGTGGTCTTCTGCTGCTGTAGCCCATCCGCTTCAGGGTTCGACGTGTTGTGCGTTCAGAGATGGTATTCTGCATAGATTGGTTGTAACGAGTGGTTATTTGAGTTACTGTTGCCTTTCTATCATCTCTAACCAGTCTGCACAACTGCCGCTCACTGGATATTTTCTCTTTTTCTGACCATTCTCTGTAAACCCTGGAGATGGTTGTGTGGGAAAATCCCAGTAAATCAGCAGTTTTTGAAATACTCAGACCAGCCCGTCTGACACCAACAACCATTCCACGTTTAAAGTCACTTAAATCCCCTATATTCCCAATTCTGATGCTCGGTTTGAACTTCAGCAAGTCGTCTTCACCACATCTAGATGCCTAGATGCATTGAGTTGCTGCCATGTGATTGGCTGATTAGCAATTTGTGTTACCAAGCAATTGAACAGGTGTACCTAATAAAGTGGCCGGTGAGTGTATAAATATATACAGTGTTGGGGAAATTTACTTTTAAAAGTAACGCATTACAATATTGCGTTGCTCCCTAAAAAGTAACTAATTACATTACTTAGTTACTTTTTATGTAAAGTAATGTGTTACATTACTTTTGCGTTACTTTCGCGTTATTTTTTAAATATGAGCAGGGCTTGATTGTTTGTTTTAATGCAAGAAGTTCTATTTATAGCAAATGTAAAAGCCTTTCACACCAAAAAGTGTAATGAATAAACCTCAGGCTGAAGCAAAAGTAAATTCACGTCTGTACAGTAGAACGCACGAGAATAAGGTTCAACACTCTTCAGCAATAAAAAAAAACATTATTTATAATGTTTTAATATTATTACGTAACTTGAGTTACTTGTAATGCATTACCCCCAACACTGTATATATATATATATATATATATATATATAGCATTTTGTTTTAATACCTCTGTACAGCACTTTGGTTGCAACTTCTGTTGTTATGAAATGTGCTTTATAAATTAACAAACTAAACTAAACATATTTATATCACAATCTAATTTACCAATAGCACAACAGCAAGAGTGCTGTTTTTCCCAAATATCTGCAGAACTGCACATGTGATTTTGATTTCATACAATAAACAAAAAGTTAACAATGTGTTAAGAGAGTATTTTAGACAGTTTTGTCAACGTTGCCTGTTGTTCTATACGGCCGATGAAAATGAAAACAAAGCCTGTAGTGTGTCTTTGAGCAACACACTATGGTGTTTCGTTAATAAATGAATCCACGTTTTTGAGCCAGTGATTCGGTGACCCATTCATAAAGACAGCCACTTGCTTCATTTCTGAATGAATCAGCCGTTCGAACGAATCGGTTGAATGAATGACTGAATGACTGAGTTTTAGTTTCATGTTTACAGTATCATAAAAATAAATAATAATATATATATATATATACAGGGCCGGCCCTGTCCAATTTGCTGCCCTTGGCAATGCTTTACCCGGTGCCCCTTGCCTCACATTAGAGAATATAAACTAACTTGAACTAACAATGAACAATACATTTGTAACAGTATTTATTATTTTTGTTAGTGTTAGTCATTGACAATTAACCTTATTTTAAATTGTTTCCAGTGAAACTATAAACAATATAACAAGAAAAAAAAATATATATATAAAATGATTCCTGTTTTCTGATATTTTTTTCTTTTTGTATTATAACTTTTTTTTTAAGTGAGCTAGAGACATGAGGTATGTTAATGTGTAAATATATTTTCCTGACAGCTATATTCTGATGACTTATTCCTTGAGGGGCACTGTTTTATACACATAAAACAACGTGATGACAACGTGATGTTTCACAAAAAATTACCTCAGTCATAAAACAAAATAATATCATCAGCAAAAATGTAACTGGTTTGGATGGCTTACTGCAGAGCAATTACTGTACGCAGTGAAATGTCACTGTCATTTGATGGTGGATGTGGTGAATAAACAGCCAGTGATGAAAATATTGATTTTGAAGTTATTGAGAATGATCGTTTTGAGAATATGGTAGAGCCAGTGGAACTGTGCTCTGATGATGACAGCGATGGTAAAAACATTGAACCCTTCCAGGTTTCAAAAGGCAACGAAATATGCTTTATTTTATTCTTCTGTAATTGACCTTAAAATATTGAGAGTTTAAAAAATTACATTTTGCTATATCAGCAGTTAGAGATTCGGCCGTGCTGGATATATACGGGCCCCTAAAGACACGAATATCATGATTGGCGAAATTATGAGTTATGAGAGCCCAGGTTGCTCTGATAGTGGCCTTCAGCTCTTCTGCATTGTTGGGTCTGGCATATCGCATCTTCCTCTTCACAATACCCCATAGATTTTCTATGGGGTTAAGGTCAGTCGAGTTTGCTGGCCAATTAAGAACAGGGATACCATGGTCCTTAAACCAGGTACTGGTAGCTTTTGCACAGTGTGCAGGTGCCAAGTCCTGTTGGAAAATGAAATCTGCATCTCCATATAGTTGGTCAGCAGCAGGAAGCATGAAGTGCTCTAAAACTTCCTGGTATACGGCTGTGTTGACCTTGGACCTCAGAAAACACAGTGGACCAACACCAGCAGATGACATGGCACCCCAAACCATCACTGACTGTGGAAACTTTACACTGGACCTCAAGCAACGTGGATTCTGTGCCTCTCCTCTCTTCCTCCAGACTCTGGGACCCTGATTTACAAAGGAAATGCAAAATTTACTTTCATCAGAGAAGATAACTTTGGACCACTCCGCAGCAGTCCAGTCCGCTTCTGACGCTGTCTGTTGTTCAAGAGTGGCTTGACACGAGGAATGCGACAGCTGAAACCCATGTCTTGCATACGTCTGTGCGTAGTGTTCTTGAAGCACTGACTCCAGCTGCAGTCCACTCTTTGTGAATCTCCCCACATTTTGAATGGGTTTTGTTTTACAATCCTCTCCAGGGTGCGGTTATCCCTATTGCTTGTACACTTTTTCTACCACATCTTTTCCTTCCCTTCACCTCTCTATTAATGTGCTTGGACACAGAGCTCTGTGAACAGCCAGCCTCTTTTGCAATGACCTTTTGTGTCTTGCCCTCCTTGTGCAAGGTGTCAATGGTCGTCTTTTGGACAACTGTCAAGTCAGCAGTCTTCCCCATGATTGTGTAGCCTACAGAACTAGACTGAGAGACCATTTAAAGGCCTTTGCAGGTGTTTTGAGTTAATTAGCTGATTAGAGTGTGGCACCAGGCGTCTTCAATATTGAACCTTTTCACAATATTCTAATTTTCTGAGATACCGAATTTGGGGTTTTCATTAGTTGCCAGTTATAATCATCAAAATTAAAAGAAATAAACACTTGAAATATATCAGTCTGTGTGGAATGAATGTATACATTATACAAGTTTCACTTTTTGAATGGAATTAGTGAAATAAATCAACTTTTTGATGATATTCTAATTATATGACCAGCACCTGTATATATATATATATATATAATATTCCATTATTCAATATTTCAATTCTCAGCCTAAATTTATGTGAAGCTAATTAGATTAAAAAACTTTAATCATTTGACAGCCCTAATATGAAAAATCTAATTTATAAATAATATAAATTTGTTGTTGTTGTTGTTTTTTATAGAAAATAGGGAATATCAACGTATTAAAATAGTGTACACACACAAAAAAAGTATTTTACAGATGTGTCCATCCCCCCCACCTGTTTAGTACTGTAAACTCTGTTTACTTCTATACTTAACTATCTGACATGTTTTGTTTTTTCTTCTAAATAATGACTTTGCTTTACTCCAACAATTTATACACTTCCTGTTAGAGAGCAGAACCTTATCATCACTCTGTCGTCTTTGTCTCTGTGACTAATATTTACCTCCATTCCTTTTTTACTGCCTCCCTCATCTGTCTATCTGCTGTCTATTCATTCATACATCTCTATTTTTATACAAAGGCTGTCCCTGTCATATCTCAAGCCATTATGACGCAGAATTAATGATGCAGAGAAATGAAGAGAATGTGTATGAAAGAGAGAACACAGTTAATGGTACAATCTGTTGGCAGAGAGCAAATAATCAAACTGATTTTATCTACTAAATGGTTAAAATCTATTTTTTAATAAGTTGAAAAAGTTAAAAATCTATATATTTTTATCTCTGGTTTGTCTCCGAAATATTTGTCAATCGTGATCCTTCAGATGTTGGATACTGAAAGCAAAAAACACCAAATTCTTCCAAGCAGGGAAAAAGGGAAGGAGCCAAAATATGTCAGTTTTGTAAGATGGCTGCGCTTCAGAATGGAGTAAAGATGAGCAATAGTGACTGGCTACGCAAGTAACACAATGTCTGTAATTAAAGGCCTAGATACTGATCAACTAAGGCTTACAGCACAGCAACAGCTGATATACACCAAGAACAGAAGACTCTAAATGAGCAATTCTCTCTTTTTCAAAGATGCCTACTCACAGCTGTGACACCTTAAGAGAACACCTGTAGATCTGAGACAAATCCACTGATTGCTCTCAATACAGACAGTTACCTTCAAAATAGCAGATGTCCAAGGGCAGAAGATTTGAACAATATCAGGCCCTGATATGATTCATACTTACTGGTAAGAAAACTACAGCACTAAATTGTTGCCTGGTGGTACAGACGATTAAACTCCTACCAGCAGATTGTTGTATAAATTTGCAACAGGAGGTTGGACAGTGGAAAAACAAGCAATAACCTTCTTGCCCACAACATGAAAACTTATGTCAGGCAGTGTTCTGGAAGAAATGTGCAAGGCTCAGATGGGAATTGGGAAAAACATGAAGGCTAAAATAAAAATATGATCTACTGAGTGCTAACCCCTGAAGCAGAGACCATTAGATACCAGATATTATTAGAAAATAATGATTGGATGCAGGTGCCTTGGTAGGTAATACCAGGGGCTGAAAATAGCATGACAAAAAGACAACATGCGTGAATTAATTATGGCAGCAAAAACATGAGATCCATAGATGAGTTTATAACAAGTGCAATGAGAACTACAGTATACCCTGAATACCTGTTTTGAATAAAAAACATCTTCTGAATCTATTAACTCAAATCTAAAACCTTTTGGGAGTCTGGAGAGTTTAAAGTCAAGACTATGTGAGCAAATAATGATGAGGAGTTCACAGTACATTTCAGCATTAGTACATTATGATGGACAAATGTACCTAAAATGAGTACAGAGATCATACATATGTTGGTAAGATGTTTTACAATTTGTAACAATATATATATTTTTTATTTCAGTAGTGTATATGCAGCATATTATCAGTTAAAACTCCTAAAAGCCAACTTCTTTTGCAGCAACCATCCCTTATGATTCTTTCAGTCATATGTGTCTTAAGTCGCACATAATAGCAATAGCCAACAATACATTGTATTGGTCAAAATGATCACATTTTCTTTTATGCCAAAAAAAGATATTTTGTAAAGATCATGTTCAATGAAGATATTTAGCAAATTTCCTACCGTAAATATATCAAACCTTAATTTTTGATTAGTAATATGCATTGCTAAGGACTTCATTTGGACAAATTTAAAGGCGATTGTGATTTTTTTTTTGCACCCTCAGATTACAGATTTCCAAATAGTTGTATCTCAGCCAAATATTGTCCTATCCTTCAGACGATGTATACATATACTTTTTTTTAAATTGACCCTTATTACAGCATCACATAAACTCTAATTATAACCAATGTTTTGGTTGTGCTTCCTTAAATCACAGAATTTCCATTTATAATAATTATTAAAGCCTTCCCATCTCTCTGTCACATTCATCTCACTGACTAAGTTTCACAATCAGTCATTTTACACTGCCACCCTCGTCTATCTATTCCTGCGAGTCTTTTTTGTTCATAAGTATTTTTAGTGGCGATGTCAGAACGTGTCATATCCCAAACAGTTTATAATACTGAAATGATGTTCAGAGAGAGAGAGAGAGAGAGAGAGAGAGAGAGAGAGAGAGAGAGAGAGAGAGAGAGAGAGAGAGAGAGAGAGAGAGAGCAGAGCAAAAAACGATGGAAATAATTTGAAAAGAGAGTAAATAGCACACTCACTTCAGTTAGAGTTTAGATTAGCTGTTTGACCCGCTCATCCAAATAACACTAGTATTATAATTTAAAATGATGTTGATGTCATCTAGTACATATATATACACTCACCGGCCACTTTATGTTCAATTGCTTGGTAAAAAAAATAGCTAATCAGCCAATCACATGGCAGCAACTCAATGCATTTAGGCATCTAGATGGGGTGAAGACGACTTGCTGAAGTTCAAACCGAGAATCAGAATGGGGAAGAAAGGGGATTTAAGTGACTTTGAACGTGGATTGGTTGTTGGTGTCAGACGGGCTGGTCTGAGTATTTCAAAAACTGTTGATTTACTGGGATTTTCACGCACAACCATCTCCAGGGTTTACAGAGAATGGTCCGACAAAGAGAAAATATCCAGTGAGCGGCAGTTGTGTGGACGAAAATGCCTTGTTAATGTCAGAGGTCAGAGGAGAATGGGCAGACTGGTTAGAGATGATAGAAAGGCAACAGTAACTCAAATAACCACTCGTTACAACCAATGTATGCAGAATACGATCTCTGAACACACAACACGTCGAACCCTGAAGCAGATGGCTACAGCAGCAGAAGACCACACCGAGTGCCGCTCCTGTCAGCTAAGAACAGGAAACAGAGGATACAATTCACACAGGTTGACCAAAATTGGACAATAGAAGATTGGAAAAACGTTGCGTGGTCTGATGAGTCTCGATTTCTGCTGTGACATTCAGATGGTAGGGTCAGAAGTTGGCGTAAAGAATATGAAAGCGTGGATCATCCTGACTTGTCTCAATGGTTCAGGCTGGTGGTGGTGGTGTAATGGTGTGGGGGATATTTTCTTGACACACGTTGAAACCCCTTTGTACCAATTGAGCATTGTTTAAACGCCACAGCCTACCTGAGTATTGTTGCTGACCATATCCATCCCTTTATGACTACATTGTACCCATCTTCTGATGGCTACTTCCAGCATGATAATGCACCATGTCACAAAGAATCATCTCAGACTGGTCTCTTGAAAATGACAACAAGTTCACTTTACTCAAATGGCCTCCACAGTCACCAGATCTCAATCCAATAGATCACCTCTGGGATGTGGTGGAACGGGAGATTCGCATCATGGATGTGCAGCCAACAAATCTGCAGTAACTGCGTGATGCTATCATGTAAATATGGACCAAAATCTCTGAAGAATGTTTCCAACACCTTGTTAAATCTATACCACAATGAATTAAGGCAGTTCTGAAGGCAAAAGGGGGTCCAACCTGGTACTAGTAAGATGTACCCAATAAAGTGGCCAGTGAGTGTTTATGTCAGACTTGAATAGGCTAATGTTAGAGAAACAAGTTCTGATACAGTATCTCACAGAAGTGATACACCAGCAGCAAAGGTTGATTCATTTTGGAACACATGTATTATATAACCTGAATGCACTGTAACACTTTGAAGAAAGGACACTTTGCTAAATGCATAAATGTAAATGTAAATGTATAACAGTGTCAATTTGCTGTCCCCTCAAAATAACTCAACACACAGCCATTAATGTCTAAACCGCTGGCCACAAAAGTGAGTACACCCCTGAGTGAAAATGTCCATATTGGGCCCAATTAGCCATTTTTTCATGTCTCATGTGACTCGACAGTGTCACAAGGTCTCAGGTGTGAATGGGGAGCAGGTGTGTTAAATTTGGTGTTATCGCTCTCACTCTCTCATACTGGTCACTGGAAGTTCAACGTGGCTCATGGCAAAGAACTCTCTGAGGATCTGAAAAAAATTATTGTTGCTCTACATAAAGATGGCGTAGGCTATAAGAATATTGCCAAGACCCTGAAACTGAGCTGCAGCAAGGTGGCCAAGACCATACAGCGGATTAACAGGACAGGTTTCACTCAGAACAGGCCACGCCATGGTCGACCAAAGAAGTTGAGTGCGTTTGGGAAATAGAAGTATGAGTGCTGCCAGCATTGCTGCAGAGGTTGCAGGAGTGGGGGGTCAGCCTGTCAGTGCTCAGACCATACGCCGCACACTGCATAAAATTGGTCTATGTGGCTGTCGTCCAGGGTCTCTAACATCCACTAGCTCTGTGATGATATCATGGAAGAGTGGAAGAGGACTCCAGTGGCAACCTGTGAAGCTCTGGTGAACTCCATGCCCAAGAGAGTTAAGGCAGTGCTGGAAAATAATGGTGGTCACACAAAATATTGACACTTTCACAATTCAGACATTTTCACGTTAGGGGTGTACTCTTGTGGCCAGCGGTTTAGACGCTAATGGCTGTGTGTTGAGTTATTTTGAGGGGACAGTAAATTCACACTGTTATACAAGCTGTACACTCACTGTAAAAACTGTAAAAATATGAAGATAAAATAACTGTTTAAATAAAGTACTATAATAAAGTTTCTGTGATAGAAAACCTAAATTATTAGCATTCATTACTTCAGTCTTCAGTATCAAGTGATCCTTCAAAAATTAGTCTAATATGCTGATTTGGTGTCCAAGAAACATTTATTATAATACATTTATAAAACAGTTGTGCTGCTTAATATTTAATATTACTATTAATACTTAATATTAATAACCGTTATACCTTTTGTTTTCAAGATTCTTTAAAGAAACAAACAAGTGGGGTTCGGGTTCAACTCAGAGCAAATCTGTGCTGTATGCTGTACTTCAATGTAGCAGACACTGTTTTATGTTGAGGATTTCCAGTAGCCAGCGAGTGGTTCTCAACCAGGCAGCTGGGACTCACACAGCAAGCCTAGCCAAGAGGGCCGCAGTAAGTCTTAAATTTAAGTTTATATATATATATATAGCCTAGTTATAGCATAATTTTAATTACAACAATTAAAAAAAAGATACACAAAAACAAAACAAAAACACTAAAAATAAAACTCACATTATATATTTTTAACTTTATTTAGCATGTGTATTTGGGTGCAAAGCTTTATACAAAAACATCACATTGTGCGCCATCTGCTGGTGCACCTTGGGTAAATGTTTTACATATGTAACAGACATAGGTTTTGATTCACAAAGCTTTTAATGCCTTGTCTGGCATATTAATTTGTATTTTTCTTCACTTTTTTGCAACCTGTAACAGGCCCTTTACATAGAACCATAGTTAAAGTGCAGTTGTTTATTTATTCACTTATTTACACAGTTACTGTTTCATAAATGGCATGTGAAGTTGCTGGACAATGACTTCATGACAACACTGATTGGTTAATGGCACCTTAAGAATACACAGCAAGCAATTTTTCAGGACGTTTACAGGTTCTGGCAAGATTTTAAGACGTTATGGACAAACATTACAACAGTAACACATTCAGTCAATTTCACTAAACTTAAAATAAAAATTCCCTTTATTTGGAGTAATACTGGTAATACTGTATATTTGTAAAATAGATCTAACAGACAGCAGACTAAATAACAGCTACCACTTCATAAGGAGGATGTGTTTCACAGTGTCCAGCAGAGGGCTCCCATAACCAATGAGCATGTAAACATTAGCTGAGTATAACTATAAGTTTGTGCACATGCATGGATTAACTCACTGCTTAGTTTGTGTTATAGTTAGTTGAATATTTGCAGACATTTCTTCCCTGTTTGGTCAAAAAAATATGCCAGTCATTTCACATTTTAATGGCGGTCCCTTTATGATTTAGCTTTATTACTGATCTGTTAATAGTGGTTATCTTATCTTTTAACGAAAATATGTTTCCTATTCAACAGTCATCTTTTAAGTTGTTCACTGGATGGTGTCCTGGCAGAAGATAACAGCCTTCTTGTTCATCGGATATTTTCTAAGTCTAATGTTCTTTAAATCTTTAAGTCTGAATGTGCATGGTCACAAGGTTGGCTCCTTATTGCAAGATCCAGCTATTTATGTGCATTAAAAAAATAGTAAAGAGGGTGGGGAAGTGTCAAGAATCAACCTCTGCAAAACAGGGAACTGAAAGGTTAGTCAAATATTTCTTTCCATCATACATTGTGTAGTTTGTAAAGAAAAACTAATACGAAACAGAAACCAGTTTTAAAAGTCATAGGTCAGGTTGATATTCCCTTTGCCTGGAGGGCTTATGAAGAGGCACTTTTGTTGGAACTGGCTCGCTGGGCTGCTTGACGCCGACAGTGCAGGTAAACATAAAGAGGGTTGATGAAGGCCAGGAGACTCAGAACGGTCAGAGCGATGTTCACCTAGAGAAATCAATTATTACTGTGATTGACACAGTACAGTACAGTGGTGTGTGAACAGAACATAACAGTTTCAAACTTCTCAGAAAATTGACAAATATGCTGAACCTAAATCTGCCCAAACAAATGCCTTTCATTGCTTAGGACTAGAGGACTTCAAAAGACAAACAGCTGTTTCTTATTCTGAAGCTGACTCCAACCTTTTTCTTCCTAAGAAATAGGAATGTGAGTTGTTTGTCAGACTCGAATAGGCTAATGTTGGAGAAACAAGTTCCAAGGAAAGACAAAGCCATAGAAATAAATAAGAAAAATCAAATCAATAAACCATAATCAATGTTTTTATGAACATATCAGCAATAATCACACACTATGAAAGCTAAACCATGATCTCCACTGGAAGGTTATAATTTGCTCACATACTGTACAGTATGTTTATTTTGTTGTGGTCATTTACTGTTGTTCTGTGAAATTTCACAGGAAAAATCCTGTCATTTAAATAGGAATCAACATAATCAGTAATTTCCATGAGAGCGAAAGATTTTTCAGTGAGTTCAAGTTGGATTTTATGCATTGAACGTGACTTCTGTGTGAACTCATCACTTCACAATTGCCAAGAGACAATGGACATTTTTTGCCAGTAAAATTCTGCTAATGTGACCTCACCTTATCACAAAATGCATGTATGTGTTGGAAAGACAAGCTAAAAGCATTCAGAAGCTTACATAAAGAGGGTCTCCACCCAGTGGTCCTTTAATGAGGGTGAAGCAGGGATACTGGAGCAGCGAGACCACAGCCGAGAGAGCCATCATCGCTCCAAATAGCTTTCCAAAGTGCATGGATGGAAACCTGAAGAAAAAACATTATAATAATTACCCTCACAAGCATATTCACAACTCTTTTCTTTTACTTATGGATGCATATCTTTGTGAAAAATAAGTGTGCGCTTGTATAGAGTTGTATTGCAGTTGTATTGAATGTACACTTATAGAGTACTTCAAATCTTAAAAGTATATTTTGAATAAACTGTAATTGGAGATAATCTAATATTAATTAATTAAAAGGCCACTTAAGTGTACTACCATGACTGGATAATAAATGCACCTTTTAATAATGTCCAGTTGAGTGTTTTACTTATTTTAAATAATTTTTAATCACCATTTGTCATGCTTTAAAGAAGTACACTTTCATTTGTTGACTAACATGCTAATACACATGCAAATTACTTGATTATAATTTTAACCTGTAGTGTGTTATTTGATATTACAGTTAAAGTGAATATATTTGAAAATGCATTAAATTGCAACTTCATCGTTACTATTGTTTAATTACTAATATTAATATGTGACAGTTTGCAACAGAAATCATATTGATGACAATAGAAGTAATTATGAAATGACATACTTAAAATATACTTGAAACCCCACTTAAGTGTGTCAGTTCATATAACTGCATCTAATATACATTTTAACTAGAATACATGTTCATTTAATCGTAAACAACATGCAGTTAAGTGTCTGGGCATTGAATTCTGCTCACACTTAAATGTATTATTTTAAGGTATATTATTTCGTACATTTTTTAAAGCATGCTAAAGTGTACATCTTTTTTCACAAGAGTAATATACATCTACAATTATTATTTTTCTTAAAACTGCAGCCATTAAAAAAAAAATCCTTTTGGGATTTATCAACTCAATAAAGTCCTACAGGTTTGTACAGATCTGGGTTTGGACTAATTGGGTGGACTGTCCCTTTAATATTCTTATGAGCCTGTGAGGACTCACGCCACACTGATGAAAGCAGCGTTTCCTCCGTAGAGGAAGGATCTGTTGAGGACTTGCAGGATGAAGGTGAGGTACTGCAGAGGAAGGATGGGGGTGGCGGCACACACTGAAAATAGCACACACTGCAGTGCCGTCAGCGAAAGAGACAATATGGCTGCCTTCAAGTCTGCTTCTTGTTCACTTTGCCCTGTATAGCACAGTATTTTACAAATTACTTTACATTGTCAAAAAACTGTTGAGTGATTTTTGTTGACATTTTTAAACATTATATAATTGGTGTTTATGTAGTCATTGAACTAAATCAATTTGTTGTAATAGTTTATTTATATGGTGTATTTGATCAACAATATACTGATTCTAAAAAAAAAAATATTTTAAACTATACACAGGGTGGGGAAAGGAGTTTACTGTTAATTAAATAATAATTACATTTGACTATTTATTAAAAAATATTTTAAACTCAGTAGTAAATATGAATATAATGTAATTTAATAAATTTTAAATAGTTCTTCTGTAAATAAATTAAATCAAATCAAACTTTCTAATGCCAGCCCAATCTAATTTGCGTAAAATGTTGTGTGACGAATCTGCATTTTAGCAGATAATAGCCTACAGTATGTCTGTTGCATAAACGGATATTCAGCATTTTTTACAAAGTGCTGCCGATAAATCTGAACCTAAGCAAAACAATTAAAAATTAAAATAAATAATGATGATGATGGATTAGAAAATGAGATTTTTCTTCATATGACCCTAAGGAAATGTGTGCATTTATGTGTTGACCTGGTTCTCGCTGCTTTCCTTTGTGGCGGTCCATGATGAGGCCGTTCCAGGGGGCACAAAGGATCCCACACAGCTGAGTAAATGCAAACGCATTTGTGTATCTACTGACTGTGAGCAAAAACAATATGACTGTTCACAGCCAAGAAAATGATGAAAACTCAAGCTCATGAGTTAACACACATGACACAGACTGAGCCTGTTGGCATGTCTATATCTATTCATACTGCTCAAGGGCATGGCTTCACCTGCACATAAATAGCTTGACATGAGGATAAAGAGACTGTGTGTCTGTGTGATATGTGTGTGTGTGTGTATACCAAGGCCTGGGTCTCCAGCAGCCAGATGATTCAGCATCGGGTTTAAGGTCCCGATGAACAAGTAGTGTCTCAACTGCATCACTGAAAGCCACAGCAGATGCCACAAGAAGAACCAGGAAAGCAAACAGCTCTTGAAACTGCGCTCTGACAAAAACACACAGATTCATAGTGTTGATCTACTTCATTGTGAAATATATCATGTGAAGTGTTAGTAAAAGTAAAAAGGGGAAGGAACACATAATAAAAGTGCTTAATCAAGAGAGCACTAGCAGAAGAATTCAGGACAATAATGTGTCTGTCGTTTGAAGCACATGGCAGCTTAGTCTGATCAAGCACTTAGATAGTGAAAATCACTAGTAAATGCATCCTCAAAAATGTCCTTTTCAGTTTACAGAAAATGTAATAACCAGCATGATCATACAGATGGTAAAATGAAAAAGAAAATGATAAATCAAAGTTTATCATAAGTGTTTTATATAAAATATAATCATATGTGATGTGTCACACAGGGACTGAGAATGTCTTTTTATTATTTTCCACAATAAATGCTATGGTAATTCATAGATTTACTTGCAATAACCATACATTTGATGTTATATTGACAGCATTTATTGTGATCATAATATATTCACCATATATGATAACGTAACAAATTGTGACACTTTTTCCTGTTGTTGTTTTTAAATAAATATTACAGGCCTTTCTACATTGTATGTTACATTGCAGTTTTTTTGTTTTGTTTTGTTTGTTTTTAGCTGAAAACAAGCTTAAAATGTGCAAGCTATTTCGACAGTCATCTTTATACTGCAAATGCATATCATAGACTCAGCATGTGTTGCAAAAAGCTGTGGCACTACTGTGAAGTGTTGAACGTGTCCTTACCCATTTTGTCTGTGTTTTGGGCTCGAGGGGAAGTCTCTTTAAATGGCAATTCCTCTTCAGCCTGGGAAGTCTGGATGTTTTTCTCTTCGACCTTTGCGACCGTATATTCCCGACTCCCTCCACATTTCATCCTACCACAGTAAATAAGAGACAGACATGGGCATTGGGCAAAGCTTTGTTAGAGGAAACATATCCGGTACAGACAGTGAAGAACAAGCATTCTGAATGCCATCATTCAAGTACAAAATCCTCTTGGTGTTTGTTGTATTCCCTGCAGGCAAAGTTCTCATTGTTTGCAGCTAATACAAATAGATGTATTTAAAAAACCTCAGCTGTTTCATATGCAGCTGATATTCTCCAAGAGAAGGCACTCACGTCAGCATGGTTCTGAAGGAAGAGGTGTTGAATGTGTTGTTTACCCATAGGTGTAGTTCTCCGGAAGCGGGTATGGGATATGTGTACGAGGCATCAGCACAAACGTCCGGAACAGATGAATGATACTGCAGCAGGCCAAGAAGAGGAAAGACCATCGTAGAGAGACTCCATCCTCATACAGCAACTGAAAGAGAAAGATGTGACCATCATGATTTAAGACTTCACCTGCAATCTTATCTTTCTCTCCAGTGTGAGGTGTTTTATTTGCCTCTTACCTTGATGATGAGGAAAACCGCAGAGGAAGAGTCAAAGGCTCCATTATACAGAGTGATTATAAAGGAGCGGTGAGTGCCAAAGAGATTCCCCACCTAAAGAGAGCAGATGAGATTTATGCTTGATCATACACAAAACATCCTATAAGAGGACGTGTCATTGTTAAATGGTTCACATAGTGGAAAATTAGAAAAACAGACAGTGTTGAGGGAAACGCACAAGTTTCACAAGTAACACAAGTTCCATTTGCAACAAAAATATCTGAGTGTTTTGTTATAAAGCATGTGTTCTGTCTTTATGTTTGGGGTCCCATATAATTATGATCAGATTATTTGCCTTTCAGATTCTTTCAGTATGCATCTGATTTGGTCAAAAACAGATAAGATGCGGTAACCCTTCTAGCAAAGTATGCATGCATTGAAGACATGTGACTGGTATCCATTATACTGTAAGCTCAATAGCAAATCACTGAAAATATCATTTAAACAAGTCCAAAATACATAGCCTTCATTCATGTTTCTCAGGCACCCCAAACATAAGTAACGTAACATTCTTCATGGTGGGTGTTTCACAAAATGTCTCAAGAACATTTCTTTATAATCAATTCTCAGGTCACCTCTTACCTCAGTGTTACATGTTATTGAATTCTTAAAAAAAGCGTTGAGGTCTCATTGACAAGCATAAGCTCTACTCTCCAGCACAACGGTGACCCACAAATCTAAATTAAACTAACAGATCTCTCTTGTGCAAAAACGCATTAATACATTTCAGATTAATATTTACTCTCCTTATTAGTACATTATTTTGCATAACTTTTTTTCCTATGAACATTAATATTTTAGTGAAATTAACATTTGTATGTTTTGTTTGGTAAATCTGATTGTTGTGTTTTACAATATATTACTGCGTTTGCCTTGAATTAACTGTAATCTACTGGCAGTTCTGGTTGCCAGTATGTTACTGTTTCTCTACAGTCTGTTGCTGTAAATTAATCACAGTGTATAACTGTTAAATTATGATGCATGCCGTTTTTTGTCATCTTACATTTTTTATGTACACTTCCAAATGTCTGTTCAGTAGTCCCTAACATGACAATTTAATTTGTGGTGCTTCTAATTAAGTGATTAAAAGCAGTTGCAAATGTTGTATAAAATTAATATCACCACACCTTTTTGCACCAATAAAAACGTAAAAACACAGTTTTTCTACCAAATTATATGTAATATCTAATTATTATATCAATATGTAACTAGCATTGGAAAGGTTTCCATGACACCTAGCGAGATCTCTGCAAAAAGTCCCACGATTTATATCCAGAACGTGATGCATGATGGGATACGCTTAGCCTCGAATACCGCTCTGGAGTGTGGATTTAGTGTCCATTAAGTGCACTGCACTTTGGCATTTTGAAGATATGGGACAGACTTGCACACTTACTTCCTACCACGCGCACGTTCAAGTAGCCGAGACAGTAAGTGTGAGTATTTGATCAAAGCCTTAGTCTAAGCCCTGTTTGTGAAACCAGGCCATAATCTGTCCACACTACAGAGAGTTAAAGTAGCACTGAATCAGTGCTAAAGTTAATGAGATAATTGTGTGATTAATTAAATGATGATAACCTGCTGTTTACAAACAGAAATCACTGAATGAAAGAGAACTACACGAGTACTACAACTGATTTCAGCCACATCCTTAGATAAAATCAACTGAAATAAAAGACATGATATATCTCAAGATCTGATTAAAAACTCCTAAAAACAGCATTACCTGCTTCACATTACTAACCGGTCTGACTATTTCTGTCAGACGTCTACAGAAGATGTTATTGAGAGTTACAGAGCTTTAGATGGGTTTTTTTTTCACTACCATGATGGTGATCAGCACTTTCCTTTAGTTGGGCTCTTGAACCTTGACTTTATAACACTAAGTTTTATTTGACTGCTGTAACAATGTATTTTTGAAACATGTTTGTTACGACAAAAAAGAGTCAAATAAAACACAATTCTGGTATTGTTGTTTATGGATTGGTTATACTAATTGTTCCCTTACTCCTGATTTTATCTAGTGTTTCTTCCCTTACTGGATATTGACATTAGAGCCAAATAACAAGCACATGAAAGACCATTAAAACACACTCATAAATAAACCCAGTTATAATTTATAACAAATACATGCACATATAAATAATCAGCATATGAATCTCAAAAATGGTGGCAATCTACAAAATAAATAAACAGATCAATTCTAAACATCACAAAACATGCTACTAATACTCAACTCAAAAACAAAAGCAAAAGAAAGTAAGAAAATAAGTGGACAATTCAGTGGCTTAATTCATGCTGCAATGCATGCTGGGAGTCATGGGGAGTACTGCAGCATGCATTGCAACATGAAGCTTTTGATTGTAACTATTGTTGAGATTCATATGCCGATTCTTGATGCCTCTCTTTGAATGTAAATGATAGTAGTTCAAAATGTTTTAAACCCAAACTGTTCTTAAATACTTATTTTCTGGTTGTCACAACACTGATCAATCTCATGCTGTAAATCACTGTGAAAAATAAAGAAATATAAAACAATACTTGTATAATTAGACTAAGCCAGTCTAACATTATATACTATTATGATGATCATATCACCTAACCAACCATAACAATTTTCCCATAACTAATGCATCTTAAAGACAAAGTTACAGCAATCAAACAACAACTAATGTTCAAAAGTCAAGGGTTAGGAGCCCAACTAAAGCTAATTCACAATGGTAGCGTCAAACGAAACAATAAAATATAATCTAAACCTCTGTTCATTCTCAATAAGATCTTCTAGACATCTGACAGAAATAAATCCAGTCTGGTTAGCAATGCGTGGAACTGTTTGTTGAGTTGTTTAAATCTTCAGGTGATTTCTTCTAAGGCTGTGGCTGAAGTTGGTTGTAGTTCTTTTGTTAGTCTTGTTTCTCTTTCTATTAGTAATTCTGCTTGTTAAAAGCAGCTGTTCATTAGTGTCCGAATTCACTCTGAGTTCATTAGTACACTCATGTAGGGAATAGTGAATGACGGTGTAGGTGGGTGTGATTGAAACACAGCCTCTGTGTGTGTTGACTTTGAACACTGTTTATTCACGATATATAGCTGCAGGCTACTTTCTCGAAAATGACTAATTTTACCCAGAATGCACTGTTTTTAAGAAAAACTGCATGTTACTGTCAAAATGTGGCCATTTTTTTACAGCAATTTTTAACAGTGAGCATGTTTAGGTCAAATCAGAAAGTACCCTCATATCCTGAGAAAAGCCAGTGAAAAGCATTTTTGAAACAGCTCATGCATTTGTTACTACACATCACAATGGGTTTGAAGCCTCACTGCATGATGAAATATTCAATACCTGTATGTTGGTCATCAAGAACAGAATTCCTCCCACAGCAATGCCGGACAGAGCAGGGAATAGGAGGACGGAGTTCACTGCAGGAGTGAAAATCGATAATGACCAAACAAACTGAAATGTATCAATATACCAAAGGTCAAATAAAGAAAGAAAACTCTATTTACCAGGACTGGAAAAGGCTATTAACAACATCCCTGCAGTGTAAACTGATCTGAAAAGTAAATCATAACAAGAGAATATGAGAGTGGTTAAATAAATGGTAACCGGGCCTACTTGGTGTTTTCTCTGCCCTTCTGTCTCAAAACATATGGAAACGTGATGGACAGAGTTATTACAGATTTAGATTTATGAGCTGAGAGATAAAGTGTCCCCCAAAATATTTGGACACTTAAGCCACACATAAAATACCTTTCAAAAGTTTGGGGTCAGAAAGATTTTTTATATAACCTATATAATCACACATAATTCAAATATAAAACAGCAATTTTATATTGCAATAATTTCACAACAGTACTGTGTGACGAACTTGCGTCCAAATACATTTGGTAGCAACAACATTCAATCATTTCTGCCTTATTGTGCAAGTTCTATAGCGGCTGAAAACATCCAAATTCTCAGCACACCACAGATTACTCAGTCCTGCCAAATGTCCCTCCTTCCTTCAGCTGAGATATCGCCCTGTTCTCACACAATCTTTTATAATTCACTTCTCTCCTAATTGCTTTTGAGGCACAAACATATGGATAACAGGAGAGTGAACAACCTTACATTGGCTTTTAACCATTACTGCACTCAAAATATAGCAATTTTAAGAAAATATTCATAGTGTTTATATAAACACTAATAAGTACTTAAATTAAGAGGATAGAAGAACACATCCCTTGCAAAAAGTACAACAGCAATAGGATGGCAGCAGGTGGTGTTACCCTAGTATTGAATAATAAACATATGTGTTTACCATGCCATTTACAAGATATGGTGGGATCCCTCACAGAATATCAAAAAAAAAATTGTGGTTGTGATATTGGTGATATCGTGGACAAATATACATGCAAATCTGACTTACATTCCCAGTAGCCTGGCAACTGTGGTACCAAAGTGGTCAAACAGGAAGCCATTTGGCAGCGTGAGGAAGTTGTTCATGAAGGATGCGATGGTGAAGATGAGTGAGAGCTGCTCATCCTGTCTACTGCAATCTAACACACAGCAAATGTTAAATGTACTACACAGTTTCCACAGCTAGACATGCATACACAACGCATAAGTTTGCATTTTCAACTGACCTTCAACAGCAGTTCCATTTATTGTTGCATTCACACACAGACTTCTGAAATAGCCTTCAGTCTTGAGCACAAAAACCATTGATGCCCAGCCAAAAACAGCCCCTGCGAACCCCAAACACTCCACTAACCCAGATATCAGAGTAAACCAGGACCGTACCCTCAACCCGCCTCCCTGGCAGCCAAACATCTTGCCTCTTTCTCACTGCTTTCTTCAAACAGTTTTGGAGTTTCTCCAGTGTCCTTGAAAAGAATTCAAATGTAATTAATTCAGCTTTATTAAGGAAACTTCAAAAATGTCAAATGAGCAACAGCAAGACACATGAATGCGAATGCACACTTACTCTTAAACCTTCAACTCCTTCAACAAAGTATACAGACATCCACGTATCCCTCGCTCTCACTTACTGTCTTTATATGGACCTCTGTGTTTCTTTTCCTTCCCATTTTTACAAATCCCTCCTCTTATTTCCTTCTAGGTTACAAATCCCTCCTCTTATTTCCTTCTAGGTTACAAATCCCTCCTCTTATTTCCTTCTAAGCATTCAATCCGGCACAGATCTCTTCTCAATAACAGAGCTGTTTTTTCTTTTCTTTTTTACAATAGTAGCTTATTGAATTCTGCATCAAACATTTTGATATAACAAGATCCCTATTGATCCTTATTAAGTGTCAAACTATAAAACTAAAAATAATAATTGTGTGTATGAATTGAAGCTAGTTCTGGGAATCGGTGTGCTGCTGTATAGCCCCCTTTAACCCTTTTACAGTTTAACTGATTTTGAGAGAAACAAGTGAATGAACTACTGAGAGTACTGATAAGCTCTGAAATACTGGTTTGTGCCTCATTCTCGGACTTCTAAAAAACACACATTCCATATTAAAGAATGAGCATGAGATAGCCGGCTTTTAGCAAAAATGCCACAAAGCAAGATTGGCTGAATGGGCAACATTCTAGGGTTTTGTAGTCGATTGAGAAATGGACTGATCCACTCCCAAATACGAGCTTTGTCCTTCAGCACAATGGATCATGACTGTTAACCTCATGATTTATTGGCGTTTCTGTTATTTTACAATCTAAATAAAAATAAACAGCAGAAGTTAAAAGTGTGATTGGCACAAGACACACTATTTATGTGCTTCCCTTTTAGTGGAGTGATGCAACAGTGTTTAGAATAAGATTCAAATTGTACTTTCACAGTTCCTATCACAAGACCACCAAAAGATATCCTCTTATGTGTGACCATCTACGTCAAACTCCTCAAGAATGTGAGTTCCTTGAGCCAAGGAAGGTCTATTTAAAAGATGTGTGCCAAGTTCTTAATACTTTATTTGCAAAATTTTCAAATTTTGTTGATTTAAAATAGCTGTATTCCATTTTATTTATTAAGTGTGCTTTTCTTTTGTATCATCCTGATATATATTTTATCTTTATGTCCCCCAAAAATTTTAATCCAGTAATTAAAAATTACTCATTATAGAATCATTCAAGTAATTGTATGTATACATTTAATTTTGAATAAATCGATCTGGACAAAATGTACCAAGTAATTTACCCTTTTATTCTAGGCAGAATTATTATTTTTTTTATTTACATACACTTTTAAAAATAAAGGTGCTTCACGATGCCTTAGAAGAACCTTGTTTTCTTAATGGTTTCATAAAGATCCTTTATCATCCGAAGAGCCTTTCTGCTTCACAAAAGGTTTTTTATTTTATAAATTTTTGGCAAAAGAATCTTCTTCAGATTATAAAAAGGTAAGAAAGAGATGGTTCTTTAAAGAATATTTGACCGAATGGTTCTTCATGGATCCAAAAAAGAGTGTCCTTCCTTCCTTACCCACTCTTATAATTTCCAGTTAACCTTACAGGTTTAAAGCATGATGTTTGATCCAGCATAAATAAAAACATTTCCTATGAAACAAACATTCATGTGTGATTTACTATTGTTTGCTACAGTATAATCAGTGGAACAAATCATGTGGTCACAGAGGTGTCAAATTTGCTCATCAGCATTTTCATATTTGTGTATGTCATCACTTTAGAACATCATAAGATATATGACACTTTCCCAAAAAGGGGAACCATTAGAACGAAACAGACTTTACCTAAATATAACATCTAGGCCTGAAACTTATCTTCTGAGTCCAACGAACTGCTCTGATTTGCTCTTTCTCTTAATGCAGTATCACCATAACCCAAGCTGTATCATACGCATGATATGTGTTTGTGTTAAAGAGAATGAATTTATAGTTCACCGGTCATGAATGTGTCCTGATCGAGCAGAAGCTGAGTCCTCTGCACCATTGCGGCAATTACCTACAGCTTCATATCACTGGCCTATTTATTTCTGTAAGAAAACATTTGCAGAATGTTGTAGTGGGCTTGAAAACAGCTGACTCTGGCCTCAGTTTATGCTTATTTAATCACATGACACATATTATAACAATAGAGAGTCTTTCAATAACCACTTTGATTAAAAAATATTGGGCTTGACGTAATTCTCTGCTAAACTCAGAAGAAAGCTTTTATTAATGTATAATTGTTACATTTTCAAATGTATGCTACAAATATATATGATGATGAATCGGAGTATTGTCTACGATGTATGTGACAAACTTCTAGTTACCTATGTTAAGTTGTTACAACAATTTTCCAGTCTCGAGATTAGATTATTAAAATCAACTATTTGTATTAATATGAATTGCAATAATAGTAATATTAATTGTAATTAACATTAATTGTAGTAGTAATAATAATAGTAATACACTTATTTTAATTTAAATGTCCCCACAAGGATAGAAAAGCTGGGGGTATTGGCCTGTACGAGGTGAAGAGATAAAAATACTAACTAAATTGTTTACCTGAAAGTGTAACAATTGTTACGTTCCCCTCCTGTCTAGGGGTTTGTGACGTAGGGACGTGCAGAGAGTTCCTCAGGGGCAGGGGCTCAAATGTAATATAAGGGCAATATAAAAAAAATATATATATTATAGGTCAAAAGTTTGGATACATTACTATTTATCCCCTCTCCCCTCCCCTCTCTGCAGGACATCTACCTCAAACGCTGCAAAAGCAGAGCTGTTAAAATCATCAAGAACACAAATCACCCTGGTAACTGTCTTTTCTTTTTACTGCCATCTGGCAAGCGCTTCAGGAGCATGGTGGCAAAAACTGAGAGACTTAGGAGGAGCTTCTTCCCTCAGGCCATCAGGCTCCTAAACTCAAACTCAGTCAAATAACCTTTACAGGACTAAATTTAATAAACTTAAATATTCACTATCATCCATACTGCTGCTATGTATATACCCGGCACAACCTGTTTGCACATTCTTCTTGCACATCCCTGCTTATATTATTATTTATCCACAGTATACTGTATTGCACATTTATTTTATTGCACATTTTACTCTATATTTTATTTTATTTTAATTTTTTACCTATATATATATATATATATACTCTTGCGTTGTGTTATTTTGCAAGGTCCATTGAGCGTACCTGTCCTGATTTACATTTCACTACTGATTATATCCTGTATAATTGAGTATGTGACGCATAAAAAAACCTTGACCCTTGAATCTTGAACCTATTTTATATTTTTGCAAGACGTTTTTTGAAAGAGATTAGTTTTCATTCTGCAAAGGTTTGCTAAATTAATAGAAATAGTGATATTAAAGATTTATTTATCAATGAACCCCAAAAAAGTATCACGGGCTCCACCCCAAAAAAAATGTTACACAGCACAGCTGTGTCCAATATTAGACTGATTTCTGAAGGATCATGTGACACTGAAGACTGGAGGAATTATTACTTTGCATCATAGAAATAAATGATATTTAAAGTATTTAAAAATAGATAAACATTATTTTTATTGTAATACTATTTCACAATAGTACAGTCTTTTTCTGTATTTTTGATCAAATATATGCAGGCTTGATGAGCATAAGACACTTTCATAATGCTGCATAATTATCAAAAATGGTAACATGAAAAATTCCTTTCATGTCACCATTTCGCCAGCCTACACTTCACATAAATAGTCCTGTAGGTGACACTTGGGCTTCATTAACTATGATAGTTTCATCAAATAGTAAACGGTGCATAGAGGTCTGCTACCTGACCTGAGCCGGACTGGTCCCGAAATACTTTCGGGTTTCGGGTCAGGTTCGGGTTGATGTTTAATGGATAGCTTCGTGCTCGGGTCGGGATCGGGTTTGTAGCTAAACCAAAACTATATGCAGATGCTACGCTGCTTTCATAGATACGGTGACGTAATGCTGCCATCCACGTAATATTTTTTCCACTCAATTATGTCGTTATAACGAGATCTTTTCTCGTAATAACGAGATCTTTTCTCGTTATAACGAGATCTTTTCTCGTAATAACGAGATCTTTTCTCGTTATAACGAGATCTTTTCTCGTAATAACGAGATCTTTTCTCGTTATAACGACATATTTTCTCGTTAAAACGACATATTTTCTCGTAATAAGGACATCTTTTCTTGTAATAACGACATCTTTTCTCGTAATAACGACATCTTTTCTCGTTAAAACGACATGTTTCTCGTTAAAACGACATCTTTTCTCGTTATAACGACATATTTTTCTCGTAATAACGACATATGGTAGGGCTGAGGTGAGCGAGTGTCCGTGCTGCTCAGTCTGACATAAACGAGGATCTGCACGTCTGAATTGAAATACACTGTTTTAAATGTATTTAATGTAATGGTTTTAATTATAGCAGCATGTTTATTAGGATTAATCTCCAATACAACATTATCCAATAACTGCACTCAGACCCATGACTTGTTTAGGCTATATATGATCAGATCAAAACAGTTATTTTTGAATAATTGACTCTGGGCTTGGAATATTTATTTATTTGAATGACTGAAGTTTGATTGAACAACAAATCGAAATATGAACAAAGATAAATAAAGAGATTTTCTCATAGGTTAATAATAATAATAATATTATTATTATTATTATTATTATTATTATTATTTCGTTCTGTTTGAAAACGGGCAAACAAATTAAGCTCGATTTTTCGTAGGCCTATTTTTGTTCGTGGGTAAACAAATGAGCTGCTTTAATATTTGTTTCACATGTGTGGGCGGCCTTGATATACTTTAGTCTGATTATATATGAATTATGTATTAATGATTTCATATTATTAAATGATCTTTAGCTGAATCATCGTATCACGTTCTTCTTATGGGTTAAATTGCAGGCTTTGCTTTACTGAAGGAACAGTCTTCCCTGCGCTGGGTGTGAGCACTGAACACAATAGTACAGATGAAAGTGCAGTATCTCTTGCTGGATTTAGGCTATACGAATTAAATAAACACAAACTTGTTTTCGATTGTTTTATTTAAGTAGACCTTTAGACATAGGCGCGCCAGAAAGCGCACGCTGTTATTTTACAAAAGCAATTCGTAACATTTTGTTCTTATTGTGGAAGTATATAAAATTGCTTTCCTCGGTTATCACAATTTAAGGGATCGCGTCGGTGTCGCCGAATTGAGAAGAACAGTGGTGTGCTTTAAATGAGATAAAGCAACATCCAGACTGTATGAAACGTTATTGTGACTAATTTGCAGAGCGGTACATGAACTCTTATTCTGCGTGATGGGATAGACAGTAAAGACAAGCTGAGTTAAAACATTAATTGTTTTAGGGGCCGTCCTCGGTTCACAGCAACCCGGGACTATCAGAGATGGATAAAACAGTTTTATTAACATTAAACATTTAATTTAATATTTGTATATTATTAGTATTATTAGGTTATGTTAACTTGTTAGGGCTATAGGCCTATTTCTATTGCATATAATATTATATTTTATTACTTTCCCATTTAAATTCGTGTATCGCTTTACCTAATTAACGTTTTGTACCAGAGCATGTGAGAGAAGCGGAGCGGTTCAATATTCCTCTGTGTGTGTGTGCGCTCCGCTCAGTCGTTCACGGCCAACTCAAACACTCCGCTAATGTTCCGCTCACGCTCAGGTGAACCAAATCCCGCTCAGATCAGCGTTAGGCCTATTTATTTTTTCCTGTTTATAGTGAAATTATTGAATAAATGTCTCAATTAAACAGTTGTTTTAGGGTGAACTTGTTTTAATAGGGATGTTCATTAACCGTTAACCGACTGATAAGAATTTTGACCGATTACAATCAGTTAAACGGTTTAAAGTCACTTATTTATTTATTTTTAGTAATTTATTAAAATATGTTAAAAGGTTTGCTGCATGGTTAAAATATATCTGGCGTATAAAAAACAAGTTTTTAGAGAGAGCGAGAGAGAAAAACAAGTCGCCTATAAGTCGCATTTTATTATTGAATTCTGATTTTTTGGTAAAATAAGACAAAAAATAGAATGCCGCTTTCTGCCGTCTGCTTTAATTTCGCGCAGCACAATAATGAAATAAACTCTGCATACTCTAAAAAACACTGGGTTAAAAACAACCCAATTTGGGCTGGATAAATATAGGACAGAACACATTTGGGGTTAATTTTACCCAGTAAATCGGGTTGTTTATTTAACCCATCATAAATGGTTGATTTAACCCAGCTAATGGGTTTATTCGTTTCTATTATAATATTAGCTTTTTTTTACTTTATGCATGAAATAATATTTACAGATTAATTTAAATCCTCTAAACTTTTGTAAAATACTCCAGAACCACTGGTTTACGTGATAACTTCCTTTATTTCTAATTTGCTTGCTTTTATCCTTTACACATTGCCCTATTTAATCTCGTTTAAAAAACATTAGAAGTAAAGATTAAACATTAAACCGATGTAATTCACGAGTAAATCGACCGCTCTGTAACTGTGTTTCCACCGTAACAGCGCTGGCTCTCACGCCGAGCTGGAGTCGTGTTCTGCGGGAACTGATCACGGATAGACCGCCGCCCTGCACTTCACTCATGGACGAAATGAACTGCGATTGCCTTCACAGTCTGCCCAAAAACAAACAGTAAACAGCTCTGAGGACATGTTTTAACATCCAAAGTATTTGTGTTCTGTATCTTTATAAATATAATCGTTTATTTTAAGCAAAGCATCAGATTCTTCATCACAATAAAACCGACGCAACGCAAGCGACGTTAAAAAATAGAGGCTGCTTGTTGCACAGTATTTCTTTTATTTTCTTAAATTATTATTTAAGTCAAAATATCTTTTAGTATAGGCCTATTTATTCGTTATATATAACGCCTAGCTTTATTGTGTTTTTCTCCGCTTGCAGAAGTGCTGCAGGTGGGTGATAATGATCATGTAAATCCTTGTTCTGTTGTCTGCTGTTTTTTGCATGTAAAATTAATTCCCCAAAAACAAATGTTAGTATTTTAAACGGTCACGGACACTTATTCTTTCTAATTTAATTCAGTTCTAATTTCAAGTTAAAGGTTAAAGGTTAGGAAAAATAACCGAAATGAACATCCCTAATTTAAATGTATACAATTAAAATTCTTAATTTAAAAACGTGTCTTGTTTTGAAGCCACTTGGAAAACTTTTGTAAAAAGTTAAATAACTGAAAAGTATATTTTTCCATTAAAACAACCTTCATATTCAAAACACGCACAAGATGAAATGCACCGAACAAATAATTATTTTGTGGCGTAAATAAAAGAAACACACTTTCTAAAATTAAAATAAACCAAAACTGAGGGAAATGCGTTCTATAAAACGCGTGTCAATCTTCACAGGATTTTAGAATTTGGTTTTAGAAACATTAGCTTAGACAAATGAGTGCTTAGCATATTCCACAGATTCTGGAATTGGCAAATTACCAAAGGGGCATTTGGCGCTCGCTCCGCTCACATGCTCTGCTTACTACCATATATTTAGCAAAAACTTTAAACTTCTGACAATTAAGCCAATACTTTATGATTGTAGGCTATTTATGCCAATGCGTGATGATGATAAATGAGCGTGTTGTGCTTTCATTTTCAAATGAAACTACGAATGATTAATTCCTCAACGAAACACTAGGCAGTAGGCAATAATATCAATAATTATTAATTCGCAGAATATTTTTTATAAATGTTAAATTCAACCTTTAAACTGCATTTCCAATAGTCTAGAAATTCCAGTCACATCCAAGCTTTAGCGTGTGGAGCATTTACAGTAGACTTACAAAATTAGTCAGAACGTTATGTAAAGAGATCGAAATGAAGGGAAAAAACTAATATAACAATAGGCTAATAATAATGATGATGATGATGAATAGGCTACAGACAATCAGTTAATTGACAAACACGATGTATTTTATTTTATTTAGTTTAAATAGTGTGCACAGTTTTATTTTATGTACTTTATGTAATATTAGCCTATTCGTGATAAACTTGAATGCTGTGTACATGGCGTGCCATTGCCTACGTCCGGTAGCCTATGGTCAATATAATAATTAATTATGTAATAATTTCTATAATAATTCACAAAGGTCAAGTAGGTTTGTTTATGCATTAAACGAGAAATGGATGTTGTTCCCTCAACATAGCGAGGCCACGACATGAGGAGGCCTTTACCGTTATTGTTCATATTTCGATTTGTTGTTCAATCAAACTTCAGTCATTCAAATAAATAAATATTCCAAGCCCAGAGTCAATTATTCAAAAATAACTGTTTTGATCTGATCATATATAGCCTAAACAAGTCATGGGTCTGAGTGCTGTTATTGGATAATGTTGTATTGGAGATTAATCCTAATAAACATGCTGCTATAATTAAAACCATTACATTAAATACATTTAAAACAGTGTATTTCAATTCAGACGCGTGCAGACCTCGTTTATGTCAGACTGAGCAGCACGGACACTCGCTCACCTCAGCCCTACCATATGTCGTTATTACGAGAAAAATATGTCGTTATAACGAGAAAAGATGTCGTTTTAACGAGAAACATATGTCGTTTTAACGAGAAAAGATGTCGTTATTACGAGAAAAGATGTCGTTATTACGAGAAAATATGTCATTTTAACGAGAAAAGATGTCGTTATTACGAGAAAATATGTCGTTTTAACGAGAAAAGATCTCGTTATAACGAGAAAAGATCTCGTTATAACGAGAAAAGATCTCGTTATTACGAGAAAAGATCTCGTTATTACGAGAAAAGATCTCGTTATAACGAGAAAAGATCTCGTTATTACGAGAAAGATCTCGTTATTACGAGAAAGATCTCGTTATAACGAGAAAGATCTCGTTATAACGAGAAAAGATCTCGTTATTACGAGAAAAGATCTCGTTATAACGACATAATTGAGTGGAAAAAATATTATATGGATGGCAGTATTACGTCACCGTACGTTGGAGAGGAGATCGGATATCCAAACATTGTATCTGCTTCGCGCATGAACAAGGCGGTGGTTGTGTTTGTAAAAGAAGAGAATCAAGTGAATCGTCTTATAAGCAGCGGAATAGTGGTGAGTGGAGACTTTATTACTGTTTCGCCGCTGGTGGCTCCAACTATTAAAGTAACTGTTTCAAATGTAACTGTACCTCCGTTCATTCAAAATCAGGAGATAGAAAGGGAGCTTTTGCGACATGGTAAGTTAGCTAGCGCAATTAAAACAGTTCCTCTAGGATGTAAACACGAGGCGCTTAAACACGTGATGTCTTTTAGAAGACACGTCTTTATGTTCTTAAATGAACAGGAGTTAGATGTGTCTTTTAGAGTTTGGCATGAGGGAAGAGCATGATATATGGAAATATGAAGTGCTTTGAATGCGGGGACATCGGGCATAAGCGATTAGCATGCCCACATAAATCAAGCCATTGAATAAGTCGTTAGACATAACGAGGAGGTTGCTGTGAATGATGCTGAAAACGTGCAGTCTGTAGATGTTGAGGATAATGAGGCTCAGGGAATTGAGGAAGTGGTAGAAGAAAAGGAAGCCCAAGGAGCTGAGGAAGTTGTTGAATTAACTAAGGAAAAGGATAGTCGAATTGATAGTGCTATTTTGAATGATGAAACAATATTAATGGTAGCAAACAATAGTGAAGATGTGGAAAATGTTAGGCCTACAAAGAGTGGAGAAAATGGTGTGGGGAAAAAATGAAAATGAGTATAACTTTGAGGCAGAAATGCCAGACGAGGATGCACTTTCAGAGATTTCAGATATTGGGTCACAAGTGATGGAGGACACATATTCCCTGGAAGAAATTAATGAATTTCTTGACACAACATTTGGTAAAGTTGTTGACGTTGAAGAGTTCTTTCTAGATGTGGATACATTTATAGGATTAGTGTTGTGGTTGCAAAAAACAGTGAGTTATGAAGCATTGGATAAAAAGAAAAGATTCCGGTTGAAAAAGATGCTAACGAAACTAAGGAGAAGTAAAGTGAAAGTTTCAAAGAAGAAAAAATATATATAGTTATATGAACAAATCACAAGTGGCATTTTTTACTCTGTTTTTTTCTTTCTGTTTCTATCTACTTCTTATTTCTCTATATGGATGTATGGAGAGTGGGATGAATATTAATGGAGGCAGGGATAAGAATAAATTAGCACAGATTTCTGAACTTTTAAGAATTGATAAGGCTAATGTTTGTTTTTTGCAAGAAACACACACAGACAATGATAATGAAGTTGAATTGGGCCTATGGTGGAAAACAAATTTAGCTTTGAGTCATGGGACAAGAAATAGTGCCGGAGTAGCTTTTTTATTTTCTGAAGATGTGAATATTTTAAAGATAGAAGAAATTGTTAAAGGAAGATTACTATTAACACAAATTGAGCATAATGGAATATAATTTGTATTTGTTAATGTATATGCTCCTAACAATGGTCCAGAATGGCTGGTGTTTTTAATTGAATTAAGGAAGGTCATTAAAAACTATGATGACAATGTTTGTCTAATACTTGGAGGTGATTGGAATTGTACAACAGATTTTATGTTTGACAGAAATGGGGAAGAGCCTCACAATAAATCAAGTGATGTATTAAAAAAAGTTATTAATGAATTCCAATTAACTGATGTTTGGAGAACAAGGAATGAAGGAGTAAAGCAGTATACATGGTTGAGAATGGTTGATAATAGAATTAGTGGAGCAAGATTGGATCGGTTTTATTTAAAAAAGACATGGAATAATAAGGTGATACATACTGACATTAGACCTAATGGTTTTTCAGATCATCATATGGTTATATTGGATGTTAGTTTGAAGAAGACATTCAAATCTAATTATTATTGGATTTTTAATGTTAAGTTATTACAGGATGTCTCTTTTTGTGAAAAGTTTAAAATGTTTTGGAATATATGGAAATTGAAGAAAAAATTATTCGAGAACCTAAGCCAATGGTGGAATGTGGGCAAGGCCAATATAAAAATGTTTTGCCAAAATTATGCTTTCCACTCATCAGCTATTTTGAAAGCAACAGTGAAAGCTTTACAAAAGGATATTGAGTCTCTAGAAAAACAAATTGTGAATAATAATAATGAAGCTGTACAATGTGGTGGGCTAAATAAAAAAAGACAAGAACTGAGTTCTCTCCTACATGAACAAGCTAAAGGAGCATTGATACGAACAAGATACTGTTCCATTATAGATATGGACGCCCCAAGCACATTCTTTTTTAACCTCGAAAGGAAACATGTCCAGCAAAAGATGATATGTCATCTCCGCCGTGCAGATGGATCAGTTACATCAGATCCTACGGAAATGAGGAGATTGGCAGGGGACTTTTATAAAGAATTATATAAAGCCGAGAGTTGTGACACTGAATGTACTGAAGACCTACTTAAAGACCTACCTCAGCTTGAAGAAAAACAGAAAAAAATTCTGGACGATTTAATCACCTTTCAAGAGTTAACAGAGGCTATGAGGCAACTATCTAAAGGTAGATCGCCTGGAATTGATGGATTACCGGTGGAATTTTATCAACAATTCTGGGACCTGATGGGACCAGATTTATATGAAGTAATTTTAGAATGCATCAAAAGTAATCTACTTCCAATAAGTTGTCGTTGAGCCGTTTTGTCATTGCTTCCAAAAAAAGGAGACCTTGGACTGTTAAAAAATTGGAGACCAGTTGCTTTGTTGTGTCTGGACTATAAAATCTTTTCTAAATGCTTGGCAAATAGACTTAAGCACTGTTTACATTTGCTGATCCAAAATGATCAAACATACTGTATTCCTAAGAGATCTATTATAGACAATCTGTTTTTTATTGAGAGATATAATTGATTTTAACCAAAACAATAAGAATAATTTGGGAGTGTTGTCATTAGATCAGGAAAAAGCTTTTGACCGTGTGGATCATGACTTTTTATTCAAGGTGTTAAAGAGCTATGGATTTGGGGATGTTTTTATTTCATATATTACGCTGTTGTATTCTAATGTCCATGTGATGGTGAAAGGGGGAGGTGGTTTAAGTGCTCCAATACCTGTGGCAAGAGGCATAAGGCAAGGTTGTCCAATTTCTGGACAATTATATAGCCTGATTATTGAAACCTTATTATGAAGACTGAGAAAAGATTTAAAAGGAACTTTAATCCCTCATGTTAATGGGTATTCTAAGGTGGTCTTATCAGCTTATGCAGATGATATCACAGTTTTTATTACAGGTAAAGAAGACATTACAATTTTAACAAATATTATTAACTTATACGAAAAAGCTTCTTCTGCTAAGGTTAATTGGACAAAAAGTGAGGGATTTATGGTTGGTAATGTTCAAAATCTTCCACAACTTCCAGGAGGGTTGCAATGGAAAAAAGATGGATTAAAGATTTTAAGATTTTTTTTGGGGAATGAACAATTTCAAAGAAAAAACTGGGAAGGTCTGATAGAAAAGGTGTCTGGCCGATTGTCGAAGTGGAGATGGTTGTTACCACAATTATCGTATCGAGGAAGAGTTCTGGTAGCAAACAACCTGGCTGCTTCCATTTTGTGGCATAAAACTATCGTTATGGAGCCACCGGAGGAGTTGGTTTCTACTATACAAAGGACAATAGTCAACTTTTTCTGGAATGGACAACATTGGACTCGCGCTGCAGTATTATACCTACCGGTGCAGGAAGGTGGTCAAGGACTGGTGGATGTGCGAAATAGAATCCGTGCTTTCAGGATACAAGCTGCACAGAGATTTTTATATGACGAAGATGTGCTATGGGAAAAGACTGCAAGTGCGATCATGAGGAGAGTTGGTGGCTATGGACTTGATAAACAGTTGTTTTTAATTAACCTTGAAGAGATACATTTATCAGAGCTCACAGTTTTCTACAAATCTATGTTACAAACATGGAAAAATGTAATAAGAACAGAAAGGAATGTGGACAATCTAGAACACTGGGCACAGGAGGAACCACTTTTTTTTAATCCGCTGATTCAAACAAGATTGCTGTCTTCTGTGACTGTACGGAAATGTTTATTGAAGAACGGAACTGTGAAGTTGGACCACTTATTGAATAAAGAAGGGTGGAAATCGCTTGAAGAACTTAAAGAGGCAACAGGTTTGAGATCTTCACGTCTTGTGGCAAAATTAAAGGAAGAGATTTACAATGCTTTAACAAGTGGATACAGGACATTTATTGTACAAAGACCTGAAAATATCCTGGGCATTGGGAACAATGTGGAATTTCCAGAATTGATTGTTTCTCCAGCAATAAAAAAGGATGAAGAAGAAGCAGTGGATGCCATTTTATCTGCTCAGATTCCCCAGTGTTGTTCTTTTAAAAGCATGTCCAAAAATGAATGTATAATATTACAGTAAAGGCAGTGCATCAAGATTCATTGAGAAAACAAAAAGTTTCAAAGTGGCCAGATTTGTTGAACCCTGATTTCCTACTAAGAGACAGGTGGAGGGCCCTATACAAGCCTCCTGTGGAGAAAAGCACTGGCGATCTACAATGGAGGATCATTTATGGGGCAATAGCTACAGATCAGCATGTGGCTCACCTGAATATAGCTGTTAAAGGGGATTGCAGATTTTGTGGGAGAAAAGAAGATTTGGAGCATTTATTTTTAAAGTGTGAGAGATTAAAAGTTTTTTTTAAATTGCTTAAGAATTGGTTTGGGTGGTTTGACGAAGCTTTTTCGGATAAGGTATTCATTGGAGGAGTAAAATATGCATTTTCAAAAAGGAAAAAAATGTGTCTATTAAATTACCTGATTGGAACGGCTAAACTGGCAGTGTGGAAAACACGGAAAAATAAAGGGTTACAATTAGCTAGTATAGATCCAGAAGAAATGTTGAAGTGGTTAATAGTAGGGAGGCTAAATATTGAATTTGCATATTACAGGTTAACAAATAATTTATGGGGTTTTTATGAAGTATGGTGTGTCAATGAAGTGCTATGTATGTTGCAAGATAATCAGCTTGTTTTTAATTTGTGAAAAGTGATTGATTGTTTTTTTTGTTTTCTTTTCCTCACTATTAAAATGTGATCAGATTGATGGTCATATTGTATAGAGTTGGAAAGTAAAAATGTATCAATAAAAGTGTTGTTAAACCTCTCTCTCTCTCTCTCTCTCTCTCTCTCTCTCTCTCTCTCGCCAATTCAAATAAATTATTAATTAATTCAAATATAATATTAACGCACCAGAATGATCTCTGTAATCTGATTTAAATAAAGCTAACGAGCCTTAACTTAAAAAAATTACATAATTTGCATGGTGGAAGAATTATCGTCTTGTCGTACACAACCATTCAAAAACTCGGCAGAATGTATGTGACCGCTGCACTTGATGTTCATAAACTTTCATAACAGGTAAGTGCTTTTCTTTTGCCTTGTGAAATGGCAGAGCCTTGATGAATCAGATTCTTTATGTATGTGTTTACTGACATTGCATCTGTTTTAATTTTTTATTGGCTATTCGTTGTGGGGGGAAAAAGATTTCGGGTTCGGGCTCTAAATTTAACTGTAGCTCCGGTCGGGTCAGAGGACCTCGGGTACGGGCTGGGTTTGGACTTCAATTTTAAGCCCGTGCAGACCTAAGTGAATTGAATAGCCTACTGATTACCATTATTGCAACTTTTGGCGCTGCACGGTTTTGCGCCCCGCTTTTGTAGTCATTTAGCATTTTCTCAGCTGTAATTTGATTAATAAAATGAGACAAACTGCAGATCCACATCACTCCATAAATAACTTCTTCTCTCCCTTGTAATTTTCAACTGATTTATGAATAAGAATGGAAAATGACCGCTCCACTTCTTATTATTGTCCAATTAAATTTGAACTTGAGCCAGATCATGATTGGTTGGTGTATTATACATGACAAACGGGCATTGATGAATTATGTAGTATTCTAAAATATAACATATGGATTTTTTATTAAATCAACACTCTAGTTTTTTATTTATGAAAAAGTTTAAAATATAGTTTGTTTGTTTCTTTCCCTGACCCTCTCACTGAAAGTACCATATATGGCTTGAGAGACTCCGAACAGACTGTGGAATATCAGCAAATATCAGTCAGTCAAGCAAGACGCAAGACTTTTGAGCAAAAGTTACCATTTTGTACACATTGTCATGTTAATTATAATTAAAATGCATTTTGTTTTATTGACAATAATATCGTTTCTATTTGTCTGAGAGGGGCACTTTTGAATAATTTTGAAAAAGGGCAGGGGCTTGAGCCCCCAAATACCCCCTGTATCCCCTTTGCACATGCCTGCTGTGAGGGGAAGTAGCAAAGGAAAAGGCATAACATTTAAAAGAACCCAGCAAGAACACTTTAGTCCTCTGTCCCAGAGTGAAGACAACACCAATTCATATATATATATATATATACAAAAATAAAGATAAAAAAGACAAGAAGTTTCAACAAAGAGATAGGGAACAATGGCTCAGGAGAGAGCAAGGCCTAAAATAACAAACAAAATGATTAACTAAATAATTTTGGGAGCAGCTAACTTACCTCAAACGTTCAAAAGAAAAAAGAAAAATAAACATAAAACTTCCCTCAACTCCTTAACTGAACCAAAAACAGGGATGAATGTAATGTTAGTATCTGTTATGACCTTCAGTCATTTGTCTGTTGTTTTATGCTGCCTTCTGGTATTCTCTCTGTGTTTACATTTGTTTCCAGGAAGGCGGTTCTTGGACTTAACCTGATGGAGGTGGTGATTGGTTCTCATCCTTGCCTGACTTGGATAAAGGACTGCCCTAAACGTTGATCGAGGCCTTTTGTGCCATTGTACTTCTCGTCGCTCATTTCGTGCCGTTCATTTGTATGTTCTTCTGACTAGTATTCTGCTCTGTCAATATCATCTTTCCTTTTGACAGAGCTGCTTGTATTTGGTCCACGCCAAATTAACTACGACTATCAATTCTGATTGTGAAATGTTAATTGATAAATTGTATATAGCTTATGTAAATAGATTGTAATTTATTATGATAAGGGACGTAGGGGGATAGACGCCATTTTATTTTCAGAATAATCTTTTTATATTGTTTTTGGAAAAGGGAGTTAGGTAAGTTGTGATTGTATATTATTTTCTTTAATTTCGATTTAGGAAATATAGAGGCATAATAAAGAGTTGTTTTTGTTTGTTGTTTTGGCCTTGTCTTCCCCTGATGTTAAACCCTTACCTTATCTGGAATAAAAGCTTGTTAATCCTAATTCTTTCTGGTATCGAGTCTCTCCTTTCCCTTTCTGCTGCGATCGATCCCTAGCGGTTGTATACAAAGAAAAAGGCACTCTCTCGCTGCAACGTGATCTCATGATAATTTATATGTAGGCTATTTTACATAAAATGTGGTTCTATAACACAAACATTTACTTACGTTTTTACAGGTACTAAGACGTACAATACTGACGTATTTTCACCATTTAAACGTACAAAACTGACGTATCAACGGCATCTAAAAATTAATCCTTATGAATATAGAAATCGCGGGATTCATTTCATTATTAGCTGTGTTTAGTTGTCATATAAATTACCTTGTTTCCAATTGCATCATTAAATTGTTTACGTAATATGAAATTATAACATTTTGTTTTGTTGTGTGATTTCTGCATCCAGCTTATTTCCAATAAAATGCCTAAATTTACATAACGTTAAACAAGACTTAACTTTAAACTTTAATATTTTTTTCAGCGATTAACAACATAAATTCTGCTCTGCACCTCACACAAACCTACTGGATTTTGATAGATAAGACTGCGAATGCAACGCATCGTCATTTGGATTACTTTTGGTACTGCTTTTAACATTTTGTCAATTGCATGTATCTGTCTGTCATGTTTTTTTCTTATACTGCACAGAAATAGCTAGGTTTAGATGTAGGAGTGGGATTAGCGACTATAAAAACATTTTTAAAGCTATTTTGTTAGTTACTTAAAGCTATTATTTTCCTGCATATTTTGTATCAAATGAGTAGATTTAGGTTTGGGGGTAGGTTAAGGGGTCTGAAAATTTAAATTGCTAATTGATAAAAGGATAAACATGCACATTCGCTGTAAAATGGTTAGGTTTAGGTTTGGCAGGTAGGTTAATGGCCCTAAAAATCTAAATCTATTGATAAAATGATAAAAATCCATTGATACGAATATCTTAATGATATAAAAGATACGTTAATGTTTTTACATTTCTTAGCTGAAAATACGTATCGATTTGTACATTTTAAACGTTGAACTTCATCTAAATTGTACGTTCTCTTTCATAGGTTCACTCGACGCTGAGTAAAGCTTACATGCTTTGGGAACGCCCCTGGGTGTGCTGATTGTCTGAAACCTGTATAGAGTCACGCCAATTAATTGGCTGATGGCGCGGAAGCGGCCTTCGACATTCTCATGTTGCATCTTATACTGGCGAATGCGCCATCTGCTCCTTAGATAACAGGCTGGGGCTTGGTCTTCGAAGGCAGACCGGCGCACAGTGTTTGGACAGGAGAGTTCCTCTCCTGGCTCATAAACTGCCTGGAGCTCAGAGCCGTCTTCCTGGCACTGATTCACTTTCTCCCCCTTCTCAGGAGGTGTCATGTGATAGTCAGGACGGACAACATGGTGGTGATATCCCACATAAATCGCCAAGGGGGTTCACGGTCGCGCACCCTGAACAGGCTTGCACGCCGTCTTCTCCTTTGGTCTCAGGACAAGTTCCTCTCCTGAGAGTGGTTCACATTCTGGGAGTTTTTAACCTTGCAGCCGATTTTCTGTCGAGGTGGAAACTTAGGCCGGGGGAATGGATGCTGAACCCTCAGACAGTAGCCCAGATTTGGGATCTGTTCGGCGAAGTGGAAGTGGACCTCTTTGCATCACAGGAGTCATCCCAATGCCCGCTTTGGTTCTCCCTGAGTTACCCTGGCACCTTTGGGCATAGACCGTTCGCCCCAACCTTGGCCTAACGTGAGACTGTATGTGTTTCTGACAGTCAAGCTAATTCCGGCAGTCCTGTGCAAGGTGAAGGAGAGCGGTGTCTGTCTCCTACTCGTAGCCCCATTCTGGCCATCCCAGACGTGGTTCTCAGAGCTGATTCCTCTTCTGTATAGTAAGCAAAGCTTACTAGGAAGCTTTACTCTTCCAAATGGAGAGTCTTTGAGTCCTGGTCCTGGTTTGGCACATGCAGTAGACCCAGTTAACTGCCCTGTTGGTCCAGTACTGGAGTTCTTGCAGGACAAACTGGCAGCAGGGGCAGCCGCTACCACCTTAAGAGTTTACGTCGCGGCCATTGCCACTCGGAGAGAGCTGGATGAAATTCTGGGAGGCATCGGATGGTCTCTGCATTTATGCGTGGCATCCAACAGCTGAGACCAGTACGTCCTATTGGAGTTCCTTCCTGGGACTTATCAGTAGTTCTTGAAGGTCTAATGGCAGCCCCGTATGAGCCCTTAGAGTCAGCTCCAGAGCGGATTCTGACTCTTAAGATTACTATTTTGTTGGCACTAACATCATTGAAGAGAGTTGGGGATTTGCAGGCTCTCTCTGTCAGCGAGATGTTTATGGACTTCGCCCCGGGTATGGTCAAGGTGATCCTGCGGCCTAGGCCTGGCTATGTCCCCAATGTTTTATTTGCATCGTTTCGCTCTCAAGTGGTCACACTTCACTCCTTTCATCCTCCTCTCTTTTCTGTAGCTGAGGAGGAGAGGCTTCACATGCGCTGTCCTGTCTGATCTTTGAAGATATATGTGGACCGCTCCAAACTTTGGAGAGAGTCTCCCCAGTTGCTGGTGTGCTTTGCTGCTGGCCGCCGTGGATTTGCCACATCGAAACACTGAATTTCTCACTGGGTGAGGGACGCTATTTTGCTGGCTTATGAGGTGCGTGGCCTTCCTTCCCCTCTCAGCATTCGGGCGCACTCTACTAGGAGCGTGGCCTCCTCTCAAGCTCTTTTCAGAGGAGTCCTCCTAGAGGATATTTGTGTAGCGGCAGTATGGTCCTCTCCGCCACTTTTATCAAGTTCTATAACTTAGATCTCGACACGGCTCCAGGTTCTCAGGTTCTGCCTGTTTGAATTGGCCGTGTATGCTGTCTGGTTCGTAATCGGGCCAGGTAGGGCAGCGTTCTTAGCTTGGCGTGTTTGGTATGTCTTTCCCAAAGCGTGTAAGCTTTACGCAGCGTCGATTGAACCTATGAAAAAAAAGTCTCGGGTTATGAATTGGCGTGATTCTATACGGGTTTCAGACAATCGGCACGCCCAGGGGCGTTCCCAAAGCGTGTAAGTTTTACGCAGCGCCTTGTTCCCTATTCAGAGAACAAGGGTTACGTGAGTAACCCGAGACGTTTTAGCGTCAATAAAAACTTACAAAATGTACAATATGTAAATGTTGTAAATGTTGTAAATGTTACATATTAATACCTACTTATAAATATGAGACCAGGCTGTGCCCAACAGCTTCACTTTTAATTCAAAATAATATACAACAGCAGAATTCAAAAGAATGCATATAGGTGACCACAGGGCACAAAGTAACACGGGGTTAGTTTTAGCACACGTGGTTAAAATATTTACACACATGCTAGCATAACCAAATTTACAGTATTTACTAGTTACCATTTCAAAAATATATAGAGAAAAAAAGTGTGCCAAAATTCAAAAGTCTTTTGAAGATATCGCTGAACATTTATTTTACCATAGTAAAATTATATTTATGGCTTAAGTAAATTTTGCGATGTAATTCACACTATTTACTTTAATATATTTTAATTAGAAACGGCGAGAAACAGGCGAATAAAGACTGACAGTCAGTGTTTAATGTTCAGAAATTATTATTTCAAGACATGTAAAGCATTTTGGCTCGTTTATGTGGGCCATCCCAAGCATGGTTGCAATGTATTCATTGTCAAATTAAAAATCAGATCATTTTTAATTCTTAAAAATCGCCATTATTTTATTTGAAATAAATAATTATTTAATTGTATTGAATAAATATTTTAGTTTGACTTGTATATTTTTTTCTTGTAATCAGATACTGCTTTAAGCTGTCATCATGTGGTCATGTTACAACGTGCCCCTCAGATGTTACAATGTACCCCACCTACGGGGCATAACATTTCACTTCCAATTTGTGAGGGTAAATAAAGAAAAACGGATACACTGTATTTATGAAACAAAGTGACGTATTTGTACTAGAGACGTGTGAAATTACTGTGGAAAAAAATATATATACTCTGAACCCCAAATGGATTTACACAGTTTGAGAAAGTCAAAAAGTGTTACTTTGTGCCCCACTCTCCCCTACTCTTGTACTTAACAAATTAACAATTAACAAATGAGCGGTGCAAAAACAAATACTACCTTTAGACAGTTCACACACAACTAAAGTTATTAGCCACTGCTAATTCACCACACAAACTCAGGTTAGCAACTATAATCCTGAAAATACTGAATTCAGTCAGGAGCAGGGGAGAAGTGTGTCTCTCTGCAGCAAACACTGGACTGCCGTCATATACTCCACTCTCTACAGGTGATGATGATTCAGCCTGAGAGGGAACAGAGCGAGAGAGGTAGAGAGAGACACCAAGCACAACAGAGGGCACACAACCACGCTCACATTTGTACCAGAAAATAACAACAATACATTCAGGAATGTAACAGAATGCAAAGAAAAACGTTTTCTGTAAGGGGTAGCTTAGTTTAGGGACAGGGGATAGAAAATAGTCACTATAAAATGCACAAAACCCTAACTGTGTGTGTGTGTGTGTGTGTGTTACATCATGACTTTGAAAGTTTGTGAAGTGGTGGCATTGTGAACGTATATTTGGCGCCCTCTTCTGATTTGAACATCCACTCAGTGGGAGATATTGGAGTTCTTCTTCAAACAACCAACCAACTGTAGAACCAATTATGTTAAGCTGCTAAGTTTTAAGACCCATCTCTTTAACCTGGCATACACATAGCACACTAATATGCTTTTAATATTCAAATCTGTTAAAGGATTGTTAGGCTGCATTAATTAGGTCAACCGGGAACATTTCCCATAAAACATGATGTACTTGTTACATCGTAAGAAGATTGACATCTACGCTAATATTAGTCTGTTTCTTTCTTATTCCGAGGTCACCGTAGCCACCCGATCCACCTTACCCAGATGATCTCTGCAGTCACCAGATCCAGTCCGTATCCAGATCAGATGGTGGATCAGCACCTAGAGACGACCTCTACAGTCCTGAGCGTCTGCGGAGTCCAGGACACGTAGATGAGACAGATCCCCAGTGAGGACCCCGTCTCGGGAAAAGACCACTGGAACCCTTACAATCTGACTTTGCTGCAGTTGGAACAAACTACTGATTTGTCTGGCCAGAGGAGAACTGGCGCCCTGGCTGAGCCTGGCTTCTCCCAAGGTTTTTTCTCAGTTCTGTCACCGAGGGAGTTTCGGTTCCTTGTCGCTTTCGCCTCTGGCTTGCTTAGTTGGGGACACTTCCTTTCCAGTGATATTGTCGACTTGATTGCAAAGATACTATTAGAACTGAACTGAGCTGGACAATGCCATCACTGAATTCAATAATGAAATGCCTTTAACTGAAAATTTTAAATTGAGTGTTGTCACCTTTGGCTTACTCAGTTGGGGAGACTTAATTTCTAGCGATTATCATCAATTTGATTTCCCAGATACTATATAAACTAAAATAAGCTAGACAATGACATCTCTGAATTCAATAATGAAATGCCTTTAACTGAAAATTGAGTGTTTAATCTTATTATTATACATTATACTCTATCTCTATCCTCCAATTTGATACTGTTAAGTGCTTTGACACAATCTGTATTGGTAAAAGCGCTATATATATATATATATAGGTGACTTGACTTGACTTAATCTCGTCATTTTTAGGTTAATGACACACTATTTTCCTAGTTTGATATTGTGCAATTGCTTTGACACAATTTGTATTGTTAAAAGCGTTATATAAATAAAGTGACTTGACTTATCAGATTTTAAATGATCGATCCCAAAAACCAAAAGTTACCACTACAAATTAGACTGACCATATTGACGTTTATTCATAGCATCTTAGCTGCACCGATATTAACACCAAATATTTTTCATTGGATTAAGGGTTGGCATGTTTATTAATTAATCATTTAATTAAATAAAGAGCAAGAAAATGCACATCCACATGTGCTACATGTGTTCGTTCATACAGAGAAGTGAGAGCAGAGTGGTTGAAGAGGGAGGTGAAGGAAGACAACAGATAATCATGGGCAGTGAGTGAATGAGAGCAAAGATAGCAGTTTATTTTTAAAACCATCTGCTTTGTGTTGAGGGAGTGCTCCTCTACAGGATAAGAAGAACTATACATGTCCACCAAGATAACGAACCACAGTCTGCTTTGATAAAAAGTGTACAAAGTGAAAGCTTTAGATGAAGTCCAAAACTCTTATTTTCAAACTGCTATTCTGATCACATTGCATAAAACTTCAAAATAGCATTAAGAAATCTCTTTGGGAATGTCATAGAAGATTTTAAGTTTTAAGCATCGTTTACCATAAAATTACACAAAACTGAATAACTGGAAACATTAGTATGAGGGGGCTATGATATTTTATGATATATAAAGTAACATATTACCTAACATGTACATTTTAGCACCTAAATGGCAGTACCTTCTGAAAGTATAGCGCCCCAATGACAGCTTTTGTACATTTTATGCAAGACACTGTGTGCAAATAAGGTCTAAAAATATTAAGCCAGTTCATATTCTATTAATATGTTAAAGGTTATTTCTGTCATAACTTTTTGTCAGTACAGTATTTTGGATGTGCGTCAATACTGTTTATTCCTACTACGTGTGTGTGTGTAATGTTGTATATTGGTTACCAGCACTAACAGCTGCTCAGTGGGTCTGTCTGAGCCAGTGTTACCAGTGTTACACTATTTCTGGAGCATGTGTTGTTTAAAAGGTCAGACAGAGACAGAAGGGGGGAGAGGAGGCTAGGGGAAAAAGGAAGAAGAGAGTGAGAGAGACCAAGAAAATCAGAAGAAAGACAGAGGTGAAGAAGTAAGAAGACAGTATCATCTGTCTGTCAGTTCAGTGATTACTGTAGTTAGACTGGAGTCGTCTGTTCAAATGGAGGACTCGGAGAATATCGCTGTGACCAGTGAGACAAAGGTAATTAGTGACCAGCTAAGTGCTGAAGTGAATTATCATGTGATTATCTCTCTATTTCAGTTCCTATATTTCTCTCACTTTCTCACGTTAACCCTCATGTTGTGTCTGATTGACACTAGGCCTTTTAACATCTCAAAAACATGATGTTGATTCAACATGATGTTTGCAAAGGTTTAGAATTTTTAAGATAGCTAATTTATTGACAATAAACAAATTAGCATCACACAAATAATATGTTAAATATTATGTTACTTTTGAGTACAGAGACCCCCCATACAAAATGTGAGTAAATGCATTGAGATGTCACAGTAGAGAGAGATACACTCTGGTTGTTTATTTGGTTGATTTTCATCTCTTTTGCAATATTTGTTTAAAATGTGTTACACTGGGGTAAAATTGACCCTAAACGTAATCAAGATCACTTGTAATTAACCATGTATTGATTTCTGAAATATCCTTCCTTCCTTACAACAGAAAGTTGAAACTAGAGAAAATTTCCCATTGCATTAAACAGATCTCATCTGATAAATATTTTTTTATTTAGTTTTATTTACAATTTTTTTACACCAAATATACTGTAAAACTGATAAGGAGTCCCCAAAATGTGAGGCAGATGCTTTCACACCATAGTTACAATTAAATCCATGCATTATGTTATTATATACATATACATTATGCATTATGTATCACTTGCTCTCTCTCTCTCTCTCTCTCTCTCTCTCTCTCTCTCTCTCTCTCTCTCTCTCACACACACACACACACACACTGTCTTGCATTCTGAAGTTGCAGCATGTACAGTATATTTGCACTCCAAGTCAAGAACTTATAATAATGACAATATTATGTAATTTTTATCAGGAGTGCTATCACATTGATATTTTTGCCGGTTGCATGTGGTAGCTTGATATGAGAACACATTTGCTTATGCTCACCCTCCCACCTGCTCATTTAGTGGAATGCCACAGCTCTTTTTACAACGGGTGAGTCATGACCCCATGTGACACCTGCAGCTCCTCTAAACACACACACACACACACAGAGAGAGAGCTATCACATTGATATGCTCATTTAATGGAATGCTACAGCTCTTTTTACAACTGGTGAGTCATGACCCCATGTGACACCTGCAGCTCCTCTAAACACACACACACACAGAGAGAGAGAGAGAGAGAGAAACACTGATGTTACCTTATATAAAACTGAGAACATTACACATAAACCCTTTGACAGGGATAAGAAGATGTAGTACGTCACAAGGGGTACATTTTATAAGGTTATTTTGTCATCCAGTATCGGCATCTTATAGCCCCTCTCACTTCACGCAAATAAAGCTACGACATATAAGTGCATGGTGTGTCCAACATTCCACACTTTTTAATTAAGTGCATCATCTAGGTCCCTGAAGTGTACCTACTTTTTCTTTTTGGAATGTTCAGTGTGAACACAAACAGTGCTTTATGTGTATAACCACTTACAAACTGCTTACAAACTAATAAAACAATAAAAAACATAGAGTAATATATAATTGAACTGTTGTCATATTTAGAATATATAAAACTGGCTGGTGTAAACACTGTAGAGCTACACTGTGATTGGTAATTTTGTACTTTGGCCTAATTTTTAGTTTGGAATGGGCCCTTCACAGGATGCCAAACATGTGAAGTCCCTAGAGACTAAATGTGTTGCAGAGTCAGAGCCAGGATGTGGGACTAATACTACAGAGGGTGGAGCTAATGAGAACAACAAAGAAAACCATGAGAACACAAAAACTGAAGCCAATGACAATGAGGCATGTGAGCGAGGGGGCGGAGTCACGGAGAATGCCAACATCCTGGAAGAGAAAGAAGAACAAGAGAAGGATATCAAAGAACATAAATCTGGAGAACAAGAAAAAGAGGCAGGGGTAAATGAAAACAAAGAAAGCAAGGTAGAAGAAGAAGAAGAAGAAGAAAAGAAGAGTAACAACGACCCTCACAGGATAGAGAATGATTCCTGCAACAAAGAGGGACAACTTGAGGTAAAGCACAAAGAAGAGAACAAAAGAAACTGAAGGCAAAAATAAAAATAAAGAAGATGAAAGAGAAACAAAAGAGACTAAAGATGATATCAAGTACAAACCAGAAAATATGCGAAGAAAAATTGGAGCAGCTCCATCCTCTGCTCTTAGAGCCTCCAACAAGTCATCTGCTCGACCCTCGGCCAGAAGAGATGCCTTGGCCAAGTTTGAGAAGGACCAGTAAGTCATCTCACTAACAAGATATTTGTCTTTATCATTATCATCAAACTCATAATCATATGGCTCACTGTAAAAATACCATGTGCTTTGAAGTTTTGATCACCCACACATTTGTTATATTCTCTATTTAATGTAAAAAAAAAAAAAAAAAAAAAAAACTTGCCATCTTCAGCAATGAATTCTGGTTATTAAATAGGCCCATTTGTTCAGTAGTATCTCTCTACCGGTGCTGTTGGATTTGTAGTCTACTGTGTCTTGAGTGTGAATAGCATATGTTGGTTTGTTGAAGGACTCCAGGCATCAGAAACTTTAAAGTTCAACGGACATCTATAGGTATGGCTGGTGGAGCATCAATTAAACAGAAAATTTTGCAGTGGTGCAGGAACAAAACACAGAAGTACGAGGTAAAATAAAGTTAAAACTTCCTAAGAAACACAAATTTTGTAAACACACTCTTAAAAACAGGTTATAATCAGAATGTTATGTGATCGAATAACTCAAGATCCCTACATATTAGTCTGGGTGGATGCCATATTGATTTTTATACGGGTATTTTTGACTATTTTGAGAGTATGTGCTCACCAATAAAACTACATTCGTTAGTATGAGCAAAACACATTAGGCTAGTATGACCTATAGTGCAAGTTTTCCTGGGAGATCTAGTTATTTTTGCAATATTTTGTGTCTCAAAGGGTGTCAACATAGAACTTCTCTTCTTCCTGGAGTGATGGCCTGGCTTTCTGTGCACTCGTTCATCGTTTCTTTCCTTCTGCTTTTGACTTCTCCTCCCTCAAAGCAAGTGAACGGGAGAAGAATTTCACTCTGGCCTTCAGTACAGCAGAGTATGTTGACATTTGAATGTGTGTAAATATATAAATATGTGAGCAGTATTACATTATGACAAAAATATGTGGTGTGTGAGGAAGAGTATTCTTGTGCATTTTGGTTTCATTCATCTGCAGTTAATATAAAACAAACAAACTCTCTTTCAATTCCAGATCTCTTGCTGACTGCTGCCCCCTTTTGGAAGTGTCTGACATGTTACTAATGGGCAACCATCCAGATTCTCTGTGTGTTTTTACCTATGTACAGGCTCTCTGTCATCACCTCTCAAAGATAGAGAAAGCGAGGAGAAAAAGAGAGCATGGAGAAGGACAAGAACAAAGAAGAAGATCAAGGGGTTTCTGAAGGTAATGAAGATGGAGAGAGGGATGAGATTCAACAAAATGAGGAGACAGAGAAAAATGGATCAGATTCTGACAGGAAGACAGAACAAGAAACAGATCAGAATGAAAACGTAATAAATGCAGATGCTGTGGATGAAAAATAGAAAAACTACTTAAATGAAAGAAAAGGAAAGAGGAGTGTCAGAATATTTTTGTTGTCATAATCTGCTTTTTTGAAGTTATGGATAGTGATTTTTGTGTCTAATGTGGATGGTGAATGTGTTATTCTTTGTTGAGTTGTTTGGGATCGTATAGGTATTTCATTATACAGATTTTAATTTCCTCAAATGCTTGAACATGTGACTGGTATTATATTTCCGGGCCTATAAATAACGTTTTGGTTTGACTACTGGCTTCAAATTCACATCTCACATTGTCCTCTGACTCATTACAATCTGTACAATGTTTCATAGCAAAAGAGCCCTCAAAATATTAGTTCTGAACCTACTCGCTCTAACACTAGCAAAGCCGTGTTAGCAAAGCCCTGTTGTTGAACTAAAATTTAGAAAGTGATGCCAGATGTCTCCACAGTATTTGCATTATTCATTATTCACGGCATTGTCACATTCTGTGTTACTACCGCCTAAATAAACAGTTATTTTACGTTTTAATCTAATTTTATGCTAAAGGCTGATTCTTCCATTAGGGGAACTTTTGAAGTGTAAGTTGAAAGATTGAATTAAATTCCCCTTTAAAGGGTGGTTCATTATAGATTCAATTTATTTATCTTTCTTTGTTTTAGTGCATAAAAGGGAAAATATGCAACAATGTGTGCATTTTAGGTTTGTCCTAAGATGTTTTAAGCTTGATCTCAAACAAATTAATAAAATGTATTTAATAATATAGTTATTATAGTTTATATAATATATAATTTATTTTAATATTTTTCTATTATCAAAATGGATGTTATCTAATAAATTAAATACATTTCATATCTTGTATATTTAATATTGCCATTACTATCACATGTCAAGATAAGGAGGAGCCTAGTTACTTGGGCTATATGTGTTAAATAAATGTTCAAATAAGATTACCTCATTCTGAATTGGAAATAGAAGGTCCACTCGAGTACTTTGCATTTGCATCTCTTCTTATCTTGCAGTGTTCTCCATTACACATTTTACAGTTCACATGCTGCGTACTTCAGAAGTGATAAGTATGGCAGTATCGATCTGAACACAATCATGAGTGGATGTCAACTCTGGTCCTGGGAACCCAATACTCTGCGCATTTGTATGTCTCTCTTATCTAACATATACAGTAGATGGAGCTTCATGGAGCTCTCTCCTAATGAGCTAATTATCTGAATAAGGTGCTTTAAATAAGGATGACATACAAAATGTGCAGAGCAGTGGGTCTGGTATATATATATATTTTTTTTTTGACTGAATTCTGTCAACAGTTTTTGTTTTGATGGCTTTAGAACATGAAACCCATGAGGGGCATCTGCTCCCTGCTGAAGCTATAAATCACCTCACTGTAATCACTTTGAAGTTTGTGTTGGTTAGAACTAGTGAAAAGGAGGTAAAAAAAAACAGGACAGTGATTAGGCAAGGTGCGCATGCTATTTCAACAGATGAATTTAAGGCTGTTGACACAGTGAAGTAAATGGCTCAATGTCACTGTTTGTGACACCCACTTGTCCAAATGTTCCAGTCAGTTGGTGCTATATATACACATAGGAATCTTATCCCTACATCGTTTGCACTCTCTCAGAGTATTTCTCTCAGAGTATTCTATTTCCCTGAGTGCGGCTGGTGTGGTGAACTTATCAGGACCCGACAGACACCATCTCTGTCAGTGCATGCAAAACACCCACAGAGAGAGTTGAGAGTCTGAAAAAGAGAGAAATGAGTGCATGAGGAAATCGATGAACCTGTCTTTAGGGTAATAGTTCTGGAATGTGCACTGCAAACTGCTTTTCATCTGTCAAGAGCTGACTGAGAAGACCACAGATCGCCTTAAGACACACAGGATCATGCAATACTGGAATCATGCAATAATGGAAATGCTGACAACTGGAAAATCTACCATTGTTGGATGCTCCATAGTATTTAATCATTGTTCATTCTGATTCCCTGGTTGGATCAACCATCAATATATAACCATCAACCATGGATTCCACTGATCCAGAGTCTTCCAATTACATGGATTCAGACAGCCTCACTTCGCCCATTACACCATCATCGACATCCCGTAAGACCACTCATTACCATGACCATGGTGGCCTCACTTATGGTGTGGGAGTTGTGTGGACACATCTTCGTCCCTTCATTCCCTTCTTTCTGGTATCATGCCTAGTAGTGGCACTGGTCTACCTGCTGCAAAGCATTGTGTATGGAGGGCCCTTCACCGACCCACTGTTCTTCAGCAAATTTGAGAAACGCTGGCCCCCACCCGGCCAGCAGCCAACAGCCACAGAGTCAGCACATGGATTATCTGGTATCCTTTAAAGCAGAGAGCCCTGTGATGAGCGGGAACTGTATGCTGGAGGCCCACCAATAAACATTTCATTCTGGACCCCATGAATCAAAGTGATGAGACTGAGGATATGAATAAAGATTAATCAGATTAAAGTTGTGAAGAGTAAATCAGAATTTTGTTGTCCTTTACTTTGGAATGAGGGAAAAATATATGCAAAGGAGAAGCTCCAGAGAAGATAACGTAAGGTGGTTTTGATAAATAGCCAAGAGCTGAAGATATCATCCTTATAAGACTGGATCCATATTTTTCTCTTTCATTTCAACTTTTGGTTGAAAATCACCTCCACTACTTAGATGTTTTGATATTTTCTTGTTACTTTGTTATTTCAGATGGCTGTTCTAACCGCTATCTCAAAAGAAAGTGAGTTTAAAAACAATTTCTAAAAAGCACTGTCCTATTTAATATTTGCTCTGAGTGCATGATAATAATATGTTGCGCTAAATACATATTTGGCAGGCATGGTTTAGGATATAGTAGTCAAGTCCAAATAGATGTCATAGATCCAGTTAACCAGCCTACTGACACTATGCAGTCTACATAATGTGAGATGTGATTATAAATTCAGATTTAACACTGCTAGTTGCAACTATAATTAGTGACACGCGACTCTTGGCAATTAAAGTACACTTATGTCAAGTATATTTATTTCAAGTTAAAATAATCATCCTTATAAGACTGATTTCAACTTTGGTTGAAAATCAATTTATGTTGAACTTAGTGATTATTATTTCTAGCATATTTTATATGTCAAGTATATTTATTTCAAGTTAAAATAATTTCAAAATTTATTTTACAGTGTTTTTGTGAACCACTGGTAACTGATCAAATAAAAATGTGCTTTGTTATATATTTGTATGTATCTTATTTTATGTTCCTGTAGCCTATGTGATTTTAATAATGGGGCTTTAATCGTCCTGTGAAACAGGTGAATTCTGGTGAATTGGGAGATAATGTGCATTTTAGATGACTGGGGAAAAATGGCACAGTTCATTTGAATTCACCCCATTGCTATTGTTTCTACGTTTCGATTACTTATTTCTAGCTCTCTACAATCTAATATGAATTGTGTGTTTTTATTATTAGCTGGACTAGCGTTTAGCTGTCACAGACTGTGATTGTCTAAATGGAATTAAAAACGAATGTTCTGAACTATTCATTCTTCACAAGCTTTTAAGTTGAACTTTTGACATAAAAGTCTTGCAGGTTTTTAAACTGTCGATAATGTGATAATGCCAATTTCAAAACTAAAATAGCAGTCGAGGATCTGTAATCCATCAGCATTCCTTTCATCTCAAGATAGTTGCACGGCTGATGCAGTCACTCACTCAACAGCTGTTATAGAAAACCCTAGTTGTGGAATTTAATGGCAGAGTAAAACAGTGTTATAGGCTAAATTTACATTATGTATATATCCACAGTCCTGCTAAAAGAGTTCAATATGTCTTGATATTCCTGACTGGAATCCGGAATATTCTTTGAGGCCTTTAGAAAGATACATTTTCATGCATACTACACATATGTTTGACTGAGGACTTATCCTTCCATAGTTTTCATAGCATGATTTCTTGTCTCTTGCTCGTAAAATTATCAAACAAACGTGCACATCTATAGAGGCATAATTTTACTTTTGCAGATGACAATTTAATGAGGACATTTTTGAATAGTGAGGACATTTTGGCCCAATTTTTTTTTTCGTTTTACATAAGCATCCATCGACCACATCAACACACATTTACTTAGCTGTCAGAGACATAGACGTCTATTGTTTTATAACTAGTTATAATATAATATGATCAATTACTTAACAATGTAAAGTTTAAGTTAAACAGTTATCTGCAAAAAAATAATAATAAATTGCAAAATGTAAAATGTATTTGTTAAAGAATTTTTATTTCATAAATCAGCCAGTATTACAGAAAGCTACTAGCCTATTGGGTGTTAAATTTGTATTATACATTACACGAGTAATTGTGTGTATAGCTTATTTCACGTTCTTTATAATAATTCTGTGCATTACTTTATAATGAATACATATTTTAGAGATTTGTGAACTGCAACAGAATGTGTAAGTAGTGCAATAATTGTATGGGTTCAAAGATGCTAAACTAAAGCCAAAACTTTTACCCAGAGCTAGAGTTTGACTTATAAGAAAATAATGTGAAAATACTGTTAAACATGGATATTTCAATTTGTGTTGTTGAGGTTTAAAATTAAAGCATTATTTAATATTTCATAGCAAATGAAATAATTTGTGATGGCAGGGTTTCAGAAATGTTAGTGCTTAAACTAAAAAGTTAGCCAAAACACATATGTGTAATGTGATTACACAAAAATGTTGACCATTATAAGAACTATGTCATAATAAGGCTCTGCAATTGCAATTTAGCCTATATTCCTTTGTTTGGAGAATACAGGATTACACTGACAACCATAATAATTAACACTGTGAACTCTAAGGGTCTTTCTTCTTATATATATATATATAACTAAATAACTAAATAACTAAGTTAATTTAAGGGAGTATTTCCATAAAAGGGACTAGCAGATCTTGTAAGGAAACAACCCAAATGGTACATGGTACACATTAGGAGGTGCTGAATAAAACTAAACCTATAATGCCTACATTATCATATTCAGCAATACATTACATTACACATTGTGTGTGTGTGTGTGTGTGTGCGTGCGTGCGTGCGTGCGTGCGTGCGTGCGAGCGTGCGTGTGTGTGTGTCTGTGTGTGTAATGTATGTATGTATTTGCAAGTGTGCGAACCCGCAACCTCACGGCAAAAAGTATTCTGCCTTAACTAGCTACATTAACTGGCTGTTTGGCTTTGGTATTTTATAAAGGGTCATTCATATTATCGTGTTCATATGTATTATGAAGGTCTTGGTCGAGCCCATACTATAGCCATCCCCAACCACCTCCAGAAAACTCCCCACAGCATAAAAACTGAGAGCTGCCAGCAGCTGAATTTCGGGGCTTAGTGGTTGCTCCGTCGAATTTGTCTCGACAAAGTTGGACCAAAAAGATGTCTGAATTTGCCCCCGTGGCAGGCAACATTCTTGTAGAATTGTATCTTTTGACATGGTAGCCAGAGAACGTCTAGGTTACGTACGTAACCCCCGTTCCCTAATGGAGGGAACGGAGACGTTATGTCGTGATATCATAGGGGATTTACCTATGTCGTCACGACATAACTCGTAGTGACCGACAGATAGGGAACTACAGTTCTCTCTTATGAAATAGCGCACATACACTAACTGGCTCTGTGGACGGCTCCGTCTTTGATTTAGGACATAGTTTGAACAAACTCCCCATCACATTCATTCCCTATAAATAACTCCTAATTATGTGCTGCCTAATGGTTTGCCAGCCGATGTGCCTTTGAATATTATAATGGAAAAACTAACAACAATCAGTATAATTACATCTTTTTGCATAAAAACACTTCAATTAATTGAACACTGGGTGTATTACAACTTTAGATTTGTAATATGTATGTGGTGTTGCACTTTGTCTTGCCACAGAATTACAATCGTATTGATTTTTTTTTTGCACAGTGATGACCACTAGCGGAGTGAACTGTGAACAACGCTAAAGCAGAGCTAAGAGTGGTCCAGAATGACTTACAGAAGGTATACTTAACTAAGAACGTTTCGGGAAACACGTATTAACGATAAGGTACAGCTTAAGGTACAACTTAAGAACGACGTAGCGTTAAGAAGGTTTCGGGAAACGCAGCCCTGAATTATGAGGTCACCTGAAGGACAATCTGCAGATTACACCTTTACCTTTATTCAAGTACAATGTGATTATAATTAAAGCCTTTGATTGGACTTTATTGTACACTTTATTACTTGTTTTTGTTGTTGTTGTTTAAATTAATTTATAAATTAAATAATAAAAAATAGCAGAACACAAAAAAAATACATATGTAAATTAAATGACTGAAAAAATCCCGAATAAAATCAATAATGTATGAACTGGGACAAATAGGGATAAACAAAAAAAATAATATTTCAATGATGAAAACCAGCAATGTATAATGTATATTATATATATATACCCGGAAATAACGTCTATTATTATTATATGTATCACTTATATACATATTATACATATATTATATTACTGTATACTAACACTCTCAATTCTAATTATATTTATTTATCTGTCTTCTTTATATATATATAAAAAATGTATAAAACACACACACACACACACACTTGACCCTCTGTCAATTGCATATTTATTCTCTAACTGCTATATTTTCTTGAAAAACTAACACTAGCTTTATTTATTTTCTACTTGTTTCTTATAATAATAAAAAACAATAAATAATCATTTATTTTATATATTCTATCTACTCGTTTTCTTTAAATAAATAATTCAAATAAAACCTTGCTACATGCACTGCGTTAGGCTAACCTAGACTTGTTATGGCACTTGCATGTTGTTGCTCTTTTGTTGGTTTTGATTGCTCCTATTGTCCTCGTTTGTAAGTGACTTTTGGATAAAAGCATCTGGTAAATGACTAAATGTAAATGTAAATGATATTATATTATACTACTGAGCTGTCTGGAACGTAGAATTCGGTACAATAAAAGAGCGTGTACATAAATTCCAACTCCTCAGTATAGCACTTAAAACAGGGCCACGTGTGATTTTGTTAAGTGCTCTTTTGATAAACGCACGTGAAACAATAACGAACGTTCTTAAAATGACTCGTAGAAAACGCTCTTAAGCGCTGAAATCAATCGTTATCGGGAAACCCGGTGTTCTGTCGATTTGTCCTACCCTTCCCAAATCAATAGCTAATGAAGCATGTTCAGATCCATCGGAGGAAAGAAAAAGACAAAAAAAGGAATACCATAGGTTACACATAGGTTATCATTGATTTATTTATGTATGCATGTAGCCTATGAATGAACGTATTTATTTAATCAAATTAAAGGATAATGATAACTTTCTCATGCTTGCATGACAATGAAAATCACAAGCATGTATATAAACTTGTTTGGAGTCGCTCTCCGTGTTCTGGAAGAAGTTCATCACCTTTGGACCTGACATCTCCTTTGCACTTTGTAATGAACATTCTACGGGGTGATTGCGGAAACTGGAGAGTTTCAGTCGATAAGCAATTCATGATGTGACGTAATTTGGGTTAGTTACGTAACGTAACTTACGTTTAACTAACGAAGTTTGCATGATCTTTATAAGTAAATGGAGCCTGAGGTATTCCCGTTTTAAAGTGGCAAATATGTCTTTAGTTCCTGTAGGCTATATATTTGATTATCATGCTTGTCACAACTTTCAAATAAAAGCAGGTAAACTGCCACAAGCAGTTGTGTCATCAACTATATGTTTTGTTTTGTGTACTGTTCAGGGTTGAGGATAAGAATAAAGAAAAATGTGCGATAAGTGGTCTTGGCACACAGAGGGCGCTCTCATCATTGCATCACGGAAGGCAAATGTGCAACATAATTAATTTATGTACAATATTTGATCACAGCATATTTTTTAAATAATCTTGTATACAGTCACGCTAAATGTATATTGTTAAGCTGATCGACAAGAGGCTCGAATAAAGATGAAATTGTTCCTACGTCAGTTGAAAATATAGGCAATGTAAGCGATGCAAAATCTAATTATTTCTTTGCAAAACCTAATTAGGCATTAAAAAAGGTTAACGCCAGCGCCTGAAACCGTTTTTGTTTAATAATCCCATTACTGACGGCTCATCATGTATAAAATGGCGCAGAAGGACAAAAACTTTCCACTTGTTAAAGTGAATCTCCCAGAAAAAGGCAAGACAAACTCTACATTAGCCCACTGTTAGGATATGACAGGATACCAAACGGAAAGGCGCATCACGGCACTGTAAGTAGCTATAGCCTATAGTGCATTGTAACGTTTTAAATGTATACCTTTTTTTTTTAAATCTCACATTCTCTTTTATATGAACTGAAATCTGTTGGATATTTTGTCTGATGTTGAATGTTACTCGGTTTTAGTGAGTGCTGTGCAGTGTTTTTTCCTCTGAGATCACTGCACTGCTCGAACCATCAGCCTACGTGGCAGAGCAGCTGCAAATAGTTGTTATTCTCAGAGGAATCACTGTGTTTAACGGCAGCTCATATTGATAAAGAGCAGATTTGTATAGAAATATATAGCAGTGAGTGGTGCTAAACGTAACAAAACAAAAAACAAATACGGGTCAGACTATATTAATGCTTTGCTTTTACCTTTTAATGTATTGCGTACAAAATATTGGTTTATTCTGCAATGCCTCACGTAAATGCGTTTTTAGATAAACTGTTTATTTCATATAATCCGTGCAGGGTATTTATTTTGAAGTGACTAAATTCGAGAATATATGAACTTGGACAGTAGCCTATATTACAATTGTATCTCAGTTCAAAGCAGATGTGATGACTAAAATGTATGCATTTATGTTCTTCTGGAAAAAGAAACCAGCGACGAAGTAAAGCATTTTCGTAAAACCGAAGCAATTACCAGGGAAACCCTTTCACTTTTCCACCCTTAACCTTTCCCTCTTTCGAAACGGATCCATCACATCTGACGATGGGCTTTCCGTTCAATCGGCATAGAAGCTAAAGCTCAACAAAAGAGACGGATTGACATCTCAGAGTCAAAGACTGTGTAAAGCCAGAGAAATCAAAGACTGCAGTCAAAAAGAATGCGCTTGTTATCGAAAAAAAGACTGTATTCTCTCCGCAGCTGTGTATCGAACCTAGAATAAAGAATAAAACAAACAGGATCAGAAATAGAGCGAAACAAACGTAATTCTGGACAAGCGACGAGAGGGGACAAAAGGAAAAAAGGATGCAGAAAATCGACTTTTAAAAGACTTCTATCAAATTATTGATGAAAAGAAACATTGCATAACGCGCATGAACGCGCGGGTTCAAAAGCAGTATGATTTTTGGCCGTGCAACATTACCAAATATATTTTCTAATAATATTAATAACAATAATATTTTCTAACTATAGTTAAATTGATTAAAAAAATTGTGATACAAATTACAAATTAAACTAATGTATGAAACGGCTGTTTTTGGAATGTATATAGGCCATTTTGTCGCTTTTTCCTCGCCATCTACCGGTTCTGCGCGGCTCTTAACACAGAGTTTTACACATTAAATCAGACTCACTGGAAGAGTGTTCTGTATTATTATTGCTTTACTTAGTGGACCTGGATGGACCAAATGGGTGGGATAATGACTGTCACCCCAAATTACCGAGGCGTTTCCAAAAATTCAGGATGACAGACATGAGCTATTGTCACTGCAGTGATCTTTAGGTTGCACTCAAACTGATGTGGAATTATGGGATGTATAGTCTAATAAAACGGAAATGTATACATTTAATTCGGGTGTGCTTTTCGAATTGATCATGAAGATGTTATTTTTTTATTTACATGATACCATTTATGTATTCAGTATTATGACATATAAAACCGATTAGCTTAATAAAGTGAAATGGTATTTTTATTTGTCCTAGGTTTTATCATCTCATCTCACTGTAACGTTAGAAACAAGTTGGGTGACTTTGGATTAAAAACCATTAATATACAGTGGCAAATATCACATTTAAAAATTACATCATTAAAAGATGAATTAACATTTGTCTAAATAGCAGTACAAAAATAAATAAATAACACGTCAGTAGTTAATTATTAAGTATCATACTGAATACCAGTTCCTGAATTAAGCCCAATATTAGGAAAAACAAGCCTGTGTACAACATACCGCAGACTAACGCGATGGTGCACAGCAACAGACACAACCCTTCCTAAATATAGTAAATGTCATCAATGAATACGCAAAAGAGCAAAACTATTCAACAGAAGGAACAATGGACAGCAGAACAATAAACAACACCCACCATGACCAGAAATTAAAGCATGACAACGATGAAAATTTCACAAGAAATCTAAGCAAGTCGTATATGTTAAATTGGCCAGTCATTGATAATTATGAATTCTCTATATGTGCTTTATTCGCCGTTTAAACATTTAGCCTACGTGTTTGTCGTTTTGGATCAAATTCGACCATTTGTATTTTATGAGTCATTTTCCCAAGCTAAATAGAGACATCAAATTAAAAATGAGTTATTGACAGGTTGAGGGAAATAAGCCAAGGCCAAGGTCTGCACACAAAGAATCCTGCAGGTTTTATTTTTACGAATAAAAAGCGTTGACAGTGACATAGGAGCTCATTTGGGCTGCATTATTGTTTTTTAAGACTGCGAAATCAAAGTATAGTTTGTAGTGAAAGCATTAAGTCTAATATTTGCTTTAGTGTACTGTATTTCAAGAGAAAATAACACTCCTTCAAACTTACATGAATAGTAAACACATGAAAGGCCGTTGGAAAATGTCAGCAACGTGCAGCGAAAGAGGCACTGGGAAAAATATATTTTACATAATTAATTTTATAGTGTTTTTTCGAAGGGTAAAATAAAAAAATTATAACAATAAAACGTACCCTTTTAAAATTTGTATAAGGTTATGCTTGAATGATGCATAGTCTCTTGCTTCCCGTATAGGGTAAGCCTTGTGGCACCATTTTAACATGTTGCTTGGTTGGCGACGATGCGCAAATCGAAGGGTCCCCAACCACTGAATTATCAGTAAACGTACCTGCTCATTTTAATTTGATATGTGATTATCCAGTCAAAAGCTGTATGTTGTATAGCCTGTCAGGAATCAGGTTTAAGAGAGCTGTGTAAATGTCCGCTTGTGTATCTAAATAAATGAGAGAAAGAGAGAGATTAAGAAACAGGTTAAAAAAATAGTGCACTCTGGACATATTATTCAGGGGAAAAACGCAGTGTAGCCTATTGTAAAATGCGCGTATATTGCGTTTATTGTTGGACTGGAACATTTGCATACAATGAATGGGGTAGTCCAGTTCTTAATACTTTATTGTTCATTAATACTTGTTGAGAAATACACCGTTAAGTGAAATCATTTGTTCTGAAAGAAAGGCATCTAAGGTCTGAATTGACCTTGTCGACTTGAAGAATTGTTTAATTTTGGTTCTTGGTTGGAGTACGGTGGGCATTGGATGCTAATAGAGATCTAATTGATGGGTGAAGTGGCGTTTCTCCTCTTATTGCGCCCTGGCGTCTGCTGTAAAATAGAGCCATAATCGGATTGAGGTATTCCTCCAGGAGACGAGTGTGAGCCTACGGCCAGGGGGAAAATCGTTATTAAAAAAGTTAGGCGCAGAGAGAGAAGTTCGACATACTGCTGAGGCCTGATGAAAGGGGGGGGGGGGTATCATCGACAGAGCTGACGAGATATCATTCTCCATCCATAACCAGTTTTACAATTGCTCTGGATGAGGTGTTCTGTTTAATAGTTTTTTTTAACGGAGAAATAAAGAAACAATTCTAAGACCTAATTAATTGGTTTACTGTAAAATGTAATTTACGATAACGAAAAATCTTAAAATATATTTTAAAACACAATAGCCTACATGTGCATCAGCTGTAAAATAGCATTTTGAAAATTACGAATTAGCTTATTATATTTATAAATTGAATAAGGTAGTGCGTATATATTTACATTAAATGTTATTACAAATCTTTTTATAGGCCTAAATGAAAACCATAACTGGCCTTACCATTTATGGGAAAATGGGCGAACATGACATAAGTTTAGATTTCTTCCCTTTTTGACAGTTTCTTCTTCGTTTAGTCAGTGTTGTTGTTGTGTGGGTTATGAGTGTTTTACATTTAGTTTATCGCCTTGTTTTAGTCTGGTGTGTTACCCTGATGTTCATTATTTGTTATTTTATTAAATTTTTGTTACAATGTGCTCTACCTTTGTTATTGTTAACCAGTTGCTTTGCTTAATTATAATGAACTCTGCCTCATCGTGTGCCCTTCCACTGTTTTACAGTAGCGATCCCATTTGAATAGCCTATATAGGTATATAACAGTGTATACTGTACAAAATATAATGGAATTGCAGTTAGGAACTGTAATATGTACAGTAATCAAAATACCTTCTGGTAGGATAATTCTTGTAAATGATTAGTCATAGCAACCTGCCAGGTTTATACCTTAAATTGAACAAAAACGGTGTAATGTATAAAAACGGATTTATACACGTTGTTTAAAAAGTGAAATTGCAAAATAATATAAGCTTAAATATAAGAATATAAGCAAATGCAAAATAATATAATCTTAACAGCAACAACCGACACATAGCCTATGTTTGGTGGCCAGTTAACATTTATTTAGGTTAAAACAAACAAACAAACAAATAAATACAGCCAAAAATAACCTGCAGTAAATCATATAAGCGCGGTGCAGTTTTTTATCCACATCTTAAAACAGAAAAAATGTTAAGATCACAGCGAACTGTCTTAATTCTTCTAAATGTTTGCATTTCGAGACTTCACTGAAACAATTCAGAACAAATGCGCGATTGATTTGAGTGATCAGTCTTATAGTAAACATTCTCTCTGTCTCTCTTTTCTCCTATAGAGATGGTTGAAGCCTGTCTGTGCTCTGAGCTCGCCCTCACAGACGGATGATTGATGAGGGATGGGGGCAAGGCCGAGCACGCACAGCATAAAGACCCATACACGGCTCAATAAAGCCGGGCCTGAGCGGAGACCGGGCGCGCTCAATGGACGCTGGCGCGAGTAGATTGAGGCCAACGGCAGAGAGGAAGGTGCTCTGTTGTCCCATAATCCAGTTAGCCATTGAGCCACCAGCCGTCTGCAGCACGATGGCCGAGGAAAGCAGAGGACAGAAAGGTTGGACAGCCCAGAGGGGGGGTTTGGGAGAGAAGCACAGCTCGCAGCCCCTGCTGAGAGAGACAGAGCACAGCAGAGTGAAAGAAAAATAAATAAATAAAGCTAGCACATTGCAGTCCCACATTAACCAGGCGCCCTGGAACAAACGGCAAAAGTGAAGATTGAAATAAAGTACATTTATTCCTGTACACAAACAAAAATAAGATAAACATGGATTCTCATTTAATTTACAGATAAAGGTTTGTTTTTTGAAAACAACAATAATTATTATTATTATTATTAAAATAATTTACATAAATGCACAATCGCTACCTAAACCATGGAATGATACACCAATAGAGAAAAATATTTTTCCGGAATGGACGTCATATTTTCACTTTCACTGCATTCTACAAAGGGAGAAGTATATTCAAGCAGCTTAATGTGAACATGAGTAGGCGCCATCAGGATCCATCATAAGAGCTCCATACGTGGCCTGCACACCATGTTCTCTGCTCTTCTCCACCTCATCATTTACAAACACAGCATCAGTCAAAAACACAATTAGTATATCCTAAACCCCTGCCAGGAGTGCCTTTCATCCAGCCAAGGCCACAGACAAGGTATCCTGCAGAACTGCCTTGTTCCTGGAGGCCAAATAGACAGAGAGAGCGATGGAGAATGAGAGAGATGCACTCTGATGCCTGCTGTGATTCTCAGCAGGGTTTTCACAAAAGCTTTCATTCTTGGTTTTTAATAAAAATTTTCAGAACTTTTTCAAGAATTCTCAAGGTATGTGTAAAAGATGTATACTGTCTTGATTATTGATCACTTTTGTGCCTAAATGTACAAATATATACAGAGACATATATGTTTGCAACAGCATAGTGTACAGAAAACTGAAATTTGTTATTGTATTACAGTACGAGTCACTCATATTCTAGCCAGGTACAACCAAAGTATTGTTTTTTTTGTATTTATTTTATTTGTATTAAATTTCGGTTGACATTTTTTTGCAATGTTATATCTTTTACACCCCTGTCAGAGTATTTTACAATAAAGAACAATATTAAAATTTTCACCTCATGAAACCTTTTGTTTTTGCCCCTATACTGTCAAAATCACAAAAGCCGGGGTGGTTAACAGGTTGAAGGCTGGTTCTGTATGTCTCCACGTATCTGTGATTAGAGCAAGGGTAGGAAGCCATATTTGGAGCCACAGGATCTTGTTAATTCAATTCCAACTTGGGTTTTAATTGTTCAATTGAAGTCCTAATTTAGCCATAGGAATCCCTTTCACCTGTTCTCTAAGATTTGATTCTGTCATGGTTAGAGTTTCATAGGCTGTCCATTCGTTTAGAGCTGATGAGCTACTTGCAAAAAAATTGCACTGTTGCTATTGTACCCATCTCAAGCTTGATGCAATGTTTGTGGTTAAACACTACAGATATTTCAGCCTCCACTTAAAATCATACTGACATGCAAGCACGCATATAAAAAAGACACGGAAATCAAATAATGTGCCCCCCTAAAAAAATTAAAAAAATAATAAAATAAAAGGTTCCAAAAGGTTGTTTTTTTCAGGTTCCCCAAAGAACTTTACAGTGAACCCATGCAGTTAGATCAATTAATTTTCTATCTTCCTATTTTTTTTCTTTTCTTTTTTTCTTTCTTTTCTTTCTTTCATTTATTTCGTCTTTCGAACCATCAATGCCAATACATAACCGAGTGATTGAACTGGATTGTGAAGTACTCGAGCTGAAATACTGTAATTAGTACTCTGATAAATGTCCTGCAATTGCATAATAGTTTAAAGAATTGCATTTTTTTTAACAATATTGATTCAACAGAGTTCAGTATAACAGCACCTCACCTTTACTGTCACTAATGTAGAATAATCATAATAACTTGTCAATTATACCAAAAAACAACAAAGAATCTATGCAAATCACCAATGAGAAAACTACAACATTTTTTATTTAATAAGCTATTTAAGAATTTAAGGATTCATAAGCTATATATTGATAGAGCGTCTTTGCCAAATAAACCACTTCTTGGATATGAAACGCAAGACAGACGGGAAAGAGAGAGAGAGAGAGGCCTTGGCCTCATGTGGGAGTGTCCGCAAGCAACAGAATAATCACAATGTAATCAAATTGACCTGTTTGATAATGGATGGCGGGAAAACGAAGAGGAATTCCAGGCAAATTTGTGCAAATAAAAAAAGATTCCTCCTGACATGATGTGCCGGTGAGAGCCAGGATATAATGAGGTGTAATTTGTCTAAGAGCATCCTCCCCCCATCAGCCTTCTCCCAGCCACTGTATTCTACTTAAGAATCGGAGTTCATTTCATGGACTGCCCATCATTCACTCTCTCTAAGTCTGTCTCAAAGTACGTACAAGTTCTTTCTGTGTGTGTGTTTTGAACTGAGCCTCATTCATTTCAGGTGGATGTTGCAACAGAGAGCAATAGATGGAGTTGTCTGGTGAAGTATGAGTTGTGCTGCTGGCGGGAATGATGATACAGTCAACATGTGGGGGTATGTGTGTGTGTACGGGCTCCTCAACCGTATATATTTCTGCAACATAAGCAGCCGCACTCAGTCTCTCTGCCGGTGAGATGACTCTTCCTCTCCTGAGGGAGAATTACCTACCACCAGCCAACGCTTCCCCTTACCATCCTCACAGCTCACATAAATTATTGGAGATTTTCATATTTCATCTACATTCATCTAGCACAGCTGGGTGGCACTGGGCAGGGCTGATGGAGGAGGAGGAGAGGGGGAAACAGGGCGTCAGAGAGGAGAGCTGAGCGTTTGGCAAGCTGGCGGTGGGGCCCTGAGATGGCTCTAATTGAATTGCGAGGCCCTTGATTAGATTAGCCTTGCGGCAGCTTGCTGCCAATCTGAAGTATGGGTGCCTTCCATCCTACTTAACCCCTCTGGCCCACCCACTACACACACACCCACAGCAGCCGACACGCACCGTGCCGAGCAGCCAGCCAGTCAGCCAGCCGGGCAAAGTGCTCCCTATACTTTTAGAACATCAGAGTTAGGGCTCTTTTGGTCATTTTCTTTCTCTTTGTCGTTCCTTGTAAAGAGGCGATCTTTCACCGCCAGGTCCTACACCATCTACTGCTGGCCCTGAATTAATCCAGTTACTCTGAGTTGTTTGTTTTAAGTTAAGAGTGTGTGTACATAAGCATCATCTCTTATATGTTTAGTAATGTAACTACAGTCAATATTTACAGTAACACACACACACACACACACACACACACACACACACACATATATATATATATGTATATATATTTATGTGTGTATGTATGCATATGTGTGTGTGTGTGTGTGTGTGTGTTTGTGTTATATGTTATACTACAGAAGTAACTGAATAACAATGTAATCTTATATTCAGGATTAAAGGTTATTGAATGCAATTATTTAAGAATTTGCCATTAAAAATCCCACGTCAATGTAATCTACAAAGCCCTGATTCAGACCTGATTGAATCAACTGTGCTGTTGTATATGATCTTTTGACATTAAACATGTTTTTTTTCTGTAGTGGATCACATATTTTTATTTAACAAAATACTTGCTGCTCACTGTCATAGTGTGTCCTAAAATATGACAATACCACTGTACAAGTATGACTGACCTGTATTGTTCTGTTCTCTCTACATGCTCGCTTATCTATAACTTCATCTCATGGCCTCACTGTCTTCACCTTCTTTCTGGACCAGCCTTGCTTCCCTCACGCCACACTGGTGCCCTGAGAGGATAGATAAGGTAGATGAATATGCGCTGTTGTGCAGAAAAGAGAAATCATGTTGTGATGCAATTATCATCTATTGTACCCTGTAATTCTATCAGGTCTCTGTTTAACAATAATCCCATGTAGAATGTCTGGGGCCAGGTCTCTTCTCTCTCTCTATTGTTCTCTACTCCACTGAAAAGCCCAATCCAATTGGAGGCTGCGCTATTGGATTTTCCTCTGTAGAATAAACTGGAATCATATTTTTGCAGGAAATTATCAATACATCTTTCCCAGGGAACTCGAAGAGACACACAGATAAAGCGAAACTCATGGAGAGGAGGACGAAGAGATGACTGAAAGGGGCAGAGGTTGAAGGAAAGCATGGGAATGGCACGGTGTCTGAGGAGCTGGTTTCAGTGCATATGTTTGCAGACAAGGAGCAGCTGATATTTGAAGATGGAAAAAAATAAAAATAAAATAGAGACAAAGAGAGGGGTAAACACTATTGTGAAATGACAATTTCTTGACAAAATGCTAAAAAACCAAAACAAAAAAAACAACAGCAACTGTAATTATCATTCTACGCCTTTGAAAATATTAAGCTTTTAGGAGTCACACTAATGTTTTAAACACAGTGGTATGTTCCACTGAATGCAAGCTGTTTTTGACAAGCTTTGTTGTACTCAGTAGAACGTACTACAATCATTATTCAATAACAACATTTTTGTGACACCTAGATGCTTAGAATTTACAGTACACTTACTTTTACTGGATTTAAAATAATACTCAACTCTGGTTTAATTTCATGGATAATTAAGAATAAGAATGTATGGCGATATTAAATCTTGTAATGGTAATATGTGTAATAAAATAGAAAAATGCAAAACTGAAGCATTTTTATTTGTGATTTCAGACTTTTTCTTTTGTGTACATAAGGGAGCACTCTTCAGTCCCCTCACCTTTTCAGAAGACAGCGTCTGTCTCCTTCTGGTCTGTTGCCGCTCCAGACAGACCCAGAGTCATCCATCCATCCCGCCATGCTACCCTCTCCCCACTCTCTCACTTTTCATAATTATTAAATTACGTTCTGTGGCTCCCATTAAAAGGGGGACATTTTCTTCTTAACCACCTGCTCTTCCCCCACCACCATGCGTTTTACACCATCAATCTCTCAGCGTTACCGGACCCCTAAAAGCTTTCTGAATCCTCTATAATGGGGAGGCAATGTGGGGTCAGTATCAGAGGGGAAGGGGGATGCTGGTCATTTTGTGTGTGTGTGTTGTGATGCCTCAGCACTAGTGGTAGTGTTGGCGTGTGTGCGGTTGGTCATTCTATCTGTGTGAGGTATTGTTTAGGATTGCTGGGCACACCAGGTCACTAACTGTGACCCCACAAAAGAAGGGGTGCAGTATGAACACACAAACCCACCCAGTGGGTTAGTTAGAATTCTGCCCCAAAGGGTTGTGTGCTGGGGCACAGTGGGGCAAGACATTGACCCACAGTCAGACCAACTAAACAAGGCTAGAATTAAAACAGTGATCCGTCAAGATCTGTCTCTGTCTGTCTGTCTGTCTGTCTGTCTATGTCTATTTGTATCATACGATCATATGTCATGTCTCAATATATATTGAAAGTTAAAGGGTCAATAAACAAACATTCAGTATTCCAATACAAAACATTTAAAACCACAAGATGTAAACAGTGTGCATTTTACCATGATTTTAACATTTTTCTGTGTACAATTTTAATTTTACAACTTTGTTGCCATGACACGCCATAAACCTTAAAACAGCTGAAAAAAACAGAAAATCTTAATATAAGATTTAATGTAAGTGCTTTTATAAAATGCGTATTACATCTCTGCTCTAAAAATGGTTACATTCACTTCCATTGTGCCTCGCTGTAACATTTAATCATTTTGGTTTATTTTATTTCTAAAAACAAGGGAGGAGCCAAAATGTATATTATAAATATAATAAATATTTTTTGGTAAAAAAAAAAACTATAGAGTGAATTTAACTTGAATTTAAAAAGTATAAGTATGTACAAGTAAATTGTCTGTTTGAGTGGGTATTGTTAAATTTACAGATGTTCTGCTTGACCTGTCTAGTATTTGTGAACATAGTAGCATGCATCTGTGTATGCGCATGTGCGTAGTGATTGTGTGTGTGTGGTGTAATCACTGTGTCAGCACAGATGGAAGACTCTATGAAGAGAGCTGGTGCTGATCGCTCAGTTCCCAGCATGCCTCTCATTACCTAATGCTCATAAAGCCACTCATATTATTCATCTCTGACAGCCAGCCTGCTCTGCATAACCTAAACAAATCCTTCGCACTTTTCACACAAACACACACTTACAAGCACACATAAGCTAACACGTATTCCTGCAAACACACATTAACAAATGCAATATGCACACACAGTTAACAACACAACTAGTTTATACAATTTTACCCACATACATATACAATATACTCAATGTGCAGTTACAGTTTGTAAAAAACAACTAGACGCACACACAATCACAAATGACCATAAGCTATAGTAAACCACATTACAAACATACAAGAAAAACAGTCACGCACACACAAGGACACACTCCCAGACAACACAAAATTGCACAAAGCTGTATGAGAGATGAACAACCTTAATAACACCTTAAAGTTTTCTCCCTTCCTCTCCCTCCTCCCCTGCTTGCCTTCACTTCCCCCTTTAACGTGCAGTAATATGATTAGTGTGCGGCTAATGGCCTCTCCTTCTGGTGCTTGGAGACATTCTGCCCAGACCTTGGAAGGCACACCAGGCCTGCTGCAAAGAGGCTGCTTCTGCAGAGAGAAAGAGAGAGAGAAGCAACCCCTCCTCCCCACGAGCAAATCTATAGGGAGAGAAGGCAGAGACAGGTGCATTTCTGCACAAATTGAGTTAGCCAAGACATGCCACATCCAATTGGACTAAATTGATGTGAGAGTTTGTGATGTCTGCCGTGGGTACTACAGCAAAGGTCAGTGTGCCGAGACAATGACATCAATCTGCCCTGCACGTGGCTCAGAAAAACTCTCTTCTCTTCTTTTCCACCCAATACCAAAAAAAAGAGCCGAAGTCTTTTGTTTTATTAATGGGTGCATTTTCATTTTTATTTTTAAAAAATAGGAACAAAGCCATTACTTGATTAATGACAAAAAATAAAATTGTGTAGGACTGTAATCTCCTTTTTTTATTTTGTTGTCATTTCTGCTTTTCATAATTTATAATATTATAATCTACTAACAGACATCTGCCTTTTGTGGCAATCGGGCCTTAATCAAAACCTAGGCATAAATACATTCAAAACATAAAATCCAAAGTCAGAATAAAGTTTCTGTCTCACCAGAGAGGAACGAGTCTGCCACAGGTTTCACTTTCCATAACTCTTTCATTTTAGCCAAGGTCTGAAAATAGATATTTCTGGCTATTGCTTCCAACCTACCTATATTCAGAAAACCACTTTCTTTTATCACATTAACGTTATTGCCACTCTCAGGCGTTGTTCTGACTCTGCAGCTCAATATCTTACCTCAGGCCTCTAACTTCTGTTTCCATGATATGAGTCTGGCCTGAACTCAGCATCTGAAAACTGTTCTTTAGTCTTGAAAATCATACCACATTTAAATACTCTCTCTGAATTTGTTAACTAGTGAGTCAGTGGTCTCATGAAAGGAGGAATAATCATGTTACAACATGCTAGGCTTATGCATCAATATGTTCCAATGACATATTTCCAAAAGTTCTAAGATTTTTATGATTACACAAATTAATCACATTAATCACATTAATCACAAATTTTGAATGTTATTTCAAAATCAAAGACAAATTAAGAATTCAGTGATAAATAGTAATAAACAATTGTAATGAAGCTTCAAAATCAATAGAGTTATGAATGAAAATATTTTTCCCCCATTTCAGTTATTATTAGTAATGAACTATTACTGAACAAAGTGTAGCAAACTAAATATAACATTTAGTAAATAATCATCCCAGGACAATTTCAAATGAAATTGAAGATTCTTAAGGATATATGTCAACATGTAAAAGATTTGACAACCTACCTCATGCACAACTGTGTCATATAAACAGTCAAATAGTTCATTCTTTGGGACATTTGTCTATCGCTAATAGCTTTATCTCCTCATAGCCTTTTTTTACGATGTATACATGATATGTCTTAAAAAATAAAAGCTATTAATGAGAAGAATAAAACCACAAGTGCAATAGCAGGTGGAGGGAATGCAATAGTAATTTATCAACTCTCCCGGCAGAGCCATTCCATTAAACCACATTAAATAAGTTTGGGTTGATTTAACACCATCGACTCCCTAAGGATTTCCTCACCTCACACTGTTCATTCAAATTCATACTCTTTCCTGGTCTAAAATGAAGATGCTGACCACGCGATTTATCATCACCATCAGCTCGGGTTCATCACATTTTAAAGTGATGCTGATGAGACACAAGGTGGCTGGCCTGTTGCTATATCAAACTTACGAAATAATGCAGGGAGTTTAAAAGCAGGGAAAAATAAAAAAAGGGGAAAAAATCAACAACTAAGTGAGAGGACATCGTTCACTTATTCTCAAACATTCACTTGTGGATTCTTGCATCAGTTAATGTATGGAGATTGTGGCGTAATGTAATAAGGAATTTTATTTAGGAGGAACGAGAGAAAGAGTGGGGGGAGAGGAAGAAAGCTCTCCAGGCCCACCAGACAGTGGGTTTAAATGTTCATGATCGTTGGTTCTGTGACCTCTAATATCCGTTTTCATCCATCAAAAACATTTTGTTCATTGCAAGACAAATGCTAAACTAAAAAAATATGACATGGATCACATGATTTATTGTCACATATAAAGACAGAAGAATGCCAGTCATTGTTTTCCCAATGAGAGACACAATGTTCATCAGTGACTGTACTGAGGGGGCATGGAACCAGTGTGACTGGCCTGTCCAGGCAGATACTTATATATACTGTATATAGAATTTGTATTTGTATATAGTATTTGTAGAGTATTTGAATTTTAAGATACCAAGAAAATAACAGAAAAGTACATTAAATATGTTTTTATAAAATACTAAATTATCTGTGCTATTGACATATTTAGACACACACGTATAGCCTTATGTTGTATTGGTCATTGAATATTTGCCAATATCACATTATGACAACATACAGAAAAGGCAAGGAGAGATAAGGGATAATTTAGCATTTGGTAATAGGTGATAGGTTTGGCCTATAGTAATTGAGATTCAACTTGAAGGCCAAAGGAAGACCCTGAGAGACCACAAGGAATACAAAAATTAAAATTAAACATTAAAAACACTCAATCATTCTTGATGTGCTGCTGTGTCCCATTTAACGTAGCTGGTCATTAATCGCTTAATTCCAGTAAACCTTCGCTCCATACAATAGCCCGCTGTCTTCCGCTAATGCATGTGTGATTAAGCATTTATCTCAGCACACGGGCGATATTAAGCCAGCAGGTCCTACAGAGACCCAAATGCCTTCGGGGGGCCGACCAGCCTGCTTGTGTAGCCTCATGGAGACGGGCTCTGGTTAATGACAGTGACCCGAGCTTCATCGGCCATTCTATTCAACCATTATAACGGCCTGCCGGCTGATTTATGAGATCGGGGCTAATAATTGTCAATTGCTTAACGTGGACAACAATGCCAGTGTGTTAAATAAAATATGCCCCCACTCAGTCGTTTGGCCTCGTTTGTACGAATGACCCTGCCGGCTTACTTAAGCCATTTTAAAATAAACAGCCATGCTTCGTAAACGTTGATAGACAACTTATAAAGAGTCAATTAAGCTTAACAGAAACACTAAAATAAATCAGTTTTATTTGAGATATATGCATCTTCATTAAAACAGTAAAGTCTGTTAAAAGTGGTTATCATTTAGTGTTCAGAGTAATGAACGTGGAACACCAAATGCAAAATTCATGACGAAAATGACATCAATAACAGATACATGCGCTATGCCCAAGACCACATCTTTAGGAGAGCATTTTGAGAGTCGATGTAGGCCTTCCTTTCCGCCGGACAGTGCTAGATTTGGTGGAATCTAATGAGGGTCACTGTTAAACCAGCGTTACACTGCACGGGATGAAACGATGACAGGGGACTGATAAGAATTTAATTTAATCTCATTTTAGACAATTTTATGAATCAAATTCTTAAACACTGGCAAGAGATTAAATAATCACATCTTTTCGAAATCTTATTTGGGTCCGGTCGATGGCATTTCTTCTCCCGTTAATGTCGACTTAGAGGTTGAAGTAATTTCGTAATTGATTCCGAGCACAGGATCTCGGCGGGGCCAGAGCCGCGTTAGAGGGTAATATGTTTGCTAATACTGTCCCCGCAGAATAAGATTTGTATGCTAATCCACTCCTCTGAAGGCCAGACATCATCTGGGAAGGCCGTGAGCTGAGTGGCCAGAATAAAGGGATAAGGGATCTGGCATCCCGGATACACAGCCTATGGACCACCGTTCACATCGGCTATAACTTGGGTTTTTCTCAAAAAGGCAAGTGATTGTATCTGTTTTAAATAAGTTATTGTTTTAAAAATTCACCGTCACCATCCTTAGAATTAGCACAAAATACAAGTTTAGGAAAGATATCATTTTAATGTATTGTTTTGTATTTATATTAATATAGCATTCTAGAGCATTCAAATAAAAGTTACATACCATTTATCTGTCATTTATGAAAAGCTTGATTTAAACTGTCATTTGTTTTATTAATGGTTGCACGTGAACAATAAACACGCTGCATAACTATTCAGCAAATGCATCCGCGCGCTTATTGGTTGGCATAACAGAGGCATCTTCTTTTTTTCTATTTTAGTGTAAATTATAATGATAACAACATTTTACAGGTATGTCAGTATATTATTTATTTGTGAATGCCTTTTAAAATATATATTATATTGCAAGTCTTGCAAGTCAGATTTATGAATATATTAGAAAATACATCCAAATTAATACATTTATTTTAACAAACAAATTTAAAAATCTAATTAAACGCTCAGCTTAATAAAAAAAAAGCACTGCACGCAGCAAAACCTTTGATTCTACAAACAGAACCATAGTAATTCCCCCTCTGATAATCTTAGGGTTTCCTCGCCATTAAAGTGAGACGTTATGTTCGATCTGACAGCAGTTACACCCCTCTGGCCTCCCCTCTTATTCACTTCTCTTTTTTCTTTTTTCTTTTTTTGTGACTGATTCGTCTTATCCTTCCAAATACAAAGGCATTTTGTTTTTCCTTTTGCCCTCCTGCCGACCCGCATTCCACCAGCACAGTGCAACACAGAGCAGGCGTGCAGAAATTGAAGACGTCTCTGCCGAGCCTCCTGAACTTACACCCCTATTGTCAGCCACTTTGCAACCAAAGATTTAGGATCTTGTGAGCCCCGTAGTTATTTGATTTATTTAAGTGAAGCCATATGGAAGCTGCTATTTATAAGTCATTAAATCACAAATAACCTTCTAAATTACGGTTATTGAACCATTATCACACTGTTAATCACTGATAACGTACAGTTTTACGGGTTGTTGTTAGAATAAGGCTTAATTTAGAATGCTTCGTGCTATTGACCTGTTAACGATATTAGGCCGGTGCAAGCTGATTTAACTGATTTATCACAGATTATAGCCAAGTGGATCCAAATAGCTCCTTTAGAATTACTTGTGCGTCTGTTTGTGCGCACGCCCGCAAACCCATGTGCATGTTTTCGTTAAGCTTGAGGTGGACAGGTCGCTTATTCAAACAGTAATATCAAAGGGTTAACGTTGACATTTTAGTCCGCCCAACAGATCGCAGAACCAGTTGATAGTATGAAAGGAGATGTTGAAAATATAAAAGATGGGCGTTTCGGTAGCTGGTGGACCACAGATCATGAGAATAAAGAGCTGTTTGAATAGGGAAACGGATGGTAAAGCTATAATTGTATTTGCCTCGGCAAAATATCAGAATGGACTTTTCTCGGCCCTTTGTATGTTATTAGATTAATTCCTCGCGATGCCTTCTTTTCCTTTCTAGGCGCGTGGAGGGAGGACGGTGGACCAGTTGGTCTTTGGTTTCAGTAATCAAATTAACCATTTGCTACATCTTTTAGTCACAACTCGCGTGTAGAAAGAACAAATTAACATAATTGGGGCCGGGTTGTATCAAGAAAGACTTTTTAAGCGCCATTTATCTTTCTCACAAAAAAGACGAAGCTGACTGAAGGAGAAAAAGGAGTTTAAACGGCGCATAAATGGTGAAAAATCAAACTCGAAACGCTTGATGTTTTCATTCGAGTGACCTCATACATTTCAATCATCGCTTTTATCCCTCTATTGCATATTGCACCTAGAGCGCATTTTTGTTTGTATAATCACAGGTGCAACGGATTTGTTTGTTTGTTTATTCAGCACATATCATTGCAAATGCAACTTTTAGTTTAAGTACTGATGTGTTGAATGTTTCTAGGTTTGCTATTTGTTTTTGCTTATGCTTTACATACGATCAATAACAAAGGATGTGGCCTTGAACTTTTTTACGGTAAGAAAGACGTGCATGAGAAATCATTTGACTAAACGCTTATCTTTCAATCTTTCAGGTATTTGAAATAAACATAGGCTATCCTACAAAACTTATAATCAAAAAACGTTGGATAGCCACAGCTAAGAAATAATTGTTACCTTATTTTTGCACAATATTGTTAGAATAATGACAATGACAACATTTAAGAACATTAGGCATGAATTCAATATATTGTGCTATCCCTAAGACATGGGTGCAACGCTAGAACCTTGTTACCATTACAAAGTTATGTTCTGAGGCAATTTTGGAAGATAAGAGGTCTGTTGATTAAGCTTTTTTTCTGAGAATTTGCTATTATCCAAACGACAATAATAATAATAACGACAACAACAACAACAATAATAATAATAATAATAATAATAATAATAATAATAATAATATAAATAAATAAATAACTTGATCATTTTAGCTTAAATACATTATGTGTGCTTGCGGTAAACATAAGTTTTACCAAAAGCCGTGTTTGTTAAAGTGGATATTCAAATAGCCTATTTTAACATCCCAACTTTTCAGTTGTCCATTGCTCGAATAATGATGTCTATTATTATAATCATTTGTTTATACTCATTTTATTTATCATATCATTTGCACTCCACAATCTTTTCCGGCTACATTCTTCAGAATGACATAGCTTGCATAGGCGGTGTATCCTGCTAAAATAAGCATGTAGCCTAACATTTATGAAAACCACAATGGTCTCTTCAGCTCCTAAAAATCAGCGAGTGCCAAAATAAGTGCCGTGCAAAAGAAAAGAGAAACGGAGAAAAGAACAAGTAAAGGAGACGGGGAACTACTATCGAAAATTCAGCCCAAGGTATACCACCGGTTTAAAGGCTTAAAAGCTTGGGGAAAATTGGATCAGGGAGAATCGTCACCCAACTTTCATTATTTCCAAGTGGTGTGATTGAATTAAAGGGCAAGATGGCGGTTTGAGCGAGAGGGCTATACGTGGTGGAGGGGGCTGGCGCGTAATGGTGGGGTATTAAATTCTAATTAGAGATGCAGGGGATCAATGATAGGGAGGTTGGACAGCCCGATCCCCCAGTGCCAGCCCAATAGACTGATGAGTTATTGTCATGTAAAAAAGCGCTAGCAATAAGACCCAAACGCCGTGCTATTGTCCAAGCGGAAAGAGCCAAGTTTATTATGAGGACTATATGCTCTAGAGACCTGGGGCTAGGCGGCTCCTTGGGAGGCTTTTCATAAAACAAGGCTCAGCTCCTATAAAGGAAGGCAGTTTTGAGCAGGCGCCGAGCAGTGCACATCTACCCACGGCACGAGCCGCCTTCAAACCAGTAAAAATTCAGCCGCCACAAGCTCCCCAACTTCGTCCGCGTTTTGGCTTGCTTTTTTCATGTGCTCCTCGCCAATTTAATCCAATTTGAATTTGACTTTTGTGTGTATTTTTCCTTGGGAGTGCAGATTTCCTTGTCAACTGAGCCTTTTCAATGTATAAAATGGAGTATTCTTACCTCAATTCCTCTGCCTACGAGTCCTGTATGGCCGGGATGGACACTTCGAGCCTGGCGTCTGCTTATGCGGACTTCAGCTCCTGCAGCCAAGCCAGTGGCTTTCAGTACAATCCCATCAGGACGACGTTTGGGGCCACCTCCGGGTGCCCGTCGCTTACACCGGGCTCCTGTAGTCTGGGCACCCTGCGGGATCACCAGAGCAGTCCGTACGCCGCAGGTAAGCCCAGAGTCACCTTTAGTTCGCCAGCTGAGAGGCACAAGAATCATGGTCCCGGTATATAGGACGCCTTGATTGCTTTCGAAAATGGAAATGTGTTTAGTATTTACCAAACGAAATTTGCTTACACAAATGAAAGAATTTATCACGTTAGAAGCGATTGCAGGCAAGAGGTAATTCAGTTACGGGGTTACACTATCCCAGTCACACCCTAACCGCCAACAAAATTATCTTAAGCTGCCAAAATGATAGGCATAATTTATTTACTTTGCGATGAGACATAAACCTTCGAAAATAATGAAATAACCAGGGACTTAAGCTCATTATTGACACTAAATTGAAGTTGCAGTAGCAACAATAGAACAGATAGAAGCATTTATGACAAGTTTCCAATCCAGTCTCCAATAACATTTAATTAACAGCATTTCACAGATAACAGGATTACTCCAGATTTTCATAACCTTATATTTTATGACGATTTTATCTTATCTTAAACAATTTATGATTCAAATAACCACTGACAATGCTTAGTTTAGAAAGATTATTTGAATTATTTAATTTTCATTTTGTGAATCAGCAAGTTGCATGTTTTACTCCAAATAATGTAAGGTGACATTTAGGTACATTTTCTTACAATTACACTTTCACAAATGGCTAACATCTGACTTATGTATTTGAACAGTCCCCTACAAGCTGTTTACCGACCACGGAGGTTTGAATGAGAAGCGGAAGCAGAGACGCATTCGGACAACTTTTACCAGCGCGCAGCTCAAAGAGCTGGAGCGCGTGTTCGCTGAGACTCACTACCCAGACATTTACACACACGAGGAGCTCGCGCTAAAGATCGATCTCACCGAGGCTAGAGTGCAGGTGGGATATCCTCCACTTACTTCTTATATTTCTTAAATTTACAACAGAAAACATGACCAAAACTAAAGACGTGCTATATAATATTACATGACTGTCAATTACGTTTTAGTGGTTTATTTTTATGTTTATGTTTATGCTTATGCTTAATTTATTTATTTTATTTTTGTGGTTTAAGAGTTATGTAGCATTTCATAGTTCCAATTCTATACATTTCAAAATGTTAATACAGTTATGTGCAATAATAATAATAATAATAATAATGATAATACCTTTTCTTTATTAATATAATGAACATTTATACTAATAATGGAATTTGTTATATTACGCAATACTAATGCAAGTACAATGAAACACGAACAATGCAATGTAAAATATGTTTTAAAATATGTGATGCGCATTTTTACAGGTGTGGTTCCAGAACAGGCGCGCCAAATTTCGCAAACAAGAACGCGCAGCAGCCGCAGCTGCTGCAGCAAAGAACGGGTCTGGGAAGAAATCTGACTCGCGAGAGGAGCAAAGAGGCAAAGGCTACCGATCCGGACAGCACTGGCGGGCCCGGACCTAACCCAAACCCTACCTCCAACTGTGGTGGACCAAGTCCCACCGGCGGACAGGTCAGCGCCACAGGAACGGCCCGGTTGAACAGGTGAAGACGTCAGTGGCTGGTATGGGAGGCCCTGCGCCGAGTCAAGGTTGGGCATCTGCCCCACCATCACCTCCATTCCGGACTCTCTGGGTGGACCGTTTGCTAGTGTTCTGTCCTCATTACAAAGACAGAACGGAGCCAAAGCCACTTTAGTAAAGACCAGCATGTTCTGAGTTAGTGCTTGATGCAGAAAAGAAATGACGACCGCGAGATTCAACAAACAAACAAGTAAGCGTTTACTCTAGTCACTGACAACTGATAACTGGAAAAAGGAGAATGTCAAAAGAAGGAGAGAGCACTCTATCTCTACCCACTGGCGTAGAAAAAAGAGACCACTTCTGGTCCTCATTCGACTACTTTCGACGCCAGAAGCTGGATAATAATACCATACACTTTATGTTAACATTGTGAACTTATCCGGACTGTTTTGTTTTGGCTGTGGTCGTCGACATAATTTCTGACACATTCAAGTAAACTAACCAATAGACTGCGATGCGCTCTCCAGCTGCAAAGAAAACCCACCAAGGACTCATTAAGATACAATGTCATTATTCAGTGTCATTATACATGTCATTATATCTTGGCGCCATAATTATTTGTTTACATTGACTCTAAACGTACCGATAGCGCAAGTTACTTGTCTGTATTACAGAATACTGCCAAATGTGGCACTCTGTTATATATTTTACCTATAAATTTACCAAGCCTTGGAGCCAGGGGCTCTGCAAACATTCATCTACATATTTACTATTAATCTAAGGCAAATTGTTCTTCAAAATGGCACAAGTACATACTTCATTGTTGACAGGAATACGTAAACGTTTCGTGTGTCTTTCTACAACTGTGTTTTTGTGGCTCAAATTGTATAGTGTTAAAACGTATTGACGTCCTAGATAAACATAGACCACATTCCCTTGTAGTTCACTGAGTCTTTATAATGTTTTACAAGTTACAACTGGCGCATTCTTTGGAGGAAAAGGGAAATGGATGCAAAACATTGTATTTATTTTCTATATTATTTGCATGTTGTCTTCTCCGTCCAATTTTATAATGATTTCACCTATTTTGTGAGCATAATGTAACACGTTTTTGTCCAGGATTTGAGAATTATTTATATGTAGGTAATGGATGCTTATATTTAAGAAGGAAATATTTCTACATGTGCACATAGTTTTTCAGGTGTACCATTGACATGGCTGTTGATGATAAAAACGATTATGATGCTAAAATAGTATTGTCCCGTTTCCTTTTTAAAGTATTCACTTAATTTAACAGAACAATTGCTAAAACACAATATTAATTCAAACTCTTCATTCAAAAGATCTTTAGTTGCATTACTAGCTTCGGACGGCCGAGAGGGCGTATCTGTTCAGCACCTTGGACAGCCGCACAAGGCGCCGGGCTGATGATATACAGAATAGACCACATTCACGACACTGAAATATATAGATACTATTGTTCTTATAAACACAGATATACGGACTAAATTTAATTAGCAGTTTACTCCACGATTTGCAACCCCAGCCCCCACACCCCAACACACACACACACACACACACACACACACACACACACACACACACACACACACACACACACGCATTGATTTAGCATAGTTTGCATTCTACAATATACTATTATTATTATGACATATGACATATTTATTCTTATTTTAATCTTCAAAAGTCAGTCAGTAGAGATATCTTTTATGCACATTTACGGTCGTGAATTATAAAACTGTTTCAGTGGCTTTGTTGATTAATGGACCAATTGGATTGTATGCAGACCCATACAGGCCTACATGTGTAACACTCAGCATTAAAAAGCATATTATTTATATTATCTTTTTTTAATAGATGCTCCGATGCAGATATGTTCGAATGCGAATAACTGAAGACTCACAATGGCAGACATGTATACTGCTGGTTTTCCAGATAAAGTGCAATCACGTTCTTAAGATCATGTTTATAACATTGGTCACAATAAAGCAATACAATGCAGCAAACGTCTTTTTCAAATCAGCATATAGCTTGTAAGTAAGCAGTGTTTAAAAGCTATAAAATACACGATTCCAGTAAGGCAGGGTTTCTGAAACAGCGATGCCCAACTTCATAAATGAAAGTGATGAAAAACAAATATATTTAACCGGACGTTGTTAGATTCTGCACTTATTATTCTAATAAGAATAATACAGAGAACAACACAACGACATTACAATGACAGGCATCGGCGCTGTGGCAAACTAGCTATGAGCAATTCATATTTACATATAGACACAGACACATTTTTTAAAACGCCTGGTTTGATCTAAGCATTTGTTACTGCCTAATACAATGCGTGCGTTGCTTACTATTGCATTCTACAGACTGCAGATCAGCTTCGTGCCACAGGAGAAAGAAGTCAAGGAGTACAAAGAAGCGAGCACGGAAACGTCAATTTTTGCACTTGCTTATTTAAATTACGGGGGAAATTATATTGTAAAAAAATAAATAAATACAAATTCTCGATAACGATGTATCTTCTAGCTCTGAAAGTGTCTCTTCACATGTGAGGTTATAGGAACATTCGTTTCTACATACGTTTCTCGGAACGACTGAGTGCGCTTTAAGTGCACTTAAGAGTCGCCGTCTATTCACGGAGAGCTGAAAACATTATTATGGCCCGTAATTTTTGCATAATGTTAAAAGACTCTTTATTTAAAACATTAATGTTTTAAATTAATGTTTTATTTAACATTATTTAACATTTTATTTTAATATTTATTTTATTTTAATAATAAATGAATGCTTTATTTAACATTAATGTTAAAATACTCTTTATTTGAACAGCCAGAAAATGTTTTTTTTTTCTCAAATATTAATTGAATTCTCCACATAATGAAATACACATTTTGTGTGCAAACCAGCTATCAATTATAATCCACGTTGCCAGTGTTTTATTTTCACCAAGTCATTAGAAGTGTGGAAGAGGGCACAATGGTGAAGGCTGTCCTCAAGATATTCACTAATCAAGTGGTGGTCTACCCTTTACCCTCCCAAAGCGATAACGGTGACAACTATGCTGCAGTGAAGAGAGAAAGTGACGGAGGTAGTAGAAAAGGAAGAAAATGTTAGTAAGACGTCTTGACGACTCCGTATATGGCCGTTTTTCATGCATGGCAAGCCATTCAATATCTCCGCTCCTCTCGTTACAGTTGTACAACACGCGCAATTGTCATTTCTTTGTTTGTACTAACTTCAGGTACGAACGATTTAATCTAATAATTAACATTAATGTATTTTATTATATCTAGCAAATTAAACAATTTAACAATAAATATAATGAAATGAATTATAAAGAACCTATATTAAAATCCCACTGTAGGTACAAAATGTGTTGGTCTAACAGTTGACTGCATGACGCTGACTCCTTCACAACACTTCACAACATTCCGTAATTCGGATTTATTCCTACGATCGCTTTTACCATCTATTTAGGCTTACTATTCTTTTAGTAAAAGGAGACCAGAAATCGTTCACATTTTCAGAAGTTTGCCTTTTAAAAAGGCTTGTTTGACAGTGATTTACAAAGACATATTCAGGTCTAAACTATTTTCTAAATGTATTAACATAAAATAAACCCACACTTCACGCAGGTAGATATGGGCTGCATTTCAGATATTGGCATGCATGTGAAACACGAATTTGGTTTTATATTTAACATTAATACTAAATTAAATGTAAACTGTATACATTTAAGTTTGGCATTTTAGAATTTTCAAAATCATAAAATACTACTAGTGCGCTAGTACATCTGCTGAATTTCTGTATCAACTTCAATCTTTTATCTGTCGTTTCGCAATTTAATGGCCAATTTCACATGTAGGCCTATTTTGTGTAGCCTATTTTCAATATTATTTCCCACCCACTATGGTTTATATCAATAGTGAGTATACCAATGTGACATAGAGGTATTTTGTATTTTATTTTAAAAACATTTTCATGTATTTGTGACCATCTGCAATTTCAGGTATACAAACATTTTAAAATGGGGACGGGAGTTAGCAGCTCATATTGTTGCTCAGAATTGAGATTCCGATGTCATGAACTATATAATAACGAGTCGTGTCAGAGAGAAATAGGGATTGTGCGTTTGTGTGTAGCACTGTGTGAGAGCATGCAGCACTGATGATGACTTGACAGTACAGGTTATTCTGTATTATCCTCTTCTAGTGGTGGCAATTCATTTCAGATTTAATTATTACAAATCGATAGTAAAAGAGATACAGAGAAGAGGGAAATAAGTATAACATTTTATATATGCAGCACACACACTGTAGCCAAAACAAAAGAACAATATCTATTACTTTTAAAAGGGTGAGGCCAATACAGCATTTGAGTTGAGTTTGAGCGCTCTCTCCTGGTACAGACTGTTACCACATCTGGTAGGAGAATCAGAGAGTAGGTAAGAGGAAGATAATACATTAGCTGTATTTGCTAATCCACATCAAACAGAATAATTACATCAGTTCATTCACTTTATTCTTCACATATATACATATATATACAAATTTTTCAACGTTCACATAAACCAGGGGTTCTCTGCTCTGCCTTTTCTGCTAAATTTTGAATGATGTATGTGTCTGGTGGTGTCTAAATCAGTAAGAGCTCTCGATAAATCTGTTCCCAACTCATACTAGATCATATACCTTCATACAACTAGAAATGCCTAGATTTGACCAACTACAAAATTTAAGGTTACCTAAAATCTGTAGCAATCCTCTTTCCTCTATCCTTCAAAGTAATAAAAGAATATCAGTATCTAATATAATCATTTTAGAAAAAAGTCTACATACTGTAGTTCTACTGTACAATTCATATATACAGGTGCATCTCAATAAATTAGAATGTCATGGAAAAGTTCATTTATTTCAGTAATTCAACTCAAATTGTGAAACTCGTGTATTAAATAAATTAAATGCACACAGACTGAAGTAGTTTAAGTCTTTGGTTCTTTTAATTGTGATGATTTTGGCTCACATTTAACAAAAACACCAATTCACTATCTCAACAAATTAGAATATGGTGACATGCCAATCAGCTAATCAACTCAAAACACCTGCAAAGGTTTCCAAGTCAGACAAGGCAGGCAGGGTCAGAAAAGGCAGGCAGCAAACACTCATAAACGGGTAAACAATCCAGGTCATCGACGGGTAAGCAAACAAGGGAAAACCGCTCAGAAATGACTGCATAGCAAAACAAGACTTCGCAAGGAGAGCAAGGGCGGCACAGTTTATATAGACCGAGCACTGGGAAACACCTGTGCAGGTAATCAGTCACAGGCATGGGGTATGTGGGAAATGAAGTCCCAATGAACCAGTTAATACTCTGGCGATAGTTCCTTCTGGTGGTGATTGAAGGGAGCCACAGAGGCTGAATTTGTGACACTTATGAACACTAACATTTACATACAATATTTATAATGAGATCTTTAGTGTTCAATTAATCTGCTGCATATTATTGGTTCTTCTTATATACTTCAGTTTCTGTTACACGATCATCAACCTTATGTCATCCAATTAATTTAAATGAATACCAAGTCATCCAATTATAAGTCTTGCAATAACTAAAGTTGTAGTCACTGGTAACATACATATAAGCAGTGGTCAAAAACATTACCAAATACAGTGTCTGATACAGTGTTTTATCTCTCATAATTCTCATGTTAGCCAATATTTATAGATATTCCTTCCATCAACATTCTAAGCTGGAATGAAAATTTGATAAATTTTACCACATACAGGTACATCTCAAAAAAATAGAATATCGTGAAAAAGTAAATTTTTCTTGTAACATTTCAAAAGTGAAACTTTCATATATTTTAGATTATTTACATGTAAAGTAAAACATTTAAATGTTTTATTTTTAATTGTCAATTATAATAAAAATGTATCCATTTTTAAAACGTTTTAATTTTGATGATGAGAGCTTACAGCTCATGAAAGGGGCTGTTTACAGAGTGCTATATCAAAGCATATTAAATGCAAAGTTGACTGGAAGGAAGAATTTGGGTAGGAACAGGTGCAAAAGCAACAGGGATGACCGTAAGCTTGAGAATACTGTCAAGCAAAGCTGATTCAAACACTCAGGAGAGCTTCACAAGGAGTGGACTAAAGCTGGAGTCAGTGCATCAAGAGTCACCACGCTCAGACGTCTTCAGGAAAAGGGCTACCAAGCCACTTCTGAAACAGAAACATCGTCAGAAGCATCTTACCTGGGCTGTGGAGAAAAATAACTGGACTGTTGCTCAGTGGTCCAAAGTCCTCTTTTCAGATGAAAGGAAATTTTGCATTTCATTTGGAAATCAAGGTCCCAGAGTCTAGAGGAAGAGTGGAGAGGCACATAATCCAATTTGCTTGAAGTCCAGTGTGAGGTGTCCACAGTCAGGGATGATTTGGGCTGCCATGTCATCTGCTGGTTTTGGTCCACTGTGTTTTCTGAAATCCACAGTCAACGCAGCCATCTACCAGGACATTTTAGAGAGCTTCATGCTTCCTTCTGCTGACAAGCTTTATGGAGATGCTGATTTCATTTTCCAGCATGACTTGGCACCTGTCCACACTGCCAAAGGAACCAAAAGCTGGTTCAATAACCATGGTGTTCTTGTGCTTGATTGGCCAGCAAACTCGCCTGACCTGAACCCCATAGAGAATATATGGGGTATTGTCAAGAGGAAGATGAGAGACACCAGACCCAACAATGCAGATGACCTGACGGCCGCTATCAAAGCAACTTGGGCTTCCATTACAGCTGAGCAGTGCCACAAGCTGATTACCTCTATGCCATGCCGCAGTGATTCAGTAATTCATGCAGAAGGAGGCCCAACCAAGTATCAAGTGCATAGAAATTAACATACTTTTCAGAAGCCTGATATTTCTGTTTATAATATCTTTTTATTGATCTTATATAATGTTCTAATTTTCTGAGACACTGAATTTGGGGTTTTCATTATCTGCAAGCCATAATCATCAACATTTCAAGAAATAAAGGCTTGAAATATTTCACTCTATGTGTAATGAATCTATATAATATATGGGTTTCCATTTCTGAAATGAGTGACAAACAATATTGACCTTTTCCACGATATTCTAATTTTCTGAGATGTACCTGTATCGTACCATCTTCTGCCAACATGTTGAGTCCTATTGGTCTATCAGGAAAGCTGCAAGTTTGGGTACAGAATCTTCCCACCAGACCTACTTTGAATTTTTACATATTAAATAAGTGGCAATAAGAAAAGGACATACAGTGCCCTCCACTAATATTGGCACCATTGGTAAATATGAGCAAAATCTGATAATACATTTGCATTGTTTATTCTTTTTATCTTTCATTAAACAAATAAATACAAATCCAACCTATTATTGAAGTAAAACAATTGAAAGTGGGGAAATCACATTGTGAAATAAAAGCTTTCTCTAGTTCCTGTTGGCCACAATTATTGGCACCCTATTATTGTAATGTCCATTTCCCAGGGTAATAGCTCTGAGTTTTCTCCTTTAATGCCTGAAAAGTTTGGAGAACACCCGATAAGAGATCAGAGACCATTTTCTTCATACAGAATCTCTCCAGATCCTTCAGATTCACAGCTCCATGTTAGCATTTCTTCTCTTCAGTTCAACCCACTCATTTTCTGTAGGGTTCAGGTCAGAGGACCGGGACAGTCATGGTAAAAGATTTATTTTGTGCTCAGTGACCCATTTTTTTGTTTATTTTTATATTTTTTTTTGGGATTGTTGTCCTGGTGGAAGATCCAAACACGGCCCATTATACGATTTCTAAAAGAGGCTGTCAGGTTTAGATTTTTTTATCTGTTGGTATTTGATAGAATATATGATGCCATGCATCTGAACAAGATGATCAAGGCCTCTGGCAGAAAAACAGGCCCACAAAATTAAAGATCCAGAAGTAAATGTAACAGTGGACATGGGGTACTTTTTATCCCTTTTTGTACTAAATTCATCTGGTGGGTTTGCTGAAAAAAAGCTCATTTTTCAGTTTCATCTTACCATAGAAGCCAGTGCCATTTTAAGTTTGAGTAGTGCCCGACAACTCAATATACAGGAGTTTGTTTTTGGATGAGTGAGGGGAATTTTCCCTGAAACCCCCCCCAAACAACATGTGGTGATGTAGCGGATGCTTGATATACACTCACTGGCCCTTTATTAGGTACACCTTGCTAGTACTGGGTTGGGCCCCTTTGACTTCAGAACTGCCTTAATTCTTCGTGGTATAGATTCAACAAGGTGTTGGAAACATTCCTCAGAGATTTTGGTCCATATTAACATGATAGCATCACGCAGTTGCTGCAGAATTGTTGGCTGCACATCACATGTTGCAAATCTCCCGTTCCACCACATCCCAGAGGTGCTCTATTGGATTGAGATCTGGTGACTGTGGAGGCCATTTGAGTAAAGTCAACTCGTTGTCATGTTCAAGAAACCAGTCTGAGATGATTTGAGCTTTGTGACATGGTGCATTATCCTGCTGGAAGTAGCCACCAGAAGATGGGTACACTGTAGTCATAAAGGGATGGATAGGGTCAGCAACAATACTCAAGTAGGCTGTGGCGTTTAAATTATGCTCAATTGGTACTAAGGGACCCAAAGTGTGCAAAGAAAATATCCCCCATACCATTACACCACCACCAGCAGCAGCAGCCTGAACTGTTGAGAAAAGGTAGGATGGATCCATGCTTTCATGTTCTTTACGCCATGTTCTGACCCTACCATCTGAATTTCGCAGCAGAAATCGAGACTCATCAGACCAGGCAATGTTTTTCTAATCTTCTATTGTCCAATTTTGGTGAACCTGTGTGAATTGTAGTCTCCATTTCCTGTTCTTAGCTGACAAGAGCGGCACTCAGTGTGGTCTTCTGCTGCTGTAGCCAATCTGCTTCAGAGTTCGACATGTTGTGCGTTCAGAGATGGTATTCTGCATACCTTGGTTGTAACGTGTGATTATTTTAGTTACTGTTACCTTTCTATCATCTCTAACCAGTCTGCCCAAGACTCAACAGATCTTTGCAGTTCTCTAGCTGTGATCCTTGGAGAGTCTTTGGCCACTCAAACTCTTCTCCTCACCTTGAATAAGGACGATATAGACACATGTCCTCTTTCAGGCAGATTTATAACATATTTAGTTGATTGGAATCTCTTAATTATTACCCTGATGGTGGAAATGGGGATTTTCAATGTTTTAACTCTTTTCTTACAGCCACTTTCTATTTTGTGATGCTCAACAATCTTGTTCTGCACATCAGAACTGTATTCTTAGGTTTTACTCATTGTGATGATGATTAAGTGAATTTGGCCTTTGTGCTGCTCATATTTATAATCCTGTGGAATAGGAAGTCATGGCTGGATAATATGAATGGGAATATTCTTTAGAGATATTTTACTCATAAGAATTTCTAGGGGTGCCAATAATTTTGGCCAACATTCATTGGAGAAAAACATTTATTTAATCATGAGATTTGCTCCCAATATCAATTGTTTTACTTCAATGATGGGTTAGAATTGTGTGAATTTTTGAGTGAAAGATCAAAAAGATAAACAACGCAGATTTATTTTCACAGATGCCTTTGCTTATATTTATCAAAGGTGTCAGTATTAATGGAGTGCACTGTATGTACAGTATTAACAACATTATTAGCAACTGCATGAAATTCACCCTAATTTTTTTCCCCTTTCAAAACAAGATTTGATCAAGTGTTGTATGCCAAATGTTGTTTAGGACATTCAAGTTTAGGACATTTAAGAAAAAGCTATCTTTTCTCTTATTCATAGGTTTCAGCATACTAGTTATGCTGACATTGAGGGGATGCGTGAAAATGGCTATGAGGGGACGCCCCCTTTGCAATAGATGATAGCCAGCTTATCTCTGTGTGGGCGAGACATCCTCTCTCAAGGCTCCCTCCTTGCCATCTAAGCCCCTGAATCTTCTGAGCGCTGAAGGATGAGTCCTCCGCTCCCCAGAGCTCGCCGTCGGTAGAGCTAGCATTGCTCCCCTCACCTAGAGGGTCACCTATGAGCATGCCGCTCCCTTCTGAGCGTTTGAGTTCCCTCTCATTCTGAGGAATGAGTTCTCCGCTCTCCAGAGCTCGCTGTCGGTAGAGCTAACATTGCTCCCCTCACCTAGAGGATCACCTATGAGCATGCCGCTCCCTTCTGAGCGTCTGAGTTCCCTCTCATTCTGTGGAATGAGTTCTCCGCTCTCCAGAGCTCGCTGTCGGTAGAGCTAGCATTGCTCCCCTCACCTAGAGGGTCACCTATGAGCATGGCGCTCCCTTCTGAACGTCTGAGTTCCCTCTCATTCTGAGGAATGAGTTCTCCACTCTCCAGAGCTCGCTGTCGGTAGAGCTAGCATTGCTCCCCTCACCTAGAGGGTCACCTATGAGCATGCCGCTTCCTTCTGAGCGTCCGAGTTTCTCCGTCCCCTAGAGCTCTGTGACAGGTTGCTCGCCTTGTTGGTCAAGCTAGCATTGCTCCCCTCACCAAATAGAGGGTCATCTATGAGCATGCCGCTCCCTTCTGAGCATCTGAGTTCCTTCTCACTCAGAGGAATGAGTAGTTCTCCGCTCCAGGGCCATAGAACGTTCTTTCTAAAATCCATGTTATGGTAAGTGCACACGCGAGACTTTGGGCACTTTTCTAAAATCCACTCAGTGGTAAGTTCGTACATCAAAAGTTCTGCATTCTTTCTAAAATCCCGTAAGGGTAGGGTTACGCGCGCAGCTTCGGGCCCTTATTTGAGCTGGTCAAGCCCCGGTTTGTGCCTTGGGCCCCACTCCCTCTGCCCCAATATGTTGGGTCCAAAAAAACAACAAAACAAAACAAAAAAAAGGGTGTAACGCTACCAAGGGTCTGTTGAGACAGTTCTCTCAGAAAGCTCGTGCAGAGCAAGTGGTAGCCCCTGAGTGATCGGCCAGGACCTAGTTACTAGGTGCTTGGCCATATCCCCTTAAAGGAATCTTTCTCTGATTCCAAGACTTTGAGCTCTACCCTGGGTCCGGTAATCCCGGCACCTAGCGGGTAGGTACTTAGGGTATGCAGCTGGGGTTTTTGGCCGAAGGGGATAATATCACTGACACCATCAACCGTCCCAGGGGCAACTCCCTTAGCCGGGTAGAGTTGGCTTAGTGCTCGCCTTTTGCGCTACATTGGCTTGCACTCCCCTCAGCATGGTGGCGTGGGTATAACGTTCCCCATAGCGACCCCTAGGGGACGCAGTTCGAAGTTCCCATTAAAGGGAACGTCTCGGGTTTACATATGTAACCATGGTTCCCTGAATAGGGAACGAGACACTGCGTCCCCTAGGCTGTGTGCCATGCTTCAGACGCAAGCTTCAGACGAAGAAGTGAATGATGTGTCCTCGCGGCATCCCTTATATTGCGGTCGCGCCGGTAGTGACATCATGGGCTGTCGCTGGCCAACAAGTGGCGTTTTTATATTGTATGCTTCAGGCATGGGTCACGCTGACGACGTTCCCCATAGCGACCCCTAGGGGACGCAGTGTCTCGTTCCCTATTCAGGGAACCATGGTTACATATGTAACCTGAGACGTTCCACAAGGATCTGTCCTAGGTTCTCTGTTATTTATTTTCAACATTTACATGTTGCCCCTTGGTAATATTATTAGAAAATACAGGATTAGTTTCCATTGTTATGCTGATGATAGTCAACTATATATCTCAACAAGACCAGATGGAACTTCTAAATTATCTAACGGCGTGTGTTAAAAATATAAGATTGGATGACCAATAATTTTCTCCTTTTAAATTCAGATAAGACATATATATTACTTATTGGACCAAAAACAGTACACAGTTTTAGTCTAAGTAAAGCCTAAGTTAGGTAGCAGGTAATATATTATTTTCTTCTTGATGTGAATTAAAAGGGAAGCGGTCGGGAGAGAGCGCCTTTTACTTTGGGTACTACTTTCTAGTGATGGCGAAGTGAAGCGTTCTGAACCAATGAAGCTTTCAACCCAATTGTATCGGATAAAGGTTCATTACTCAAAGCTTTTAAAAATGGTTCATGCTGTGGCCATCTTGTGGTCATAAAAATGAATAAGTGCTTTCCAAAGTGCTGTGATTCATTACAGCTGCTGGTTTCACATCTGGTTCTACTGCTGATTCCTTGTTTTAATTTATTGTATAAAAATAATGGCTATTGTCAAAGTCATTATTTTTTGTCAGTGTACTGCCACTAAAATAATTCAAATAAATTAAACAAACTCATGAATTAAATCTGTGATCTGTCAATGTTAACTGTCAAATGTTAACTTATTTCATGGGCAAAGTTAATTTGACCTTAATATATAAATTAGGATAAAAAGAAAATGCTAACGCATTATAATATAAAGGAAACGGTGCTGAGGTTCACTTCGTTTGAACCAGATATTAAGCAGTCACTTGGTTTTCAAGCTTCGGACATCATAAATCACGTGCTTCTGGCAAAACGAATCAAGCTCCAATACAGCGCTTAAATGTGAGATGTTTTGTTATTTTGATACAAGTGTCGAAGACTCGGTGTCGAACGTCACATCACTAGTTAGGGAGTTGAGGGAAGTTTTATGTTGTTTATTTCTCTTTTCCTTTGGGTGTTTGAGGTAAGTTAGTGTTGCTCCGTAAACTAGGTAGAGAACTGTTTTGTTTGTTGTTTTAGGCATTGCTCTCTCCTGAGCCATTGCTCCCCTAACCCTATGTTAAACTTATTGTCTTTTGTTTTGTAAATAAATCTTAATGTTTACTATATCTGAATTGGTGTTGTCTTCACTCTGGGACAGAGGAATGAAGTGTGTTCTTGCCGGTTCTCTTTAATTTGATGTTTTTTCCTTTGTTCCTTCCCCTCATAATCCCTTAGACAGGAGGGGGACGCAACAATTGGGGGCTCGTCCGTTCGCCTCTTAATTCTAAAGTGGTGAGAAACTGATGTGTTTGCGGTAAGTCTCCTGTTTTTGCGCTGTTTGGCAGTTTTTGGTGGGTGAGGAAGCTGTGGTAAATGGAGTTTGATTTGATTTCATTCACCCTCCATCCTACCACAAAAGTTTTTGAACGTAGTAGAAAAGTTGATTTATTGTTGATAGCTGACTTTTTTAATGTCAGTGTTCCTAGGGATGTAGCGAAGGGGACTATCAAGCAAGTGTTGCATGATAGACTCGTGGAAACTGGGATTCTACCAGAGCCGACTGCTATGGAGGAGGAGGATGTTTCGCCTGACGTGGGATTAGGAGCTGTGTCCGATAGGACCCTTCCTAATGTTGAACCTGTTGACCCTACGTTAGCAATTAAAATGAAGGAGCTAGATCTCCTGATTAAATAAGAAGAACGTGAAACGTTACTTGTTAAATTGCGTCTTATAGAGGCAGAGGCTGACCAAGCTTTTAGGCTCCAACACTTAAAAGATCAGGACCTGAAAAACAGGCCTGTGCCTAAGGCGTGGTCACGACCTCCTTCTGTTAGCTCTCTGGCTGCTGCCCCTCAGAGCTTGCATGAGTCTGGGGCAAATACGAGTTTTGACGTTAGTAAAATCTCAAACTTGTGCCACCATTTACCATTTACTCTTGAGCAACTTCAAGAGTTAGTTTTACAGGAGGAGTTCAAGAATTGCATACCTGAAAGTGTAGTGGTACATTTGAATGACCAAAAAGTGACATCTCTTGTTGATGCGGCCGTGTTTGCTGATGAATTTGTTCTAACGCAAAAGAGCTTGTTCACTACTGTATGGCGTAACCTAGTGCCACTAGCCAGTGAGAGCTCAGTCCGAGAAAAGACCTATGACTCTTCTCGTGCTAGGATTGATACTCCAACCAACTCGCTTTGTAGGAAAAGTAATGGTAAGCAAGCTTGCTTCTTCTGTCTTGATTCAAATCAACTCTGATTGTAGAGCTTGGAAACAGAAAGTAGCCGCTACTTGACCTAAAAGTATCGCTTTGGTTCACACGTTAAGTGATGTTGATAATGTCGCTACTGTTACTCATGAATATCGGCCATTTTTGCTGGATGGCACAGTGTCTCATTCATCTGAATCAGAAGGGAAACCAGTGAAGATTCTGAGAGACACTGGGTCAGTCCGGTCACTAATTATAGAAAATCGGTTACGGTCGCTGACTAGTTATTCTGGTGCAGATGTGTTTATTTGAGGTATTGGTATGCAGTGCCTCAGCATTCCCTTATATGATCTGTATTTGCAATCAGAGTTGGTAACTGAACCTGTGAGGCTTGGGGTGTGCTTTTGATTACCAATTGAAGGGGTAGATGTTATTTTGGGCAACGACCTCACCGGTGGAGATGTTTTTCCATGCCCAGTCGTAACCACTGAACTGACTATAAATGACCGCTCAAAACTTGCCCAATGTTTCTTTGCTGTTTTTCCTGTGTGTGCTGTAACGTGTGGTAAAGAGATGTAGTTGACCTCTCTGAAACCTTCTTGGTTAATTTGAGTGATCATGAATTGATCCCAAAGGAGGCTGAGGTAAAGGATTTGATAATGCAGAAACTATGCCAAAACTGAATCCTGTTGTTGGGGTAGGGAGGGACCAATTGGCAGCTGCTCAGAAAACAGACCCCTCATTATTAAGGTGCATCCGAGTCTATGGTTGGACTCAAGAAAAACTCTAATAAGGAAATGTATTTCTGGGATGACCAAGTTTTGCGGAGATGGAGGCCGAGCTCGTGCTGCCCTTAATGAGATTTACCAGATTGTACTATCCCAGTCACATAGGGAGCACGATAAAAATTCTCATGAGCATGTGCTTTCAGGACATTTGGGTGTCACACAGACATTCCGACGTGTGTCCGCTAATTTTTCTGGCCTGGCTTGAAGTCAGCCGTGTCCAGATTCTGTCGCTCATGTGCTGTCTGTCAATTGGCTGGTAAACCAAATCAGAAGGTACCTGTTGCTATGTAAACTTGCAGCAAAGTGTCAAGTGTTAAAGAAGCTGCTCAAGTTAATCATCAAACTGGTGGGAGATTGCAAAATTATGCTGTGTTGAAAGATTTGCCCTCATTTCTTGCTCAATAAGTCCTGTCCAGAGTAAGCAGATTATTCAGCTGATGCATCGCTTCGAGTCACTCTTCTCTGATGTGCCAGGTAGAACCTTGATTCTAGAGCATGACGTTGTTACAGAGGAACGTAACACAATACATTCAAATAAAAATGTATTATTTCAGATTGTAATAATATTTCACAACATTACTGTAATAAAATGCTTATAATAATAAATGCTCTTAATAAAATAAATACAGCCTTGGCGAGCATAAGAAACTTAATACAAAATATTAAATAAATAAAAATTGTAATGTTCCAAAACTGTTGACAATTATTGTAGAATATGTAATTATTTATATATATATATATATATATATATATATATATATATAAATATATATATAAAAACATTTTACAATACATTTTCATTCTGATTCAAAACATTGTATGCATGTGAAACAACGAAATATAGACTAGATTAGATTTTTCAGCATTTTATTTATAAACATACAGTATTCTGTAAAGCCATTGCATTTGAACATCAAATTAATTGTTTTTGTATAGTGTAGATTTGAATAAAACATTAAATATACTTTAGATTTAATATATATATTTTTTTTCTAAGACAACTATTTCCCTCCTAAACAACATATAACTTGCCTGGCAAATGTCTTGGCCCTGTGTCAACCTAAAAGTATGATGAATTAAACATAAAATACATGACCAGACCCTATAAGCACAGAAAGGCTGGCTAAATAAATCAATTGTAACAGAAGATTAAATAGCCAACTTGGTCAAACTGCTTTTCATAATAAAAACAGAAAAAAAAGACATCATATGCTCTTCTTTTCTGTACATAATTCAAAGATGCTAACATTGGCAAAAAAAGGTGTTACATTTAGCTAGTAAGTGTTATGATGGGCAGTTCATGACCATTTTAAATCACTGTTTGTATTGCTTTGTCATGTTAAGTTCAATCATTTTCAGAATGAAACTAAAACAAGATATTTCTTTTAAATACATTTTTATGTATGTTTTTCCAAAACCAGTTTTACGTATCTTTAAAGCCAAAACAAAATTCGGCTTTAGAAATAAAATGTATTTTCAGTAAGGTATTGTAGTTTGAGCTATACGTACATTCAAACTCTGCATAATAAAATTCCCAGGAAAAAATATTTACAATATGCTATGAAAAAGGTTAAACTGAGATTAGAAACAGTATTTGGATCCAAACTCTTATTTAAGTTTCATGTAGACGTATCTCTCCTAAGGCACATTGCTTCAGTGCAACAACTTCCCAAACCCTCAAACAACTGAAGGACAGCGATTTGCAAGAAAAAAGCTGCTATATGAATATGGCTGTTTTCTAAATAAGCAATCACTTTACATGCACTTGTCTTTTTATCAGCTCAAATTTACTTTTTATGTAAAAATACACCTCCAGATTCTTTATTAATTATTATTATCTATAGATGGCTCAAGCTGTCCATTTGTCATCAAAGAGTATGCACTGTCCGAAAACTATTTTTTTAGCACACAGTTTTAATAATCAGTTATACAGTCAGTTGAGTCAGAAAATTGTTTTTTTACAACAGTCACATGCTTTTTTGCGTTGGAAAAGAAAACCAGACTTGAAGACATTGCAGTGGTTTCATGATAAATGTGCTTGTATTCACATATGCATTCACTTATGCGAACATTGTGAGGAATGGGGGTGACTAATATGGGTAGATTACTTTTGATCCCAAAATAAATGAGCTCACAAGATTGTGGGCTGACCAGCAGCTAAAGAAAAGACAAATGAAAAGACAATGATATATTAACAATGGTTTGAACTATGAATTCAATATACATTAATTATTTTGTTTCCAGTGCAGTGTTGCTAATATATTTAGTAATATGTTTTTTCCTCATTTGCTACATTTGAATAAATATCAGATGCAAGTGTGTGTAACTCACAGCGGGAGCAGATATAGCATTGATGGCAGTTGAGTAGACCGTTTCTGATCCTCACATCTGTTCCTGTGCTGGTGTCACCCAATTGGCCCTTACAGACTCCACACTTAGAGAGAGAGAGAGAGCGAGAGAGAATTTAGAAAAAAAACACTTCATAGTATGAAAACAAAAATATGTAATAAAATGTATCATTACTTCAACTTGTTCCATCCAGCAATGTGTTATTTTCAACCCTTTTAATGTAATCTCTTTCTTTATAGAGGAAAAAAAAAAAATAACAAAACATTCCCTGTCTGACAGTTTGACCCCAGAGTAAAGAAAAATCAAAAGTGAGATCCCTTTAACATCTCAATAGTTCTTTCCTCATTTTTTTCCTAAACTAAAGACCCTGGATCTCTCACATTTCTGATATTTTATCATTTCTGATATTCTGATATCTAGATATTTTCTAATGCTTTAAATGAGATAAATATGAGACCATGGGAGTCTTTAGTTTAGGGAAGAAAAATCGGAGCACAGTGTGCGATGTTGTTGAGATCTCTTCCAAAACCTTAAAGGAGACCACTGTGAGAGTGTTAGATTTTTGTTTGAGAAGCAGGAGGCTCAAGCAAAGTCTCCATTTGATGCTAAAATAACCTAATTTCTGTCTTGCAGAAACATTTGGGGTGTCAAAGAGATCGTCTCGGGTTACTCGCGTAACCCTTGTTCTCTGAATAGGGAACGAGAGGATGCCAGATCTTGCCCTGAAGCTGGGACAGTAAGTCCCGCCTGATCGGAATCTCCCAAGGAGGTCGATACAAGAGGGAGTTAGCTCCGAGAACCAGGTCTGGGATGGCCAGAATGGGGCTATGAGAAGGAGGACGGGCACCGCTCACCTTCACTCTGCATAGTACTGCCGGAATCAGCTTTATTGGCCGCGCATACAGACTGACATTCGGCCATGGGTGGGCGAACGCATCTATGCCTAGAGTCGTCGGGAAACTGAGGGAGAACCAGAGCGGGCACTGGGATGACTCTTGAGAAGCAAAGAGGTCCACCTCCGCTTTGCCAAACAGATCCCAGATCTGGGATACCGTCTGATGGTTCAACATCCATTCCCCCGGCTTGAGCTTCTGTCTCGACAGAAAATCGGCCGCCAGGTTCAGTACTCCCGGAACGTGAACCGCCCTCAAAGAGAGGAACTTGTCTTGGGACCAAAGGAGAAGATGGCGCGCAAGCCTGTCCAGGGTGCGCGACCTTGAACCTCCTTGGCGGTTTATGTTTTTTTTTTTTTTTTTTGGACACAACCGCCACATTGTCCGTCCTGACTATGACATGATGCTCCCCGAGAACGGGGAGAAAATACTTCAAAGCCAGGAAGACAGCCCTGAGTTCCAGGCAGTTTATATGCCAAAAGAGGAACTCTTCCTTCCACTCTCCACTCGCCGGCCTTCCTTTGAAGACCGCGCCCCAGCCTGTCATTGAAGTGTCCGTCGTGATCATATGGCGACGGTGGATCACACCCATTCTCACCCCGCTCCGGAGAAAGATGGGGTCTCGCCACATTAACAGGTGTCGACAGCAACTGCGCGACACTCTAACAAGGCGAGTAGCTGGTACAGTGGGGTGTAACCTGAGCTCCTTCATCCACCAAAGGAATGGCCTCATGTGAAGCAGCCCTAGGGGCAACACAGGGGAGGCTGCTGCCATAAGGCCCAACAGCCTGCGGCAGGTACCTACAGAGACATGATGGCCTAGCTTGAAGCGGGCCAAACATGCTGTAAAAACTGGTATCCGGGCAGGAGCCAAACGGGCCTGCATCTGAACGGAATCCAAACGAACTCCTAGAAATACAGTTCGTTGAGATGGGAGGAGCACACTCTTCTTGGCGTTCATCCTGAGGCCAAGAGAATGGATGTGGCCGAGCGATATCCTGTGACGACTCACTAGCTCCTGGAGTGAGCCAGAATGAGCCAGTCGTCCAGATAGTTCAGTACACGGATGCCCTGGAGCCTCAAAGGGGCCAGTGCAGCATCCATGCATTTGGTAAATGTCCTCGGGGCCAAAGCCAGGCCGAAGGGCAGAACCTTGTATTGGTAAGCCTTCCCTCCAAAGGCGAACCGAAGGAATCTCCTGTGTCTGTGAACGACCTGGATGTGAAAATATGCATCCTTCAGGTCGATGGTGACAAACCAGTCTCCCTCCTGGACCTGAGACATGATGGTTCTCATCGTCAGCATCTTGAACTTCCCTTTGTAGAGGGAAAAATTCAAACGCCGTAGATCCAGAATGGGTCTCAGGCCGCCGTACCCCTTCGGCTGAAGAACCCTCGTTCGATGTCCGACTGCTGTATTTCCTCTATCGCTCCTTTCTGTAGGAGGGAGGAATGCTACAGCTGTAGAACAGAAGCCTTGGAGGCGCTGTTTACTATCGTCAGTTGAAACCCCGTCGAGGCGGGGGGGATATTCCCCAAACTGAAATGTGTAGCCGGACCGAATCGTGAGCAGCGGCACCCTCCGCCACGAAGGAGAGCCCTTGGCGTCCTTGTCCGGGTTGATGGAGTGTGAAGTGCTGGACTGACAGGTGGCCAGCACGGGTCCGAACGCTGCAGGGAGAATCGACTGTGTCCCCACACACACGGCCCGCCGGGCGGCGAAGTACAGACTGTAGCAGGGGAAAGACAATGCGTCCCCAACTGCCAGACCGAGAATAAATGAGGATGAACTCGACCCGCCGCCAAGCCCCTAAGGGTGGCTGTGGACGTTTTGAGAGAGCACATTTGAAGCGGGCAGAAACGCTTTGCGGTCTGACCTCGCCCCGTAGCGGTGAAACCCCTGCAGGTCCGAACGCTGCAGGGGAGAATCGACTGTGTCCCCAAACACGCGGCCCGCCGGCGGCGAAAGGACGGACTGTAGCGGGGGAAAGACAACGCGTCCCCCAACTGCCAGACCGAGAATAAATGAGGATGAACTGTCCCGCCAAGCCCCTAGGGGTGGCTGTGACGGTTTGAGTAAGGAGAGCACGTTTGAAGCGGGCAGAAAGCGCTTTTGCGGTCTGGCCTCGCCCCGTAGCGGTGTAACGGCTCTCCTCTGAGGTTTAGCCACAAATGGCGCTCTGCGGCTGAATCCGCCATAAGGCGCGGTGTGATTAGTGGCGCTGAGAGCTAAGTCAGTGGCTCTGTGCAGCTCCTTTACAGCCTCCGGAGTCAGACCAATCACCTCGGATTTCCTTGAGGACGTCCGCCCGGCAGGCCTGAAGGATGGCCATCGTATGGGGGCTAGGAAACAGATAATCCTGCGTGAATTCAACCGGTGAATTCGCGTGCACATGCTCTGGTGAGGGAGGGAGAGAAAGGCGAGGCCTGTCTGCTCACTCTCCTTCTCCTCGAGCTAAACATCCGAACCCCAGGTCGCGGAATCACGAGAGGCCGCGGTTCATCGGCGGAGGCCTCGGTCGGGGAAAGAAAATGGATGACTCCTTTTCACACACCTCAAGAGCGGAGGGTTATGACGGAGATTCTCACAAAATTACATTTAAATCACAAAAACCGCATGCGTAAACCCCAAACATATAATTTACTTATCTGTGCGGGTCATAGCGAGCGTTGAATCGCACACACGGCATGGCGGTATAGCCCTGCTCCACCGAAACCACGAGGTTGGTGAAGTCAGCGGCCGCCGCGTTAGTAAGGCGGGAAGAAAAAGGCTGTTTCCAGGATCTGGAAATCTCCTGATGCAGATGACCGAAAAACAGCAGCTTCCTCCGCTCATTTTGGAATTTACACCGCTAAGACACCGCTCGTCGAGTTTCGAAGAGCGAGAGTCGCGGGGCTCATCGTCCAATCCATGCGAGAGCATCTCAGCGGCGCGCGAAACACGTCCACGAGCTCAGAATAGGCCGGTGAAGGCCGCGCCTCCTGACCGCTAAGCGGTAGCGCATCTGCTAAACTAGGCCCGAAATCCTCGGAGTCGGGAGGCCGCAGTTAGCAGAACATAATCCATCCCGAAGGAAACAGTATAATGTGCCCTCGGGCTAGGAAACAGATAATCTTGCGTGAATTCAACCGGTGAATTCGCGCGCACATGCTCTGGTGAGGGAGGGAGAGAAAAGGCGAGGCCTGTCTGCTCACTCTCCGTCTCCTCGAGCTTAACGTCCAAAACCCAGGTCGCGGATTCACGAGAGGCCGCGGAGGCCTCGGGCGCGACGGGAAGTAAAATGGATGACTCCTTTTCACACACCTCAAGCCGAGAGCGGAGGGTTATGAGACGGAGATTCTCACAAATTACATTCAAATCCCATAAACCGCATGCGTGAACCCGAAACATATAGTTTTACTTATCTGTGCGGGTCATAGCGAGCGATGAATCGCGCGCACGGCGGTTGACAACGGCGATATTCCATGGCACTTCACCGCGAGGAGAACGAAGTTCCACTGAGGCAGTCGCCGAAGTGCAGATGGTGATTGCAAAGGTAAGTTGGGTCAGAAATCGCAACAACGAAGGGTAATGTGACCGCTTCGTGAAGGCAGAGAAATCTGAGGAGTGGATGGCGCGTTCGCCAGTATGACCTGACGACGTCATTGCGTCAGAGACGGCGTCGCGCCATCAGCCAATGAATTGGCGTGATTCTATATGGGCTCAGACTCGGTCACGCGGAAGGAGTTCCCGATGCGTAAAGCTAAGCTACGCAGCATAGAGTTACCTATGAAGAGAACTCTTTTCTATTTAATTGTTTCTTAGTATCCTGAGTGTAGCATAACCTGTGTCAGAGCTATGTAGCCAGTACATCAACATGGAGGCACAGTTGCACCTCAGACAGCATGAGTTCCAGTCCCAGCTAATAGTGCTTTCCTGCTCATGTTCCCTTCTCACCTATCCCATTGTTTCCTTTCTCTACTCCTATTGTCCTGGCTATTCCTTACGAAAACAAAATATATGGTAATATACTGCAACATATAATGCGATATATTACATAACACATTATGTAAAACTAGTGCTTATATTTTTTAATAAACAGCAATAAATGCATTGAAAATAAATGTTTATATATTGATACATACAAATATATTTAGAAATTAAGAAATAAATATTCATTGTTTGATACTTTGTTGAGTATATATTGCTCATAGATGCTCCCATATTAATGTGAATGTATGTACACACATATATACTGTACACACATTCACTGAATGAGTTACAGCAGATTTCTAATTCCCAGCATGCTTGACTGCTAAAGGAGAGTAAAAATGTTAAAATTATTTCATGTGTTTTTGCTAAATATTAATATAGGGGGAGATCTGTTAGTGTTTAATGTTGCATTGTATCGAAATGTAAAAGGGTTTCTGGTTTGTTTAAGTTTTTGTGGTCACCATTGTGCAGAAGAGTAGAGTCTGTGGTCAGGATGATGATTTGCCAAGCACCATTAAATTATATATTACTTTATTTAAAAAGTAATGGCTGTGCAGTTTTCAGCAGTGATGGTCTGTTCACTAAGTATTTAGTATGAGCAGATGTGCATATGCTATTGTAAACTAGCTATATTTTAAAATATGAAACGTATAATAAATTATAAATTATTTGCATTTGTGAATGTATAGTCATGTTTTGTTAATTATTAGTTCATCATTATCTAATCACTTGTAAATGACGTGTAAATGAATGAACAAAACACACACAAATGGTTAGCATATCACTTATTAATAAAACTTGCTACGTGTACTGGTTAGGCTAACTGAGACTTTACTCATAAAGTCATAACACTTTACACTTACATTTTTACATGCATGCATTTAGCAGGCGCTTTTATCCAATGCGACTTACATTGCATTCAAGTTACAATTTTACATTTTATCAGCTCTTGCTTTCCCTGGGAACACTTGCATGTTGTTGTGCTTTTGTTGGTTTTGATTGCTTCCATTGTCCTCATTTGTAAATTGCTTTGGAAAAAAGCATCTGCTAAATGACTAAACGTAAATGTAATCATTTATGAACGCAGTCATTTTTTAGTTCATCATTAACTAATCACTTATAAATGACTTAAAACTGAACATTATTATAAATTGTTACCAAAATATGTACACACACCTTAAAACACTGGATGTGAAAGTAAAGGCTGAGAGTCTCTATAATCATGGCAGCACCTTTGCCAAGTGGATGACCACAACTTGAACACAGTTTCTTCCCACTGACAGACCTACATATACACAAACAAAAGTAAATGTTAAAAAATAATTAAATTAAATAAGTTATTATATTATTTATTTTATAGTGTTCTTACTTCAATTACTACAGTAAAAACAGTAAATTATGATTTTTTTGCAACTAACAATTTACTTGCAACTAACCCTAATCCTAACCTTAACCATATATAAAGTACATTTTGTTAATTAATATTACCCAGTACTTAAATCTATAATTACACTGTAACAAAGACAATTTAAAATAAAGTGTAACAAAAAATAATAATTGTCAGTAATAAGCACAGCAACTGTCTGTTAACAGAAAACACAGCATCAAAACTAATGGATGAATGAACGGAGTGCCAATGCTGATATTTGTTCATATTATCATAATACAAATTTAATTATGGCAAATCATGACTCAAAATCAAATACTGACTCAAAATTCACTTACAATCAATTCTGTTTTGTGATGGGTGGAAACAGGGAATGAGTGATCATTTAACACTGGATCATTTGGATCTTTAGTTGTGATCTCACATCAGAGAAACTGTGCTGTACCTGTTTGGTGATGGAGGTGGCTGTGTATCTGTGAATGAAGGTGATGTTGATGAATTTGGCCCAATGTTCTCTATAGACCTGAGAATGGAGAGCCACATGCAGTGTTCATGCACACACACATGCTCAGAATTATTAAGCTTCAGCCATAAGAATGAATTAAACATAATCAACACTTTGAATCAACATGAACAACACTTTGCAGCTTGTGTGAGAATAAAGAAATCAATGAAAGAATACATAATTCACACAGACATATACCTCCTGCGTCCACCAGATTCTGGTTGAGATGCATTCTTTTCCAGGTCTCATTCTGCAGGGGTATCTGTCTGTTACCCATTGGCATATCTGTAACATAAAAATAAATAAATAAATAAATTAATTTTTAATGCAAAATTTGATATTTTATCATTTACCATATTGATATTTTATCATCACCTATTTAACTCTCTGGTATGCCTAACCTAGGGGTCACACTTGTGATCCTCGGCGGTCAAAACAGACAGGAGATAAATGTGTGTGTGTGTGTGTGTGTGTGTGTGTGTGTGTGTGTGTGTGAAAGAGAAATTAATGTAGGCCTACTATATTTGGTTTCATGCCACTAAACAATTTTCACCTCTACAGTAAATTATGTGAAATGTATGCCTATATAAAATAATACAAGTATTAAAACAAATATTTCAAATTATTTTCAATTAATAGAATGTTTAAGTAAAAATATATATAGCAAAGATATTTAAAATCCAATGCATGGAAGGCAGATTGGTGCCATCTGGTGAGAGGAAAATTGTATTATATTTAATAACATGGTGCAACTACTAGATACCTGTATAGCCCCATATATAAATATGCATACAAGTGTTGTGCATCCCTAGATCAGGGAGTCAAACTCAGTTCATGGAGGGCTGTAGCCCTGCAGAGTTTAGTTCCAACACACATATCCTGTGCATTCCCAGAGGATATATCACCCTCGAAGGGCACTTCGGATGCCTGGAAGGGTCATTCCAAACCGAAGTACTCAAAACTGGCCACTTCAAAGGGCTCTTCGGAATGAAGGATTTCAAAGGGTACAACTGATGGACACTTCGGGCCCCGATGATCCTTTGCACAGATTCTTTACATGATGATGGCGCCTCCATGTGGGCACGGTATGATGACGCAGAAGGGCAACCAACCAAGAAACAGTTGTTTGGTCCCCTACTACACCCTTCAAAACTCTCACTACAGAGGGTAAACCCTTTGAAGGGATTAGGGCATTGGGATGAGCCCTTCCGAATGGAATGCAGGGACGATGTAGTTTTCAAATAAACCTTAAGGACTTGATTACCTGGATCAGGTGTTTTTTATTTAGGGTTGAAGCTAAACTCTACAGGGCTGTGACCCTCCAGGAACTGAGTTTGGCACTTGTGCCCTAGATACTTGTAATTAGGGATACTATCATACTATATAATACTATCACTATTATTGTTAGAATTATAAATATTATAGTCAGAATTAAATACTTTGTCAAATTAAGTTTTGCATTTGGATATAAATTAAGACATTATCAAGTAGATTATACCCAAAATAATTGCTTTGTATTTTTGTATTTCCCATTAATTTTCACTGCGGTCCACTTAGCCTTTTCTAAGCATGTCCATGATTGTTTTGTGGTCATATAGCAAGGTCACAAAGGTCAGATCAAACTTAAAGCATCTTTAAAAAAAAATCAAACAAAATGTCTCAGTATAAAATGACAGAAAAGCACCAGAGGATAAATTGAAAATATTCCAAACATATATTAAGTTACAGATTGCACAACATCCTTTTTCAAATATGTTGTTACATCGACAGCATTTTAAGTCATCGTAGGCATGCTTTTCTTTTTCAAGAACTTAAGAAACCTTTAAGAAACCTATGAAGTCAACAAACAAAATTTTGTCTAAATTGACTGAGAATGTAATCCCAGAATGCACTGGGACAAGCGAAGTAAACAAAATGATAAACAGATTGTGAGAAATGCTTTTTTCCCATTCATATTTGATTAAAATGAGCAATAAACAATCTGATATGAAATGGACCTTGTATTGTTGTGTGCTATAGATGTAGTCTATTATTTTGCTTATTGGAGTTGTTAGTTAAACAGCATGCTAATGTCAAAGCCCACCAGACTCACCCTGACTAGACGGTAGAGTAGGCAGCTTTTCTTGGCTCTGGTCTCCTTGTCTTCTCTGACCCACTGAACCACAGCCTTGCAGGGAGAACTGGTGTAGGGAAGATAAGTGAAAACATGCAGCAAACAATATGTTCAATTATAATGAAGTAAAAAAAAAAAAAAAATGAAAATGTTATTGTTTACACACCTTCACATTGCTACAAACCTACAAAATCCTTGTTTTCCATAATACGCATAACAGTTTACACTTATCATGTCTGTCAAAAAGACCATAAAACAAAGTAGACAGGCGTAGTCACTGTAAACTATTGTTGTAGGGAAAAGAGATGTCTATTCACAAATTGTGTTCTATAGAAGAAAAAAAAAAAAGGTCTGGAATTACAAGTTGAATTTTGGGTGAACTATTCCTTTATGTTTATTCTAGAGATGATGTTCCAGACCTTATTGTCATCTGTAAATTCTCTGTCTTTCTTTGGGCTGCTTCACTGTTGCTATTTTCCCTTTTTGTATAAGTCCCAGAGCTCTGATGGAGTAAGAAATATGGTCAGAATCATTTACGCCAGCATCAAGCACTTCATTTAATGTCCTTCCTTAAATTCTTACCATCTGCTTCTTCTCTGACCCCTGTTTGTTTTCCGGCTCAGGCTGGGACTGTAAAGTGCTGTGGTTTTTGGGGAGGACTGATGATGCAATCGTTGAGTGAGAGGTCAGAGGGGTCAGGGTCTCTTCAAGAATCTTCCTCTCCTGTATTGATGAAAAAAATAAGTAATTGGCAAAGCTTCTATGAGTAAAGAAGTACATGGCTTTTGTGTCAGATAAATTAGACTAATGTTTCAAATGACGTGTATTTTACAACAATTTACCATAGTAAGCATGCTTTCTGCTGAAAAAAAGAACTGAAATTAAACATGAATTAATCAAAAATATTCTTACACTGTTTGAGGACCTCATTCATTTCTCCATAGTAACAATAACTGTTATAACTAGGGTGTGATTTGACAGACAGATGGGGGGAGGGGGGGGGGGGATGTATGGATCTGCAGAGAATCGCCTTTATTCGAGGTCATTAATCCCAGAAGAGAGAGGGGCAGTCAGTGGCAGAAACTACTTCATTTTCATCAGATTGCATAATTAATTGAACATTTACAGAAATTATGATTCTATCTAATGAAATATTAGGTAAATATTGTGAATACATATTTCTCCAAATGTGCACATTTTCGGACTAAAAGCCAATTGTGTGTTGTGTAGCGAAGTCCTGTGTTCAAAAATAAAGAATGCAAACACAACTACAGGCATGTGTCTCGTTATTCTATTCAAAAGATCAATAACTGCTGATACATTTTTGCATGATTTAGCATTCCTGACATAAATTAAGAATTATGGCTGTAATTATTACTGTAAGTATTATAAAAAAAAAAAACAAGTATTATGAGTATTGGCCATAAATCTTAAACTATTTTTATGAGGGACTGGAGTATGTTTTAAATAACAATAATGACAATTTGACAAAATAATGTATTATTATGTGGGATTTTAATATAAACATATCTAATAGAATATGGGATAATTGTAATGCTCTGTAGTCATTATGTACATTATTTCATTTAACCCAAATTATATTTTGGTATCTGATGTAAAGTATATTTCCCAGAAAGGAGTAATGTAATATGGTGATCATTTTTTTTTTGTACAAGAAAATGCAGTAAATTAAGATTTAGTTACCATAAAACAGTACAAATCAGATTGTAAAAAAAATGTAATATTTAAGTATTTAAAGACTATCTTGTTTATAAATAAAAAAGAAATCAAATGGATACATTTGTATTTTATATATTATTTAAGTTGTATTTCTGAAAGTAGTGGACAGAATTGCCACCTTTAGACAAGTGAGAGTTAAGCAAAGATCTAGTCCCTGGATGGATCAGAAAATATTGGAAATATTCAAAGGTAGGAATAGCGCTCTCTCAATTTATAGGAAAACTAAGAATCAGGAAAACTATATAAAATTTAAAGCACTTAGAACTTTAGGGCAGAAAAATATAAAGGAGGCAAAATGTACTTTTATTAAAGAAAAAATACAAGAAAATAAGGAAGATCCTAAATCTTTGTGGAAGGTATTGAATAGGTTCCAATCAATTGGTAAATCAAAATGTCCTGTGTCAAAGGTAGGTTTGGATATCAATGGCAAGATATAATTTGATAAAAACAAAGTAGCCAATACATGTCATAATTGTTTTCATTAATTGCAAATAGCTTAGTGGATAATATTCCTCTGTCCAAGGCAAGTTATGGTATTGATCTTGTTAAGAAATTTTGTACAAAACAAGGTGTTGCCAAATTGTTTTTCTTTTACTAAAGTAGATCACATTACTATAATGCCAGAAGAGCTTCATTATAAATTATAGCTCTGACTATTACATTTATTGTTAATCTTTCCTTGGAAAATTGTATAGTCTCATCTTATATGAAGTTGAAAGAAATTGATGGGGCTCTTTCTGGGAAATATTTGTTAAAATTGAGTCCCACAGGGAAGTGTTTTATGCCCTCTTTTGTTTCTTTATACGTAAATGATATGCAAGCAATTTGTGATTTTAATTTGTATTTATATGCTGATGATTCTGCTTTATTAACTTCAGACAAGGATGTTGGTAGGGTACAAGTGAATTTAGGCATGGAGCTTTGTAAGTCAGAGACTGGCTTCCTTAAAACAAACTGATGTTGCATTTAGGTCAAATGGAATCCATATAATTTGGGTCTAAAAATAATAATAAAAAAGGTTTTAATATGTCTGTTAAGGTAGGGGATTGTTTAATATCAAACAGAACTACCATTAATTATCTCAGGTGCGTCCTTGACAAAGATTTAAGTGGCATGGCTATGAACGTTCTCTGTAAGTTTAATTATAAAACAACATTTCTGCCAGACATGTTAGTTTTCTCAATAAACAGATAATAAATTACTTGTATCATGTTTAGTGTCATGTCTTTTTCAAAATGCAAGCATTTCTTGGATGTCTGACTTGGTTGGTTGGATAAGTTACACAAATCTCAAAATAAACTAATATGGTTAGTTTTAGGGTTTAGTCGTTTTACACATGTTGATGTTTCCCATTTTACGCATATTGATTGGTTACCCAAAGAAAACAGATTAGAACACATTAAATAAAAAATGGTACATAAGATTATCAATAACAGAGCACCTTCATATTTTAATGCACTTTTCCCTAGGGTAAATTAGCAACATTGTTATAATTTTAGGCAAAGATTTATGGATATTAAATTATGTTGTTTTAAAACTATGTATGGTCGAAGGTCTTTTAAATATTCTGGGGTACAAATGTGGAACAAGTTGTGTGCCAGTGTACCTGTTACCAGGAGTGGGGTTTGTGCTTAACATTAGGGACATCAATGGACACAAGATTATTTTTTCTGCTTTATAGTGTTATCCTTAACAAATTGAGTGTATTTCACTACTTTTCTGTCTAATACAAAAGAAGATGATCTAATGATTCTCAAAACCAAATAAGAATTCATAATTATTCTATAAATGTTACTGTACAGCTGCCAAAAATAGCCCAAGAGGCTTCATAATTTGTATAGCTCTTCTGTGGTTTGTGATTTATTCTCAAGGTATACAAGGGCTACAGTGGTGTCAGTGGTATATTTTTGGTAATAAATATTCTAACAATGCAAGTCATTGGGAAACTGAAACTACAAGGTCAGTAAAGCGAGAAAATTCACCTCCTCATGGTACCGCCTCCTCGTCTTCCACTTCCTTCTGCGCTTGCTCCCATTCCTGCTTTAACTTCTGCTGTTCATGCTGATATTTCTCCTGTGATCACACACATGCATTTCATTCATTTAAATGTTGACAGAATGAAAAAGGAGTATACCATCAGAACTACAATGGTCAGAAACTAACAAATGACTTTAAGATAAGCTTACACGTGGCATCTCCAAATGGCTTTTTAATAGTCATGGTGAGGTGCTTGAAATTTGAAAAAATACATTTAAAGAAACTCAAGCTTGGCAGCTGAAAGTTATAACATTTTAAAGGCACAATCTTTTCTAAGTGGTAAACGTTGACATCGCGTGGATGTACCTTTAAATAACATGATGTCTGCAGTGAAAATCTATTTTCTCAAATAAGCAAACACTTTCCCACATACAATCACACATGCAGGGGTATCTTTATCTTCAGAAGGGACTCGTGTATCATGCTGGGTTCAAGTTATGCTTTGTATCTTTACTGCCTATGATGAATAAAAATATTTCTTGAGCATTTTAGTTGCTAAATTGTGCAAACATATTCAAAACTGATCCAAGATTAGCTTCTTCGATATATCAAAATTTATTTCAACATTTAAGTTACTCTTAAATGCCAGTGGAATTAAAAGGAGTAGCTCAATGAACCAAGAAAATTATGTTCTCTCTCTCTCTGTAAATGCACACTGTATACACTACTGTGCAAAAGTCTTAGGCCATTAGTATTTTTTTCTTTGTTGTAGTGTGTCAGTAGGAAATATCAATTTACATTTCCAAACATTCATTTTGCCATTAATTGTAATAATCCAGTGTGATTTTTGTATGCAGAAATAGTCTGACAACAGCCAGTATACTTCACACAGAGCTCTGATTTCACCATCATCCAACCAGTCTGGAATTACATGAAGAAACAGAACAAACTGAGATACACTAAATCCAGAAGAACTGTAGCAACATCTCCAGGACACCTGAAGAAACCTTCCTGAAAAGCTACAATACCGTGAGTTTTAGGCACTTGCATAAAAATGTCAAATGTAAACACAATGTCATAAATATATTTTATTTGTAATTTCATTTCCATTAAATAAACCAAATCAACATTTGGTGTCAACACCTTTGTCCTAGGCAGACTTGCTCATATAGGTTTCAGGTAGCTTTGTAGGAATCGTTATGTAGATGTTGCCACAGTTCTTCTGGATTTAGTCTATTTAATTTATTCAATTTAATGTGGTCCAATGATGTTTGAACTCCAGCATTCTTCAAAATATATTTCACAGAAAAGAGAAAACAAAAGTTTTTCATTTTTGGGTGAACTGTCCCTTTAAGTGCCAAAATACTTTTTGTAGTCACTATATATTGATGCAGATTAGGCTTTAGTTTAGTTGTGCAGGGGGTGGTCAGGCAACAGCCAAGTGTGGGTTATAACAGCTAAAACATGCTCTTCTTATCAAACAAATTTTCTTTGAGTTCAACTGAGAGTCAGCAGATCTTCTGATAATATCTAGTATTTTTAAGGAAATTGAACACTTAATCATGAAGGGATAGTGAAAATTCTGTCATCATTTACTCACTCACAACATTCCAAGTGTTCTTTCTTTAAAATAAAACTAAATTAGTAATTTAGTAGAATATCCAATTGCATTGAAAAAAGCAGCCTGGACATTCTAATGACATAATTTTAAATGTTAGGTGAATTATTTGTTATATGCTTAAGGAACTTGCATACTATTCTAAATGCCTGGTTAGTCTACAGTCTGGTTGATCTATAAAGCCTAAGCATGCTCAGGTTGTGCACTTGAAGCTTGCTGGCTCAAGTGGGTTTGGTTATTCAAGCCATTGTACCTGAAGCATGCGTTCCTGCTCTTGCTGCCACTTCTCCTGGCGCTTGCGCTCTTCCTCAGGGTCCCAAGAAAAGTGTTCACCCCGCTTCACCAGATTCAGCACTGGGGGAGGGACCTAACCGTACCGTCCGCAATATTATGCACCAACACGCACATGCGCCATACGACGATGCACCAGACAACACCAAAAACAGTGAGGAGGGGAGTGGACAGAGAGACAGTTGATCTATTACCCCTGAAGTACTTGTTATTACCTGTTCTACTGGAGAAGATGAATGGGAAAAGACAAGAAAAAATGGGGAATTTCTGCTGCTTTACCATCTGGTATAGAATATTCATTTTTTTTTTTTTTTCGTTTCATTTAGTCTAATTCTGACAACAGATATTGTGCTTATATTTTCCAAAATGTAAGTGATGCTTGTGTGTGCACAATCTGTGGGTGGTTGCCTATTTAAAATAGTTTAAAAGGTGAAGACATTATGATGGAATGAATGAACAACTCCAACGCTTATATTTTCCAAAATTAATGATGCTTGTGTTCAAAAATCATATTTAAAACTGTGACTCTGAATGGATCTTGTTTCAGGATTATGGTTAGTGCAATATTTCAATGGTGGTTTGTCAAGTAAGAAATGTATTTTACAAATAATTGTTGAAGTCACGCTTGTGGATTCTTCAGAAGCATATAGTGTCACATAACAAAATCTGAATGGGACCCTTCTGGACCTTTACTGACCCTTACTGTTTTACACCATTTAGCATTAAAAAAAAATCCAGCATATGATTCAGGAAGATTTGAACAATCATTTTAATAGTGGTAATTCAAAATAATCTCTTTGTGGAAAGAGAATAAAAATACCAGATGAGAAACAGCCTTAAACAAATAAAATAAAATCTACAAAAAGCCTCAAGGATGAGGAAAGAGGAGAGAAAGATGATTCGATTTAATTTATTTATTTCTTTACTTACATTTCCTTTTTTTTCTGCCATATCTGGAAAATGAAACATGCCATTTTTAAAACATGCACTTTCAGTGATTTCATGAATTATTAATTGTATTAATATTGGATATGGTATAAAGTGTATATATATATATATATATATATATATATATATATATAATATAAAGTGTAAAATGTAAGAACAAATCTAAAGACTCCTGTCTATAAACCTGTGGACCAATTCAGTGGTTTTAAATTGTACATATCTAATGGGAGAAGTGAACACCAAGATGTTACTGTTGGCTAAAACTTTTGAATACCATTCACCTGGTTTAGTTTAGTTCTGGATGATTCTATGTTGGATGGTTCTGATTGATTTATTGATTTCTGTAGCATCTCAGTTGTGAGTTTATTGACCTACAAAAATTAAAATAAAGAAAATCACAGTCAAATAAATATAACAAATACATTTTATTTGTATATAGTATTTATGCCTTTGTTTTTATGTAAGCACACAACACAGATCCCTATAGACTAACCTGCACAGCAGAGTTGTCAAACTGAATCATGTCCTGTTGAGAGTCACTCATATATGTCTCATCTGTCTGCTCTTGATCTACACAGGAACATTTTTAACATTTAAACAACAATATTAAGAAAAATGTGTCTTTTATATAATGAGTTGGGATATTTATCAAATAAAAGCTAACCAACCTGTCTTTTCAGCTTTTAGCTCCAACACTTCTGTGGATATAGCGACATCACCGACCTGTAGGACTGTCCCACCGTCAACCTGTGCAACAGACATGCTTATTGAATGATAATAATCCACTCAGCTACTATAGAGTGTAAACTCTCCATTCTTTTGCTTGTATGGGTTGATGAGAAGGGATTTGGAGCAACTTTATCACTTCACAAGGTGCTTGGAAAAAACTATGCACAATAATGTAAAAAATAATCACTATTTATGATGAAGGGAATACAAATGTTAGTGCTTTTAAAGTATTAAAGTTCCTGCATCATACAGTAAGTAGTGCTGGATTCTTTTTCACATTCCTTTGATTTAATGGGTCACAGCACATACGTACCTTTGTGGTATCTCTGTCTTTCTTGCAGCACTCTTGTGTGCATGTGGATGAGTGTGTGGTCCATAGGCTGGACCCCTGACACATCAGTATCTGTGATGTCTGAGTCTGTGTGCTGGTAAAAGATGGGAAGAACTGCAGAGAATCATCTTCTGCCTCTTTGTTTTTCTGTGGTCCTCCCTTCTCATTGCTGTGGTCGCCATCCCCCCTTTCTCCATTCACACGCATTATTTCATCCACCTGAGTGAGAGAAAGATTCAACATTCGGTAACACTTTATTTCGATAGTCCACTTTAGACATTCTACTAACAGTAAGTAACTTTGCAATTACATGTCAGCAGTCATTAGAGCATTAGTAGACTGTGTGATTAATCACTTCTAACATTTTATTTTGATGGGTTCACAGAAACTTTGCAAGTATGTCAACTTATTCTATTTACCCTAAACCTACCCTAACAGTCTACTCAGAGAGTTAGTAGACACGTAGTTGCAAATTAATGAGAATTAGTTGACATGTAGATACAAAGTTACTTATAGTTAGTAGAATGTCTAATGTGGACTATCGAAATAAAGTGTAACCCAATATTCAGAGTAGACATTTATTCCCTTATTTTCTTGATCATTTTTTTGTCTCATATGTATTCATATTCTAAACATTGAGAATCAAAGCTGTATATGATAATAAAGGGCACTTTTAAATTTTACCTTGAACGATATAAGTAGTACTTTAATTTTAAATCATGTTCATCAACATGAATTGGTATAACTCAGTTATATTAGTAGCCTAATTTATTTTACGGATCACACCTGATGATTGAAGTGGATGACTACCATTTTGAGAGCACATCACCAAGCAAATTCTACTCACTTAATCTTGACGTTGTCTATATTTTCAGGCTCTTACTTTACATAAATAAATTAAGGCTGGCTGCATATAGTGCATTTCTAAAAAGAATATGTCAGAGGAGGCCAGGGTAGAACTGGCCCCTGACTGAGCCTGGTTACTACCAAGGTTTTATTCTGCATTTCTGTCACCAATGGAGTTTTGGTTCCACGCTGTAGCCTCTGGCTTGCTTAGTTGGGAACATTTAATTTTCAGCGATATCAACTTGAATTCACAGATACTATTTGAACTGAACTGAGCTGAACTATGACATCATTGAATCAATGATGAACTGACTTTAACTGAAAAATTAGTGTTTACTGCAGTATTTATTACACACTATTTTTCCTATTTAATACTGCAAAGTTGCTTTGACAATATGTATTGTTAAAAGGTGAAACATGACTGAATTTTTTACTGTGGTGTGATGCATCCACACTGCTAAGTGTACTAACACTGTACGTTAAGTCAAAGATGATTTGTGTATGAGACAGTATAACATAAAATTACTGTGCAGATTTGTTTCCAGAGAATACTACTTTAAATAGTTACCACTGCTCAAAAACCTACATTAAACACTTCTCTTATAGAAAACTACAGACCTGTCTCTCTCCTTCCATTCATAGCCAAAACACTCGAACGAGTTGCCTTCAACCAGGTCTCATTGTTTCTTTCACAGAACAACAAACTGGACGCTAAACAGTCAGGTTTCAGGAGTGGCCATTCAACTGAGACTGCTACTCTCAGTCACTGAAGCCCTGCGAATTTCAAAAGCTGATTATAAATCATCAGTCCTCATTCTGCTGGATCTATCTGCTGCTTTTGACACTGTCAATCATCAGATCCTCCTGTCCACCCTCTCATCACTGAACATCACTGGAATTCCACTTCGCTGGTTTGAATCCTATCTCACTGGTCGGTCTTTCAAGGTGGCCTGGGGAGGGGAGGTATCCAAAGCACATCAATTGGTCACTGGGGTTCCCCAGGGCTCGGCTCTACAGCATGACTTCTCGATTCAGTTTGGCTGATCAACAATTACCCCATCAGCTTCGGTCAGAAATCTTGGTGTAATCTTTGATGATCAGCTGACCTTCAAAGAGCACATTGCAAAGACTGCTCGATCTTGCAGGTTTGCACTTCACAACATCAGAAAGATCAGGCCCTTTCTGACAGAAGTTCTGGCACAACTTCTTGTCCAGGCCCTTGTCATTTCTAGGCTGGACTACTGCAATGCTCTTCTGGCTGGACTTCCATCAAACACAATCAAACTTCTACAAATGATTCAAAATGCAGCGGCACGGCTGGTCTTCAAGGAGCCCAAAAGAGCCCATGTTACAACTCTCCAGAACATTCTCTTTCACCGTTCCTGGCTGGTGGAATGATCTTCCAACCCCCATCCGGAATGCTGGATCCCTGTCAATCTTCAAGCAACAACTGAAAACTCATCTCTTTCAACACTACTTGACTTCATCATAAAAAACAAAAACAAAAAAAAAAGTAAAAAAAATAAAATAAATAAAAATAACACCTTTACCTTTTTCTATATCTTCATCTTTCTCGCCTTCTCTTGCTATCTTGTACTTATTTGAACAATGCCTGAGACTTGGTGTTAGGGGCACTTCCTCTGTCTGTTTGCCTCTTCAAGATTAATCACTTTATGCATTCCCCAATTTTAAGTCGCTTTGGATAAAAGCATCCGCAAAATTACTAAATGTAAATGTAAATGTAAATTTGACTTTACTTTAAATTAAAATTTTACATGTAGCCATTTTTATTTTTTAAGGAT